>BSBM01001191.1:1402500-1707500 GCA_027924585.1 Larix kaempferi
AACGTGGGCCCCAGCAAGGCCCATAGGCTCAGAGTAGAGGCCAAAGACAGTTTGGATAGTCCTGTTCCTATGGATACTGATTATGAAGATAAGCATAATGATGGGGTTGGAACTAGTGGATTGTCTCTTGAAAATATGAGTAATGAACGCTTTCTGAAATTAAGCATTTCACATGCCATGGTGTTTGTGCATATGGAAATGGAAAATCCCGAAACTTGTAGAATATTTGTTGAGAAAAAGGGCATTGAAGCCCTTATGAGGTTCTTGACTCTTCCAAGTATTCCACTATCTTCAAAAGGGATGTCTGTAGATGTGCACATGGTTGTAGTTTGCAAAGCATTCACACAACAACACTCAGTTTCCCTTGCAAGGGTATTTTGTGCTCATCTGAAGGAACATCTCAAGACTACATTAAATGTTTTGGATCATGTTGCAGGGACTAATTTATTAGCTGCAAAATATGGACTGAATAGGAAAGTATTTTGGTGCTTGTTTGTGGTACATTTTTTTTGTCTTTCTAGCTGATGATACTAAAGAGAATTGATGGTTGGTAGCATTAACGACAGAGTTTAGAAATGATAGCAAGGATGTGCTTCTTGATATTGGGATGATACATCAAGAAATACTATGGCAAGTTGCACTTACTGAGAATTCAAAGGCGCTGCTAAAGAAAGATGATGGCAATGTTTCCAGCAGTGTCACAACTGATTTGGATGCGCATGCAAATGAAATTGATGATCACTTGCCAACTTCTGTTGGACACTCTGTGGATCTTATTTTGAATCAACATAGGCAATCATCTGTTTGGAATGTTGCATATTTTAAATATAATAATTTGACCTAATTGCTGCTTCATTCATAGGGGGCCTTTAAAAAGCACGATATAGGTCTATGGGAAGCTTATTAAAAGTAGTTATTTCCAGTCTAGCCGTAGCTTCCTATGGAGGTTTAGATTCAGTCAATACAAATAGGTGTTCCCTCTCCTACCTGCCCCCCCTATGAAAAGAGGAATGAGTGCAAGTTTCTGCTCGGCCTTTTATTATTTGCTGGTAGCTTGGATTGGTGCTTTAATGCAATAATGGAAACCTTAACTCGAGCCTGTGTGAATACAAGTACTCAGTCACAGTGAGAGCTTGGTAACTCTGCTTGATCGGGGTCAATTAGTAATAGCCCCCGCCCCCCCATTCATGATAAAATAAGGGAAGTCCATTGCAAGAACCTCAACTTTTTGATCTAATACATCCATTTCATGATATTGGTCACAGTGCTTGGCTTCAACGAAGGTTGAACATTGATTCCTCTGCCCGAGGACAAACAATCCTATGTTTGTCAACCACAGTATTCTCATTCTGATGAAGGCCCTTCCAGAATCAAAATGCAAGGCAATAAGCAAAAGTCACTACATTTTTTTTGGTATGAGATATTAAGGCCGTCATTTTCAGTTCACTACAAAGAGGTGAGGGTTCACCCATCAAACTAAAAAAAACAGTAGATGCAATAAGATAAAAATACCCCAATGTAGATTGAATTAGCAATGAAACCCTCTTAGAAGATCGAATTAGCAATAAAACCACAGTGATTTGCTACCAAATTTTTAAATTTTTCAAATCAAAACAATTTAGGGCTTGGTACTCATGGACGTGAGAGGCATTTCCGCTCCTCTTATAGTTATTTGCTTGGACTCCAAACCACCTCTCCCAATGCTTGCTCATTAATGGGTCACTCCCACTGCTTGGTCGTTGGGTCGCTCCCTCTCCCCTACCACAATCACAAACCGCCTCTCCCACAAGTCGAACAGTCCAATCCAAATCGATAGCAGGTCCAAATCGCAGAGGCGTAGCTCCAAATCGAGGGTCACTCCAAATCGAGGTCACTCCAAATCGCAGGTCACTCCAAATCGAGGTTAGTCGAGGTCACTCCAAATCGCAAATCGCAGGTTTTGTCAAATGCATATGGCCGCCGGCTTTTCCATTTGTTCAATATACATGTAATGTTTGTTTTTTGTTTTTTTTTTAAAAATTGGTTTTAAATTAAATATATATATATATAACATTATAGATAACAATTAAATTTTAATTGTTATATATAACATTATATATAACAATTAAATTTAATTGTTAATCTATAATGTTATATATATATTTAATTAAAAACAAATTAAAAAACCATTTTTATATATAATTAATAACAAATTAAAAAACCATTGTTATATATTTAATTAAAAACAAATTAACAAATTAAAAAAACCATTATTATGTTCCTCCATTTCGTCCTATGCCAACTTATGGACCTTGAAAGGTGGAAGAGATTGTTGAAGAGCCACCATAGTTGGGAAAGGAAATGAAATAAAGTTGGGGATTTTGGACTGAGCATAGGATATAACATAGGCATGAAAATAATATTATTGTCCTCCAACCAAGTAGTAGGGTGGTTCACCTCTAAGTGGGATTTAATTTCCTCTTTAAGACCAGTAATAAGGAATTGCTTAAAAAATAATCAATTAATTTTTATGAAAAAACAAATGAACTTTGATGACTCCTATAATGAATTTCATTAGGTAATAAAATATTACATTAAGGGAAAGTTAGTGCTTCATTTGATCAATCGAGCCAACCAATCGGATCTGACCCGCCAAACTTGTTTAGAAATTACTTCAGAAAAATGAGGCGTCATACTATTGGAAGGATCAAAAAATGAGAAGTGATTCTTGTTTCCATTTTGCTAACTAATTGGGTGAGAGAATCAACCATTTTTTGTATGTCCTCTATAGTTTACATGTTATGAGTGTTTATCATGGGACCATTAGGTCCATCAAACAAGTTAGTGATGATTTATCCCAACACAATCAACGACCTAAGAGGATTTCCTTGTGAGGGTCCATAAGCAATGGTACTAGCGAGTCCACGAAAAAATAAGTTATTTCAGAGTGAAACCATGATGATCAAATTACTCCTTGTTGAGTATCATTACATGGTTTTAATGCTCCATTAATGGTTGGTGTCAGTCATTTTTGAGTCTAGAAACCCTCCCACACCGTAAATGCATGCATCTAGTCTAACCATGCCAAATTTTAGTCAAAGCCAACACATATTTAAAAAATTTCAACATTGGCCCCATGTATCACATTATTTAATTTATAGGTATGGTTTCTGATGCTGCAATGGTGAGTGTCATTCATTCAAGTCTTGAAACCCTCCCACACCGTCAATGCATGCGTCTAATATCAGACTTCTTAATTCAAAAGAATCCGACGAGATCACTAAATCACTGACGACAAACACCGTTGGTTTTTCTAGGTAATAGCTGCGTCGGATATCATATAACGATGATGCTCATGATGAAGATCATGATGATAATGACAATGATGAAGATGACGATGATGATGAAGATGATCGATGATGACGATGATGATGATGATGATGATGAAGACGGTTGATGATGACGATGATGATGACGACGACAATGATGATGATGACGATGATGACGATCGATGATGACGATGATGATGAAGATGATCGATGATGACGATGATGATGACAACGACGATGATGATGATGACGATCGATGATGACAATGATGACAATGAAGACGATCGATGATGATGATGATGATGAAGATATTATTGATGATGATGAGGAAGATGATGATGATGATGATGATGGTGAGGATGATGATGATGATGATGTTGATCACAATGATGATGATGATGATGATGGTGGTGGTGGCCGTGACGACGATGATAAACATGATGCTGCTGCTGCCGATGATGATGAGAATGATGAAGATGATGATGATGATGACGATGATGATGAAGACGATCGATGATGACGATGATGATGAAGATGATCGATGATGACAATGATGATGACGACGACGATGATGATGATGATGATTGATGATGACGGTGAAGACGATTGATGATGATGATGATGATGATGATGATGATGATGAAGATATTGCTGCTGCTGATGATGATGATGATGGTGAGGATGATGACGATGATGTTGGTGGCCGTGACGACGACGATAAACATGATGATGCTGCTGCTGCTGATGATGATGAGAATGATGAAGATGATGATGATGATGAAGATGACAATGATGATGAAGACGATCGATGATGACGATGATGATGAAGACGATTGATGATGACGATGATGATGATGACGACGATGATGATGATGACGACCGATGATGACGATAATGACGATAAAGACGATCGATTGATGACGATAAAGACGATCGATGATGACGATGATGATGAAGATATTGCTGATGATGATGAGGAAGATGATGATGATGATGATGGTGAGGATGATGATGATGATGGCTGATCACAATGATGATGATGATTATGGTGGCCATGATGATGATGTCGATAAACATGATGCTGCTGCTGATGATGATGATGAGAATGATGAAGATCATGATCAAGAAGAAAAAGATGATGATGATGAATATGATCATGATGATGATGACGACGACGATGATGATGATGACGACGACGATGATGATGATGATTATGTTTGAGTCTTGATAAATGTGCATTTCCTTACCAAGCTTCTCTCTGTTTCAAGAATAATTTAATATTCTCTACTAAACAGGGCCAACCACATGAAGGTGGAAGCTCTTATGGCCCCTCCCCCCCATCACATCACTCTCAATTCCCCATAACCCGACAAAAATATCTGTGTACACTAGAAACTTTAAATGTGTTTTTTGACATACTCTAAAACAAGCAATGTTTCTAATTATATCATATAAGAAAATGGAAACTCACTACGGAACAATTAATTTATTATTACTGCATACCTCGTAAACTTCAATGGTCTTCATCATCTTCTTCATCTGGGTCATCGTCTGTACTATCATCTGATAATCCAGATTCAACATTATAAGGATTGGCTATATCATCCTCATCGTCGATGTCAGTTACGATCAACATGTCATCGTCGATATCATCTTCATGGACATTGTATGATAGTACATCATCTGATTCAATAAGTTATTCAACATCTTCTTTTGGACCATGATCATCTAACTCATGTTGATCATGATCATCTTCTGCGGTGTCTTCTTCTTCGAGAACATCTTCATTACCTTCATCAACATTATACTTTATCGGCCTTCCCCTTGGATCGTGTCTCACAACAAATGACCAATCCGCTCTACCTGGAACCTCAGAGTAAAATAGCTGTTCACATTGGGTTGGAAGAACATAGGGCTTCGTTCCTAGCTCAAACAATCTTGTATTTACCATGGTAAAACCATTATCATGTTCAATAATTGTTCTATCGGGATCACGTTGATTCAATCGACACCTGTACCATTTGACAACGAATAGAAATACCTTGAAGGAGTTAAAGTCACATTGAATAATATCTTCCAGATACCCATAGTATCGATTTTCAGATAGTTCTGGATGTCTGTCACTTCTAGAAGAAACATTGGTCACCTCAAAGACTGCAGATATCCCACAATAAGATGTTTTCTTTGTTTCATCCAAATTTTTGATACGATATCTACATCCATTGCACCAAATAGCCTTATGGTGTTTTACCTAGTACAACAAGCCATACAGGAAAAGATTACATAATGATCACACCATATTTATGATAAAGTAGTGCATGTTTATTATAATTCCATAAAAGGAAAATAACCAGCGTGACGTACAACGAAAATATTTTAAAAAATAAATAAATAGAGCCGTTGATTAATATGCTTACATGCTTATCTTTTAAACCTCTTGCTAAATCGATTTCTTTTTGTGTTACATTGGTGTCTCCATTGCGATGTGCAGCTTTAACCAATGAAGCCACACCTTCCCCTGATATTCCATGACCAGATTGTTCACATTTTTCAATCCATACCTTCATCCAGTCAAGATTATTTGCGATGTATAAATGAATAGCATCCCACACTCGACCAACTGTTTGATGACAATAAAATTAAAATTCAATGAAATTGTATATTAGTCACTTAAAAAAGTATATAATTACAATATAAAATGATGCAAAATACTAAATAAAAAAATAGAATATATATGTATGATATATAAACATAAAAATCACCAGTGAAATGTGTTATATTACCTTTCACCTTCCTTGATCTACCTTTCCCCTTTGGGTACTCCCCTTCGAAATCGTTTTTGGAGTCTGGATCACAAATGCGAGGTAAATTGAGCTTTGATGCCAATATAGGAAGATATTCACTAATGTACAAAATGTTTTGGTACACCATATATCCATCCATCATAGAACCCTCAGCATATGCTCGTTGTCTGACCAAACCATTCATAAATTTCAAGTGCCTCTCAACCATCCACATGGACCTTGAGTGCGCAGGTCCACACAGTTCAATATCCTCAACTTGGTGTATGAGGTAGTGTTCCTGTGCATTGAAAAATGCTGAAGGTAGATGCTTCTGCATTTCACACATGAGACGAGGAATTTCTCTCCTCCAATACTTTATGTCTTCTTTATGGAATTCTTTAGATGAAAACCATCTACAAGTGACATGACAACCGGCCAATCAAGAGATTAAAGAAAAAAGTCATTATATTACGTAACATGAAGTAGAGAATGAAAATAAAATTAAGAATAAGTTCTATGTTGAATTAAACAAACAGTAAGCACATGGAAAAATCACCACTTACCTCATGTATTTCCTGAGACTATATATTATTTGCTTGACATTGTTGTCAAAGTTGTCTGAGATAGAGAGAGGTAGAACATACTGTAACAATAATATACAAATAGTTTCAGTATATCGAAAAAGAGTACTAGAAAAAGAAAAAAAATAATTATTAAATGCATACCATATTAATTATTACCTTCATGAAGACATGCCAATTGTCCATTTTCACCCCTGCGAAATCACCTTTCTTTGTTATGATATTCTTCATGTTCGCACAAAATCCGGTGGGAAATTTAATTTTTCGAATGACTTCTTTTACAACATTACTTTGCTAGTCTGTTAACATCCATGGAAGTGAGTTTATATTAATTTGCTCTCCGTTGCTATGAAATTGAATGACGTCTTTCATTGCATGGTTGTTATCTTGAATGTCTTTGCAAATTTTGACAATTTTTTCTTTGTCATTCCTTCCATCCAATATTCGCCATAATGTTTCAGTCACATTCTTTCTGATATGCATTGTATCAAATAGATGAGCAATTTGTAGGTTCTCATAATAGGGCAACCTACTAAATTGTCTAGGATAAATTTTCATTCCTTGTGGAAGCCCATTAATGCCTTCATGATGATCACATGAACGACAATGATGAAATTAAATATTAAATTAATGTCAATTACACTAAACAACACACAATATAATAAAATACAATATGATCATATACAATGATTGATTATACGTACCTTGATGATTTCTATTATATTGCAACTTCCATAGCTGAGGTGTCATTCTCTTTGGTTTTAATGCAGTCTCTTGCTTGCCATTGAAAAGATGTTTTTCGGTAGTTCAATACCTGTGATTCTTGGAGAGGAAGTGCCTATACTCATCAAACACCTCCTTTCCTAAGCTTTTTGAACGACAAGATTTGATCTTAGGACCACAAACTAGACATGCAAATTTCCCCTTTATTTGAAGACCTAAATAAAAAGATGGAATATCAATATTAATGTCTATTATAATTATATAAAAAATGACTGGATTATTTAGAAAAACATGCATGCGTATTATATTAACTAGTAGTTCATAAATTTAAATGCAACTAAAGTGGAACTTATAATTACATACCACAGAAATGGGTTAACCTTGGGGCATCATGTATTGTCCATACAAGCATTGCATGGAATTGGAATTGCCTTTGTTGTATTGGTCTAGATAAGTCATACATAGTGATGCCATTCCATAACTTTAGTAGCTCGTCAATAAGAGGTTCGATATATACATTCATATCTTTGACTTGGTACTTACCTGATTGATTTGAACATATAAAATAAATATTCTGATTATGAGACGTACGATTTAGATATATAAACCATATTTCACAATAGAAAAAATTTAAATATATATATATAACATTATGAGACAAAAAACGATAAATGAGAATATACCATTGCAATAAAAAAAAACTGCAGTGTTCATACTTGGAATAATCATCGACAACATTATGTTCTCCCTCTTTATTGTCAACCATCATGGAGGAATGTTGTTGTTGATAACAAAAATAGGCCACACCGAGTAAACAGATCTTATCTCTACAAAAGGATTGACACCATCTGCTGCCAAAGAAATCCTAATATTATGAGGTTTGTCTTTAAAGTGAGGCCATTTTTCCTCCATATCTATAAATGCAGACCCATCTGCAGGCATCCGAATAATGTCATCTTGACTTTTGTTCCGTGCATGGTAATCCATAAACTGTGCTATGTTTTTGCACCTGAACAGTCGTTGCAAACGGGGAATAATGGGAATATAACGTAGAACCTTGCGAGGCACCTTTTTAGTTACTTGATCTATGCGATATCTACTGATATGACATTCAGGACATTCTGTTGCAAATTCATGCTGGTTGTAATAAAGAACATGATCATCGTGGCATGCATGAATTGCTTCATACTCCATTCCAATTTCTTTCATGATGGCAGATAAATCTCGACATGTGCGAGGTAAAATATTTGAAGGTGGCAACAAATATTCACCTATCATGCTACAACAAATTAAAATAAAAATCTAGTTAATATAATATAGAAATAATATTAATGAAACAAATTTCATCTGTAGTAATTTGACTTATATATGAATTAACAATAAAATACATGACAATCATATATATTTTGTGTGGAATATATTACATACCTTAACATCCATGTAACTAATATGTTTGAAAGACCATTCATAACCTTCAAGTTCATTACCAACAATATAGCAGAGAGAAGATTTGTCTTGGAGCCGTCATAAAGGGGTTCGTATGCCTAGTCAAGAAGAGGTATATCATGAATATCATCAAAATGTTCATCATTTTCATGATGATGATCATCGTCCATTCCAACATTAAATGAATGATGGATCAAAGTATTTGTAACATCATCTTCAACTATGTTATCAGTATGATCATCTTCTTCAATGTGATCATTAACTTGTTCTCCATTAATATTCATAGCTCCATGTTCCTCCTATACTTGTTCTGGAAACACTTGCTGATCTGGACAATATGCCGTAGGATGTCTTTCCTTTATAATTACATGAAACAATCAATAGATAAAAGTTAATATAAGAAATTCAAACGCAAAATGTAAAAATTTCAAACGCAAAATGTAAAAATTTATGTGACACATTAAAAATTTAACAAATTTTGTACTGTTGGGATGAAAAAAACAATGACCAATTGTACTATTGGTAAAAAACAAGAAATATTATAATAATACATAAATTTACAAAAGCAATCAAAATAAAAACATATATAATGCAAACTTACAAATGGATGGTATTCACGTCCCCCCTCGGCGTGCCCATGCTCCCTACAATGTTTTGTGGCTGTTGTGATCAAAATTCTTCTCCTCTTAAAGCCTCTGCATTGATTACATGGACAATAGCATTTACCATCACCCCTTCTTTCAACTCCTTCCCACAATCTAGCAAGCAATTGTCGATTTTGTTCATTTGGATCAGGAATATTCGTAGTTGACATTTTCTCGTAAAGAGCTTAAATGAAGATTATCGATCTTAGAAAATGAAGCTCTTGAGTACTTTGCTCACTTGAATAACAAAAACAATGAAAAACAGTCCACTGAACAAAAAAAACATCCGCAAACCGTCACTGGTATGGCAAACATGTCGGAATGGTTTCATATTTATAAATTGAAAAAGTAAAAAAGTCAAACCTACGTCGGATATCCGACGACGCTAATCTAGTGACCGTTGGGAAAAAATCCATCGGATATCCTACCTCTCCGGGTTCAAAATTAAGTCGGTTATCCGACATCCAAAGCATCGGATATCCGAATAGGCATCGGATATTAGTAGAGCCATCGGATAGCCAGCCAGCCTCGTCGGATATTCAAAAGTACATCGGATATCCGACGGGCACCTCTCAAAATTAAAAAAAAGAAAACAAAAAAAATTAATTTTCAAAGAAAAATCCGACGACATAGTCCATTTCGTCGGAGGTCGTCGGATTTGCTCATCGGATTTTGGGTTCAAATCTACTAGTGACATTTGAAAGGCCCATCCTTTTTCTTGACAAAAATATAGGATCTACCTATGGTCATTGATTTGGGAATATGAAACCTTTTTCTAACAACTCTAGTAGTTAAATCTTGAGGTCAATAATATCATTAGTTTGCAACCTGTAAAGTGCCTTCAACATTGGGGTTGCCTCAAGCATTAGGATATCTTGTAATTCACTTTTTGGGTTGGGGGTAACCCTGGTAAATCTTATGGGTATGATTATGATTTTTTTTATTACTAGGATTGTTGAATTTTTAGTATTAAATCACAATACTATAGGATCTTTGCTGAGAGAATAACATCTACAGTATATCAATGCATGACAATCATAATATGACAAGCATCACAAGCATCACAAGAATCAAAAGCATAGAGACAAGAGACACAGAGTTTCCGTGGGGAAAACCCTAAGGTGAAAAACCCCACAACTTCCTCAGAGATAGAGAGAGCAATGGCTCAACCAAAATACAACCAAATAACACTGAGATAGTCTCCTAGCAGATGATCCTCCTCCTCCTCACTAGTGCGCCACTTTTCAGAGAGAGAGTGAGTTACTTTTCCGAGTGAGTAAAATAGAGATCTCCTATCTCTATTTATACTCACTTTTTTGCCCAGTGACCTACTGGGGCCAACTTGTCTACTTAGATACATCCACATTATATTATATATTAATTAGGGCCGACCCCATATGGTGGTCTAATAACCCATCGGCAAGTACACTCACTTGCGACACTTGTCAATCCACATGACGACACTTCCTTATAGAGGAATAACACATCTCTTATAAGGGTACAATAAATATATATATAATACACAGATGAAATACATTCCGAAGTTACATATACATCAACAAGAATATGCTTTGAATCCATACTATATTATTTTTCTACCTCAATGATATGGGGGAGGTGCCCTTTACAACCATTCTAGACACTATACTTGGTTGGATTCACTGATATTTTCCTTACTTCCACAATAATATTTTCTTCTTGTATGATTCTAATCAATCATTCAACATCTTCATTTATTCGTATAGTAGCCAACCTTGGCATTTTGGAGTTCCAACCAATATTGTTCAACTATCCCATTATAGGCCCTCAATAATAGCTTATGGAAACATGTGCTACTAGTCCACACACCCAGGTCAAACATAGACCTATCAATTGTCATGTTGATCCACTTCTTAGCACTGCTTTCCATATGTAACTTCCACATGTCTTGTATATTAGCTATTCTAAACTTACAATTAGCTACCAACCATCACATATATAAATTTGCGAGTGTTTCTAGTGTTAATAAAAAAGGTATAGGGATGGTCATAAATAATAACTTGATCCTATATCGAGGAGGCATGATACTTTACCTCTTGAATATTTAATATATCATATGTTTTTACTTTCATGATATCCCCTACTAACTCTTTTGGTTCTAGATGATTCACTACTCCCTTGGTCTCATTTCCTTGGGAACTGAAGGCTTTGTGTCCTTATCCTTCACATTCAAAACATTCCACTTTAGAGCTAGTAGGTATTGCATTCTCTATGACAGTGTCTTCATTCCTAGAATTTTGTGGTGAATATGGGTTGAAATTCTATTTATAATACTTTCATATCCATTTCTTTTAATGATTAATCCTTTGATTGAGTCTATCACATAATTCCTTTCTTCACTAGGATTTTGCTCCACATAATCAGGCCCTTTGTATCACATCCTCCATAGTCTTAGGCATGAAGGTTTGTACCCTATAATTGATATGATCCATGAGCCCCCCAATACATATCTTGGCTTGGTACTGAATAGTATGATAAACCTATGTAAGAAAATCAATAGTAATAGAATCTAAAGCACAATAAATAACAATGGCACACACATAGTACATAATGATTTACCTTGAAAACCATTAACCAAGAAAACCAACCTCTACTTGCCCAGTTATCCCCACAGTTTGTCACTCACACATAAGTTATAAATAGAGAGGCTCACTCTCTCATTTGTATATAACACTCACTTAAGCAAGTTCACACCAAGTGAGAGAGAATACAAGTTCGTTGGAAGAGAGAGAGAGAAGCTACTGAAGACATCTTATATTTGGGTTTTGTATCTTGCTTGATATTTTGCTAGTGACGAAACTATTTATGAGGAAGTTGCGGGGTTTTCTCCTTTATGGTTTCCTCGAGGAAATTTCTTGTGTATTTTGTGTTTTGTTGTGCTTGTATATATTTTAGTTTAAATATCTAACTGAATTGAATTAAACTACACACTCTAACAGGTCCAAGTCAAACAACTGGGGAAATAGACCATCAAAAAATGAGAAACTCAACTGGGATGAGTCACTTAAGTGATGGAAATTGGGTTATGAACCAACCATTAACCAGCAGTTTGTCAGTCCTACCATCAATACTATCAAATTTCGGTTCTCTACCTCGCGCTCCTATCAAGGAAACATCATTGCCTTGCTAGTTGCAGGTCTCCCTCTGTCGACGACAGCCCCTCTATTCCAGAGGATAGACCCAGAGGTCCCTGCGCCTTGGACCCACCACCATATGTGGTGAGTGCCTATGGATCATTTTGAGAGGAGTCATCATTGCCTCTCCGAATGGTTGTTTCTCACATGCTCGACTTCAGCACCTTGATCGCATCGTTGAGAATCGCGCAGGATTTACATCCCTACCATTATTTGTCGAAGACCCCGGATTTCCCCCGACTCTAGCACATTGGTGAGTCACTTCGGAACACCCAGTTATATGTTCCCGTGGATGTCCGGGCTGCGTTGGCAATTGTATTCGGAAGCCATCCAGTTATATGCTTCCTTGAGTACCCATTTCAGTCCCAGATCAGTTCCAGTTCAGTGTACCATTGCGAGTGTGACCCTTGTCACTATGATCCAGCAGCTCATCCGTTCCTTTGGTACCACACTCAGTAGCACTGTTGTCATTCCAGTGTATCATTTCTTCAGCTCCGACATGGTCAGCCCAGCAGTATGTCACAGATTTGGTGTCCCCTCTGGACTCTTATGATGTACATAGCGGTTCTCTATGTATCCTACAGGTCCCCCTTTTTCGGGCCCTCCAGTTCTTTTTATGTATCTTGATACGAGAATGGGTATGCCCGCCTCGTCCATATATTGAGATTCTTCCTCATTCAGTATTTGAGGTCATGTATATTTCAGGTCCCCATATTTTGGACCCCGTTGTTATTATTATGTTATGTCCTGATACGAGCATGGGTATGCCCGCCTCGTCCATATGATCAGATGATTCCTCATGCATTATTGAGGGTATGTACTTTTAGTTCTTGCAGTTTGTTCAGGATCGTTGTTTCGGGCTTCAGTTTGTTCCTTCTCTTCTCCACACCCCAGGAAAACCATATATGACTTATGATGTCCATCGGCCATATGATGAGCTCCTGCCCTCACACATCAGGGGGCAATCTGTTAACACCCAAAAAGTGCTCACTACCTCATCCACCCCATTACATGACTCATTTGTCCATTTTCCTACCATATTTCCCTTAAAAACCCTAAAAATCCCACTAAAAAGCCTCCAAAAGGCCTAAAATGCCTCCAAAAGGCCACAAAACCATCAAAAAAGCCTCAAAAAGGCTAAAATACCCATTTTCCTCCAAAAATATCCAAAATTCCTCTAAAATAGCAAAAACCCTCTAAAGAGGGAATAAAAAATATAAAATAATGAGGAAAATGGAGGAAAAAACCCTATAGAACTGCCCTAAACCATATGGTTCCCAAAACCATGGGCCAGCACTCCACCACCAAAAAACTATAAATAGGTGATGGAGACCCCTTATTTGATATCCACAGTCATAAGCACCCTTACTCTGCCAAAATCTCTCTTGAAACCCTAGCTCACCCTTGAGCTACTTTCACCTTGAGAGCCCCTTTTGGCCCATTCTCACCATTGGATAAAGAGAAGGAGCAAGTTGGAGCTTGGAGCAACCCTCTTGGATCATTGTAAGAGCTTCACCAACCTTCACATTGGAGGTAAAATTAATACAAAAGCCATTCTTTACATCTTATTTTTTCTGTTTCATGCACATGTTTAGAGTAATTTATATTTCTGTTTTAGCATTTTAATTTACATTTACTGAACTGCTACTAAGGAGTCCCTTCTCCTTAGTAGGTGCTCATTTGCACAAGCTAGGGGTAAAAACCTAGCTACAATTACCAAGGTACTTATATTCAAAGATATTATTGAACTTGTTCCATGTCTTTAGGTGATGCTTGTGTACTTCATCTTTCTTCTTGAGGTGGTCCCACCAAAGGTTTGTAGACTCTTGTTATTTGATAACTAGCGAACTTGAATTCTCTAAGGGGTTGAAGTCATATAGAAACACATGTATTTCCATGTTGAATAACCATGGTTCTTCTTAATTTTCTCTTTTGATAATCTTGTTGAATGTGGTAGCCTTTCGTAGTCTTGGTTCATAACCCAATTTCCATCACTTAAGTGACTCATCCTAGTTGAGTTTCTCATTTTTTGATGGTCTATTTCCTCAATTGTTTGACTTGGACCTGTTATAGTTTGTAGTTTAATTCAATTCAGTTAGATATTTAAACTGAAATATATACAAGCACAACAAAACACAAAATACACAAGAAATTTCCTCGGGGAAACCATAAAGGAGAAAACCCCGCAACTTCCTCAGAAATAGTTTCGTCACTAGCAAAATATCAAGCAAGATACAAAACCCAAATATAAGATGTCTTCAGTAGCTTCTCTCTTTCTCCCCCAACGAACTTGTATTCTCTCTCACTTGGTGTGAACTTGCTTAAGTGAGTGTTATATACAAATGAGAGAGTGAGCCTCTCTATTTATAACTTATGTGTGAGTGACCTAATTCATCAATGGGGATGAATTGAATAACTGACTGGGCCGTCCTGTACTAGGGAGACTCAAAAATACATTTTACATTTGAACTTTCGGGAACTATTTCCCCGACTTACAATGGAGGTTTTACCTTGATATTCTTGCATGACCAAATAAAATAATGAGATCCACAAATGGAGAAAAAAAATCTCTGATGGAGGTACAATAAAAGTACAATAATAATATAATAATAATATACAAAAGAATATCTTCCAAAGTTACATTTACAACAACACTCCCTCTTAAATAGGAATGCATTCTCTTGACACAGTCATCATTATTGGTTCATCATCATTGATGCTGCAACAATCCTCATCTCATTGATCATTGACTAGTGACATCTCTCGAATCTACCCATCATGAGAATTTCTACAGAGCCAACCCTATTACATGTTGGATGTAGGCCTATCTCTCATCTAGGTCTTCATCATCTATATGAGCAAGCCATCAAGTAGGTACAACCCATGAACACATCAATCACATGCATCTCCTACTATCATCTCATCGCATCCAGATCATCTCATCATCTCATGCAGAGAACATTCCAGGTGCATATATCATGTCCAAGAGATAACCTGCGTCTTCCACCCAATGGATACATCCTAGGGACGTCTGCATCTTCCACCCAGTGGATACAACCCAAATGTATTATGTCTCTCTCTCAGTCAACCTACGTCTTCCACCTAGTGGACACAGCCCAGTGACATCTGAGTCTTGCACCCCGTGGATACAACCCATATGTATTACTACTCTTTGGATCAACATGCGTCTTCAAACATGTGGATACAACCTAGGAGCATCCCAGATGCATTACGTCCTTTCAGACCACCTTCATCTTCCACCATGTAAGATACAACTCAGGCGCATCCTAGATGATTTATGACCCGTGGACCTACCAACGTATTCAAACATGTGGATACATCCCAGGAGCATCCCAGATGCATTACGTCCTTTTGGACCACCTGTGTCTTCCACCATGTAAGATACAACCCTTGCATCTTCCGATCACATCACTCGCTCTTTCGAGGAGCCTTGATCTGGATAACACCAAGCTTCTCCTTGAAGTAATCGAACTTCACTCTTGCTAATGTCTTGGTCAACACATCGTCTATCTGCTCATCTGTCGCCACATACTGGAGCTTCACTGCTCCTCTCTGCACCATATCCCATATATAGTGGTACTTGATCTCGATATGCTTCGACTTGTCATGGAACACCGGGTTCTCAAACAACTTCACACAACTCTGGTAGTCACAAAAGATACAAGTCACCTCTAGCTCTAGATCAAACAAATATGACAGTAGCTTCCGAAGCCATACCGCATCACAACTAGCTGAACATGATGCAACATACTCTTCTTGGGCTATACTCAGTGTCACACATGACTGCTTCCTACTAAACCAAGAGATAATACGAGATCCCAAACTGAAGCAGCATCCCAGAGTTCTCTTACGATCTGTGGCACTACTTGCCCAATACGAATCAACATAACCATGCAGGTTAATCTTCTGATTTGTCTCATATTTGTGCCCATACTCAATTGTACCCTTTAGGTACCTCAATATATGTTTTGTAGCCATCAGGTGAACATGCCTTGGATCTACCAGGAATTGGATCAAGGTGTTCACAACAAAACATATGTCTGATCTTGTGTTCATTAAGTACATTAACGAGCCAATCATCTTCCTATACATCATGGCATAAACTGTCTCTGATGAAGCATCACATAGTAGCTTCAAGTTCGATGCCATTGGTGTGGCCATTTCCTTGTAGTCCATCATTCCGAACCTGTTTAGAATATCCACTGCATACTTTCCTTGACCAAGGAAAATCCCATCTGCACTATGCCACACCTCCATACCTAAGAAGTAGTGCATCATTCCTAGGTCCTTCATCTTGAACTCTATGGAAATCCTTCTCTTTATATATGCAATGAGATCATACTCCCCTATTACAAACATGTCATCTACATATAGTAGTAATATTACTGGTCTTCCTCCCTCAACCTTGAAGTAGAGGTTGGAATCTGCTTTACACTTGGTAAATCCTAAGCTGATTAGAAAACTTACCATCCTGCTGTACCATGTCCTAGGTTCCTGCTTCAAAACATACACAACTTTATTTAGTTTGCACACATGAGTCTGTCTGTCATGTGTCTCGAATCCTAGTGGCTTCTCCACATACATTTCCTCTTCATGAGGGGAGACATCCGGTATCAATATGAGAATATCCCTGAGATACTAGGGAAAACACCTTTTCCAGGTATAGAGGCTAAGTGATAACGTCTCTCCATCCATGTTGTAGTCACTCCCTCTAAAGTGGAGATTTCCTACTCCCTCTGTAACTGAGCACTACCCTCCCTATGCATATTGTACTCTCTACATCAGGGCATTCTTCACTGGAGTGACTGGTAGTATTCTGTTATGATGATATTATATGTATCCATCTAGATGCTTCTCATCTTCAACCTTGTAGCAATGGTTGATGTCCGATCACTCTAGGTGATCCTTGATCTCATCATGCTATCCCATGGGTTCCTTCTAAGTCCGTTCAAATCCTTCTTCAATCTGTGCACATGTGGTTCTATGTAGAGAGTCCTGAATTTTGGAGGTTGCTCGATATCCACGTCTACTTCAATTACACCATATATCTAGTGTAATATCCACCACTAAGGAAGTGTGTATGGACACTACAACACTTTCTGAGAGAACCCTCGCTTTGTACATCTGTAGTATGCTTTATTTCATAGTTGAACCATCTGTAGTATGGTTTATGCTTTATAGCTGAACCATCGTCACTTGTTTCTTCGGAACAAGTCTCAATATTATTCTCTTGTAGGTGATGGTACACGATCTTTCCTACAAGTTAAATTCAGTTGCGTGGTTAGAAACATTTCATAATTTTCTGAACAAATTCTTATGCATAAAGACATATAGTTATGCAACTATCTCATCCAATGCTTCAATACAACACTCATCCATATTCTGTATACATATGGTAACTTTCTAGATGCCTTCCATCTCTACCAAAACATTATTAAAAGCGTGCACTACTCCCAACATGTCAGCAAATAGGTTTCATTCTAGATAAGTAGCAATGGAACGTTGTATAGCACCATAGGCCACTTACCCATGACTTGCATATTAGTAGTATTCCGTTCATCAATGCAAACTCTCTAACATGCATAATACACATCCTAAATCTGGGAACATAAGTATGTACACAACTGAACAATATCATTTAAGTAATAATAAATGACAATTCAAATACTAATCTTTGTTTGGTTGTTGGGTGGATTCCCTCTTGATATTTGCTTCCTTGCATGAATTACTGCAGTATTTGACAATGTGTTCTACTTCATCGTCTGATTTCGAGGACATGTGCCTTTATTGCTTATGATTGGAAATGCTGAGAAGGTGTTATACACCATAGATCACTTATTCTTTGTACGGGAGTAGACTATGCGTGTCTCTTCTTCTGCATCTTAACCAATGCTGAAATGGATGAGAGGTTCTTCCATAGAGCATTGATTTTTATTTGATTTCCGGAGTCCAACTTTGTAGGAGATTCTCCTACTTATTTAATTTAATACTGAAAGTCATCTCTAGCTTTACCTTATGAGGTGGAACCTTCTGAACGAACCCTTGTAACTGGTTACCTTCATTTATTACAATACATATTCTTCATTAGTTGAAGAATCTTATTTTTCTCTTTTTCTTGCAAGTTCATCATCTTCTACAGTATGTGCGTGATGCCTCTTCTTGTTTATTCTCCTAGAGGATCCTTGGTTTCTGGGACAGTCTCTTGAATAATGTCCTTTCTCATCACATGTGAAGCACCTAATACTAGAGAGGTCTCTTCTAGGTCCATGATTCCTATGGGATATTCTAGACTTATTGTGATGGTGGTCCTCCCTCTTGTTTTGATTCTTCTTGGTATGAGCAGTTAGGGCTTGGTCATCATTATCCCCCATATTTTCTTCTCTTTCTACTAATCAAGATTAACCAGTACTGATGTTTCCTTCATTAACCAGCAGGCTGCACCAGTATTGATGTTTCCTTCATTAACAAGCAGGCTACACCAACTCCTGCGCCTTCCCCAGCCCAACCCGCTTATTACTCGCCACAGGCAGCCCCTGAAGCAACCCCACAACCCGCTCTGCAGCCATATCACCAACCCCCTCAAGTTGTTGCACCTGCGCAGCCTCCACCTACATATCATCCACCGCAGTCTGCTCCAGCACCTACGCAACCTCAGAATCCACCTACTGCCCAAGGGAAAGTTTACGCCCAACACAACCCGCAGCAAAACCAGAACAACCAAAACAACCAGGGCCAACAAAACCGTGGGAAAGGCCGTAATCATGGGAACAACCAACCTCCAGACCAAGCTGGTCAACCTCCTAATCCCCCCGACAATAATAATGCGGCCCCTGCTAACCAAAACCCTGATCGCCCGCCCAAGCAGGCTAAAAACCCCAATTTGCGAACAAACCATCCTTGTTCTATTTGCGGGGTCTATGGCCACTACACACATGCTTGCCCACACTTGGAACGAGCTCAGAAACTTTGGGTTGATGATGCCCATCGCCAAGGGCATGGGACTCCTCAAGCACCAACCAACCCCCCACAACCTCAGCAGCCACCTTTGGTGCTGCAAAACCCCTTACCAAACCAAGGCATAGTGAACGCTCAGCCGTTGGCTCCCCCTCAAGCCAACGTGCCACCCCAACAACAAATCACTTACGCCGCTCCTGATCAACCCATGTTCGACTCAGGGGCCCACCACTTGTTGATGATGTCATCCGTTGATGTCAACCTCCAGACTCGTCGAAACCAATATGGCTCCACCTTTGAAGTCCCTCCCACTGATAAACCCACTAACGCTCATCCCACTGATAAACCCACTAACGCTCATCCCACTGATCAAGCGTTACGTATACCTCCGCCCCCCCTCGACGGCGCTCCCAAAGCACCTCGTTTCCCACTTCGCCGTATCAACAATAACCCCAATGCGCGTGCTGCGTCCAACTACAACATTGTAGATGACTTAGCCCAATCTCCCGCAGCCATGTCTGCATTAGAAGTCTTGAAAAACTGCCCTTCCCAACGAAAGACTTTACTCTCAGCCATTGGGGCGATTGAACCAAATGATTTGAATTTGATGGCATTTGATTTGGACCAGTCTGAACCACGCCTGCCTTCCTCCTTAGCATTCCAAGTTTTTGTTTCCGTTCGGAATCTTGTCATCCATCGATGCATCATCGATGAAGGTGCCTCCACATGCGTTATGTCTACATTCGTATGGCAGAAGTTGGGATCCCCTACCCTTCAGCAGTCCACCACTGCATTACGTGCCTACGACGGTCGTTTGGCTCAGCCCCAAGGTCTCCTAGCCAATGTCCCCGTCCAGTTAGGTGGTAAAACCGTCCTCATTGACATAGATGTCATCAACGCCCAGCTTGATTACAACCTCTTACTTGGTCGCAGCTACATGCATGCTATGCGGGCGGTAGCTTCCTCTGTCTTTCGTACCATGATGTTCCCCCATGATGGACGCGTGGTCAAGATTGACCAACTCACCTACTACGATCCTAATGCCCCTGCTGCACCCGAAAATGTTCTCCCCATGGTTGAACAACCTGTTAGTGGTACCGCTACCTCGTTTGTTTCCTCCTTGGGACCTGGAGTTTACTCAGACCCATCGATGACATCCACATTCCAATCCATTCCTCCCCCGTCATCTATGCCCGAAGTGTCTGACTTATGTACCCTTTCCCACGATAACCAAGCACCTAACAATCAATCACCCTTGTTGCCTAAACCACCGTTGGTACCTAGCCACATTGGTGTTACACCTATCCATACAATCTCCTTCCTAGTCCCTCCCTCGGGAGTAGTAAGCGCCCCGGTCATGGATACCCTTAGCCTCCCTAGGTTAACCTTGGGATTACCCGTCTGGTATCTTTCGCCTCCTGTTCCCCCGCCGACACCAAGCGTCGTCCTACAACCGGTGCAACCCATGGCTACTACCACTCAACCACCCCCCGGTGTCACTACCCCTTCATCCTCCACGAATCCCCCTCCTCCTCCCAAATCCACTGGGGGCAGAGGCCCCCAACCTTACACTGCTGTACCGCCTCCCAAGACAGTCAAAAACCCCCCTGTGTTTCGTGCTCCTCCCAAATGCTCGTTGTGCGATGAGTTAGGCCATGCGACTCATCAATGTCCATAGTTACCTGCATTACATGAACACATGCAGATGCTTGACGATGACCCCAATATCCCGGTTGTCAAACTAGATCCAACCCATAAGCCTCGCGAAAAATCCCTACGCACTAACCACCCCTGTGCCATATGCGGTGTTTACGGGCATTACTCACATCACTGTCCCGATCTCCCCGATTACAGAGCAGCTCTCTATGAGATGAACAATATGGATCTTGAGACAGCACCACCCACCATTGAAGAGATTCACCCCCCGATCCCACCCCCATCCGGGGAGATCAACACCATTTACATGATCTCTTCAACTACCATTACCTCGTCAACCGATTTGACGGCCCATACTTTCCATACTGATGAGGAGATTCTTGAGGCACTCACTGCCCCGGAGTATCCCTGGGATGACATGCACCATTGTTCGTATTTCCTCCCAGAAGCATCTTCCTCTAGCACCGCTACCCAATTTGCGGTTGAATCCAAAGATTTCCTTCCTACCAAGGTCGACTGGTTAAAAGACCCTATTCCTGCTTCGGATGCCTTTGAGGAAGGTAACATGGCCAATATTTCACCCGTCATCCAAATTGATATCGCTGCCCCAGGAGGTACTCCTGAACTCATAACTTTAGGAGCATCCTGCAGTGAGCATGAGATTGAGGAGTACACGAAACTCTTCCAGGAATTCCGTGATGTGTTTCCCTGGTCCTATACCGAAATGCCTGGTCTAGACCCCGCCATCATAGAGCACCACCTTGACACCTCTGAGTCAAGGGGCATAATAGATTCTCTCGACCCTGGGATAGGGGGCATGATCAATCATTTTGAACCTTCCCCATCACATCTATCTCAGCATGTCAATGAACCCATTGTTCAAACCCACACATATGTGATCCATAATCACAAACCCCATGCACATAGCATGGGGGCACGTCATTAACCCTGCTCACTTTTTCACACTTGTGATCTAAACCATTTTTGAGGTCACATATCACTTGTAGATTTGATTTGATTTGATACACTTAGTATTCTTCCTCCACGGGTCATCATTTCTCCCCACCACTGCATCCTTGGCTTGGTGGGCTCACCTTTATTTGCAACCATTTTTTAACCTAGTTAGTTCCTTTGACCATTTTGGAGTCCTTATGACCTCTGTTTTTCGCACCATTTGCACCGCTGGATTCATATTTCCATGCTAGTGATGATGCTTGAGATCATTTCTTGCTCTCACTTGGTACAGTTTCATCATTGTGTCCCAACACCTTGCTGCCTCGATTTGCGTGCCACATCAGTCTTTATCGGATTGTTCCATCTTTTTACATGAGCCATTCACTCTTGTCATACTGCAAATATTTTGTTATTTTTCCACCATTCATTACCCCGCAAGGAGGCCCACCAGTGTTCCTCCCCACCCTCATTCTTGGTCATCATAAATGTTCCTTGATTGAACACTTCCTCCTTGCCTGGCCATTCCTTTTGTTCGGTATAATTTTATCCCTTTTTCGGGCCGGACAAGTCCTTTACCAAAAAGGCACTTAGGGAGTTTCTGTTAAGCTCTTTTCTGACTCCTAAAACAATGAAAAGATCGCCGAGCAATCTTGCTTCCTTTCATGCTCATTAAAGTACCTGAAAGGGCGTCTATCTGGTATAAGTTTAACCCTTTTCCGGACCTGGTAGACTAATTACGAAAAAGGAATACTCTAGTCACACCAGCTAGAAGAGTTCTTCATTGCATCCTTTTATGATTCTTTGGGCCTTGAAGACTAACACACGAAAAAGCAACCCCCTGGAGTCTTCTTATTTGCTTTCAGACTCTCTAAAATTGAAAGCAACCACGAGCATGAACTGTCCTGGGCTCGTAAAATCCACACGACAGTACCATTCCATTATTTCAGAGTCTTCTTATCGCTTTCAGACTCCTTAAAATTGAAAGAAATCACGAGCATGAACTGTCCTGGGCTCGTATAAATCCACACGACAGTATCATTTTACACACACTTCTTCTAGTTCCTTAACCCATGAAGAAGTCAGCCCGTGCCTCCTGGCACTATGATCGATCACCTCGGCAACACCCCCAATCAGGTCGCCTTTGTTCAGAGTAGTCTGCAGTCTCTTGCCATTTCACACCAGCCTGAGTATACCTCATCCCAGTCCCTATCCTTGATCCATTACAGCTATGATCCCTTTCCCATCAGTCAGTTTCATATGCTGCCCGATCATCCCCACCATCATACTCTGAACAAAGGAAGTTTGAGTCCACCCCCTCTACTTGCCCAGTTATCCCCACAGTTTGTCAGTCCTACCATCAGTACTATCACATTTTGGTTCTCTACCTCGCGCTCCTATCAAGGAAACATCATTTCCTTGCTAGTTGCAGGTCTCCCTCTGTCGACGACAGCCCCTCTATTCCAGAGGATAGACCCAGAGGTCCCTGTGCCTTGGACCCACCACCATCTGTGGTGAGTGCCTACGGATCATTTTGAGAGGAGTCATCATTGCCTCTCCAAATGGTTGTTTCTCACATGCTCGACTTCAACACCTTGATCGCATCGTTGAGAATCGCGCAGGATTTACATCCCTACCATTATTTGTCGAAGACCCCGGATTTCCCCCAAATCTAGCACATTGGTGAGTCACTTCGGAACACCTAGTTATATGTTCCCGTGGATGTCCGGGCTGTGTTGGTGATTGTATTCGGAAGCCATCCAGTTATATGCTTCCTTGAGTACCCAGTTCAGTCCCAGATCAGTTCCAGTTCAGTGTACCACTGCGAGTGTGACCCTTGTCACTATGATCCAGCAGCTCATCCGTTCCTTTGGTACCACACTCAGTAGCACTGTTGTCATTCCAGTGTATCAGTTCTTCAGCTCCGACATGGTCAGCCCAGCAGTATGTCCCAGATTTGGTGTCCCCTCTAGACTCTTATGATGTACATAGTGGTTCTATATGTATCCTACAGGTCCCCCTTTTTCGGGCCCTCCAGTTATTTTTATGTATCTTGATACGAGCATGGGTATGCCCACCTCGTCCATATATTGAGATTCTTCCTCATTCAGTATTTGAGGTCATGTATATTTCAGGTCCCCATATTTTGGACCCCGTTGTTATTATTATGTTATGTCCTGATACGAGCATGGGTATGCCCGCCTCATCCATATGATCAGATGATTCCTCATCCATTATTGAGGCTATGTACTTTTAGTTCTTGCAGTTTGTTCGAGATCGTTGTTCCGGGCTTCAGTTTGTTCCTTCTCTTCTCCACACCCCAGGAAAACCATATATGACTTATGATGTCCATCGGCCATACAATGAGCTCTTGCCCTCACACATCAGGGGGCAATCTGTTAACACCCAAAAAGTTCTCACTACCTCATCTACCCCATTACATGACTCATTTGTCCATTTTCCTACCATATTTCCCTTAAAAACCCTAAAAATCCCACTAAAAAGCCTCCAAAAGGCCTAAAATGCCTCCAAAAGGCCACAAAACCATCAAGAAAGCCTCAAAAAGGCTAAAAAACCCCTTTTCCTCCAAAAATATCCAAAATTCCTCTAAAATAGCAAAAACCCTCTAAAGAGGGAATAAAAAATATAAAATAATGAGGAAAATGGAGGAAAAAACCCTATACAGCTGCCCTAAACCATATGGTTCCCAAAACCATGGGCCAACACTCCACCACCAAAAAACTATAAATAGGTGATGGAGACCCCTTATTTGATATCCACAGTCATAAGCACCCTTACTCTGCCAAAATCTCTCTTGAAACCCTAGCTCACCCTTGAGCTACTTTCACCTTGAGAGCCCCTTTTGGCCCATTCCCACCATTGGATAAAGAGAAGGAGCAAGTTGGAGCTTGGAGCATTGCAAGAGCTTCACCAACCTTCACATTGGAGGTAAAATTAATACAAAAGCCATTCTTTACATCTTATTTTTTCTGTTTCATGCACATGTTTAGAGTAATTTATATTTCTGTTTTAGCATTTTAATTTACATTTATTGAACTACTGCTAAGGAGTCCCTTCTCATTAGTAGGTGCTCATTTGCACAAGCTAGGGGTAAAACCCTAGCTACAATTACCAAGGTACTTATATTCAAAGAGATTATTGAACTTGTTCCATGTCTTTAGGTGATGCTTGTGTACTTCATCTTTCTTCTTGAGGTGGTCCCACCAAATGTTTGTAGACTCTTGTTATTTGATAACTAGCGAACTTGAATTCTCTAAGGGGTTGAAGTCATATAGAAACACATGTATTTCCATGTTGAATAACCATAGTTCTTCTTAATTTTCTCTTTTGATAATCTTGTTGAATGTGGTAGCCTTTCGTAGTCTTGGTTCATAACCCAATTTCCATCACTTAAGTGACTCATCCTAGTTGAGTTTCTCATTTTTTGATGGTCTATTTCCCCAATTGTTTGACTTGGACCTGTTATAGTTTGTAGTTTAATTCAATTCAGTTAGATATTTAAACTGAAATATATACAAGCACAACAAAACACAAAATACACAAGAAATTTCCTCGGGGAAACCATAAAGGAGAAAACCCCGCAACTTCCTCAGAAATAGTTTCGTCACTAGCAAAATATCAAGCAAGATACAAAACCCAAATATAAGATGTCTTCAGTAGCTTCTCTCTATCTCCTCCAACGAACTTTTATTCTCTCTCACTTGGTGTGAACTTGCTTAAGTGAGTGTTATATACAAATGAGAGAGTGAGCCTCTCTATTTATAACGTATGTGTGAGTGACCTAATTCCTCAATGGGGATGAATTGAATAACTGACTGGGCCGTCCTATCCTAGGGAGACTCAAAAATACATTTTACATTTGAAATTTCGGGAACTATTTCCCCGACTTACAATGGAGGTTTTACCTTGATATTCTTGCATGACCAAATAAAATAATGAGATCCCCAAATGGAGAAAAAACATCTCTGATGGAGGTACAATAAAAGTACAATAATAATATAATAATAATATACAAAAGAATATCTTCCAAAGTTACATTTACAACAACACTCCCTCTTAAATAGGAATGCATTCTCTTGACACAGTCATCATCATTGGATCATCATCATTGATGCTGCAACAATCCTCGTCTCGTTGATCATTGAATAGTGACATCTCTCAAATCTACCCGTCATGATAATTTCTATAGAGCCAACCCTATTACATGTTGGATGTAGGCCTATCTCTCATCTAGGTCTTCATCATCTATATGAGCAAGCCATCAAGTAGGTACAACCCATGACCACATCAATCACATGCATCTCCTACTATCATCTCATCGCATCCAGATCATCTCATCATCTCATGCAGAGAACATTCCAGGTGCATATATCATGTCCAAGAGATAACCTGCATCTTCCACCCAATGGATATATCCTAGGGACATCTACATCTTCCACCCAGTGGATACAACCCAAATGTATTATGTCTCTCTCTTAGTCAACCTACGTCTTCCACCTAGTGGATACAGCCTAGTGACATCTGAGTCTTGCACCCCGTGGATACAACCCATATGTATTACTACTCTTTGGATCAACATGCGTCTTCAAACATGTGGATACAACCTAGGAGCATCCCAGATGCATTACGTCCTTTCAGACCACCTTCATCTTCCATCATGTAAGATACAACTCAGGCGCATCCTAGATGATTTATGACCCATGGACCTACCAACGTCTTCAAACATGTGGATACATCCCAGGAGCTTCCCAGATGCATTACGTCCTTTTGGACCACCTGTGTCTTCCACCATGTAAGATACAGCCCTTGCATCTTCCAATCACATCACTCGCTCTTTCGAGGAGCCTTGAACTGGATAACACCAAGCTTCTCTTTGAAGTAATTGAACTTCACTCTTTCTAATGTCTTGGTCAACACATCGTCTATCTGCTCATCTGTCGCCACATACTGGAGCTTCACTACTCCTCTCTGCACCATATCCCATATATAGTGGTACTTGATCTCGATATGCTTCGACTTGTCATGGAACACCGGGTTCTCAAACAACTTCACACAACTCTGGTAGTCACAAAAGATACAAGTCACCTCTAGCTCTAGATCAAACAAATATGACAGTAGCTTCCGAAGCCATACCACATCACAACTAGCTGAACATGATGCAACATACTTTGCTTGGACTATACTCAGTGTCACACATGACTGCTTCCTACTAAACCAAGAGATAATACCAGATCCCAAACTGAAGCAGCATCCCAGAGTTCTCTTACGATCTGTGGCACTACTTTCCCAATACGAATCAACATAACCATGCAGGTTAATCTTCTGATTTGTCTCATATTTGAGCCCATACTCAATTGTACCCTTTAGGTACCTCAATATATGTTTTGCAGCCATCAGGTGAACATGCCTTGGATCTACCAGGAATTGGCTCAAGGTGTTCACAACAAAACATATGTCTGATCTTGTGTTCATTAAGTACATTAACGAACCAATCATCTTCCTATACATCATGGCATAAACTATCTCTGATGAAGCATCACATAGTAGCTTCAAGTTCGATGCCATTGGTGTGGCCATTTCCTTGTAGTCCATCATTCCAAACCTCTTTAGAATATCCACTGCATACTTTCCTTGACCAAGGAAAATCCCATCTGCACTATGCCACACCTCCATACCTAAGAAGTAGTGCATCATTCCTAGGTCCTTCATCTTGAACTCTGTGGAAAGCCTTCTCTTTATATATGCAATGAGATCATACTCCCCTATTACAAACATGTCATCTACATATAGTAGTAATATTACTGGTCTTCCTCCCTCAAACTTGAAGTAGAGGTTGGAATCTGCTTTACACTTGGTAAATCCTAAGCTGATTAGAAAACTGTCCATCCTGCTGTACCATGTCCTAGGTTCCTGCTTCAAAACATACACAACTTTATTTAGTTTGCACACATGAGTCTGTCTGTCATGTGTCTCGAATCCTAGTGGCTTCTCCACATACATTTCCTCTTCATGAGGGGAGACATCTGGTATCAATATGAGAATATCCCTGAGATACTAGGGAAAACACCTTTTCCAGGTATAGAGGCTAAGTGATAATGTCTCTCCATCCATGTTGTAGTCACTCCCTCTAAAGTGGAGATTTCCTACTCCCTCTGTAACTGAGCACTACCCTCCCTATGCATATTGTACTCTCTACATCGGGACATTCTTCACTGGAGTGACTGGTAGTATTCTGTTATGATGATATTATATGTATCCATCTACATGCTTCTCATCTTCAACCTTGTAGCAAAGGTTGATGTCTGATCACTCTAGGTGATCCTCGATCTCATCATGCTATCCCATGGGTTCCTTCTAAGTCCATTCAAATCCTTCTTCAATCTGTGCACATGTGGTTCTATGTAGAGAGTCCTGAATTTTGGAGGTTGCTCGATATCCACTTCTACTTCAATTACACCATATATCTAGTGTAATATACACCACTAAGGAAGTGTGTATGGACACTAGAGCACTGTCTCATCATAGTCAACTCCCTCTTTCTGAGAGAACCCTTGCTTTGTACATCTGTAGTATGCTTTATTTCATAGTTGAACCATCTGTAGTATGATTTATGCCTTATAGCTGAACCATCGCCACTTGTTTCTTCGGAACAAGTCTCAATATTATTCTCTTGTAGGTGATGGTACACGATCTTTCCTACAAGTTAAATTCAGTTGCGTGGTTAGAAACATTTCATAATTTTCTGAACAAATTCTTATGCATAAAGACATATAGTTATGCAACTATCTCATCCAATGCTTCAATACAACACTCATCCATATTCTGTATACATATGGTAACTTTCGAGATGCCTTCCATCTCTACCAAAACATTATTAAAAGCATGCACTACTCCCAACATGTCAGCAAAGAGGTTTCATTCTAGATAAGTAGCAATGGAACATTGTATAGCACCATAGGCGACTTACCCATGACTTGCATATTAGTAGTATTCCGTTAATCAATGCAAACTCTCTAACATGCATAATACACATCCTAAATCTAGGAACATAAGTATGTACACAACTGAACAATATCATTTAAGTAATAATAAATGACAATTCAAATACTAATCTTTGTTTGGTTGTTGGGTGGATTCCCTCTTGATATTTGCTTCCTTGCATGAATTACTGCAGTATTTGACAATGTGTTCTACTTCATCGTCTGATTCCGAGGACATGTGCCTTTATTGCTTATGATTGGAAATGTTGAGAAGGTATTATACACCATAGATCACTTATTCTTTGTACGGGAGTAGACCTTGTGTGTCCCTTCTTCTGCATCTTAACCAATGCTGAAATGGATGAGAGGTTCTTCCATAGAGCATTTATTTTTATTTGATTTCCGGAGTCCAACTTTGTAGGAGATTCTCCTACTTATTTCATTTAATACTGAAAGTCATCTCTAGCTTTACCTTATGAGGTGGAACCTTCTGAACGGACCCTTGTAACTGGTTACCTTCATTTATTACAATACATATTCTTCATCACTTGAAGAATCTTATTTTTCTCTTTTTCTTGCAAGTTCATCATCTTCTACAGTATGTGCGTGATGCCTCTTCTTGTTTATTCTCCTGGAGGATCCTTGGTTTCTGGGACAGTCTCTTGAATATGTCCTTTCTCATCACATGTGAAGCACCTAATACTAGAGAGGTCTCTTCTAGGTCCATGATTCCTATGGGATCTTCTAGACTTATTGTGATGGTGGTCCTCCCTCTTGTTTTGATTCTTCTTGGTATGAGCAGTTAGGGCTTGGTCATCATTATCCCCCATATTTTCTTCTCTTTCTACTAATCAAGATTCTTCTTGGGTGCATTCTTCCCATAATCTGCTGAATGTGATTAGCTTCTTTCTAGTGCATATTCCTTGAATGAATGAGTCCCATGATCTTGGGAAACCATTCAAGGTAGTCATCACAATATTTCCTTCTTCAACATTGTATTCAATTGCTTCAAGTTGTTCCTTGATCTAAGCGACTCTTGTGAAGTATGATTGAATGGTTTTTGATTGTTGGATCTTCACATTCTTGAGTTGGTTCCTTAGAGTCATCTTCCGGTTGATGTTATTCCCTTCATATAACTGTGTCAAAGCATTAAACATATTCTTAGGTGTCTTCAAAGATGAGGCATGAGGGATGAGGTGATCTTTGATGGAGTCTACAATGATCCTTTTGGCCTTGATCATGTTATTCTCATGAATTGCTTTTGCCTCTTCTCCCTCTGGTTCTGGAACTTCCTCATTGACATACTTGTCAAAGTCATTTTCTTCTAGGACAAGAGTGTTAAATTTTGAGCATTAATTCACAATACTCTAGGATCTTCACTGAGAGAATAACATATACAATATATCAATGCATAACAATCACAATAAGCATGACAAGCATCACAAGAATTAAAAGCATGAGAGACAAGAGACACATAGTTTCCGTGGGGAAAACCCTAAGGTGAAAAACCCCACAACTTCCTCAGAGATAGAGAGAGCAATGGCTCAACCAAAGTACAACCAAAATACACTTGAGATAGTCTCCTAGAAGGATATGATCCTCCTCCTCACTAGTGCGCCACTTTCTAAGTGAGAGAGATGTGACTTTTCGAATGATCTAAATAGAGATCTCCTGATCTCTATTTATACTAACCTGTTTGCTCAGTGACCTTATGGGGCTGACTTGTCTAGCTAGGTACACCCACAATATAATATATATTTCAGGGTCGACCCCACACATGGTGGTCTAATAACCCATCAGCAAGTACACACACTTGCGACACTTTTCAATCCACATGACGACACTTCCTTATAGAGGAATAACACATCTCTAATAAGGATACAATAAATATATATGAAATACATAGATGAAATACATTCCGAAGTTACATATACATCAACAAAGAGAAATTCTATACTTCCATGCCCGGAAGTTATCATCTCCTTCAAACTTGTCCTCAATCTTGGTGTGATTTATCATTTTGATATGAGAACCTCAAATGGAAATATCAAGGAAATAAATGTTACCAAATTGAGATGCCCAACCTGGTTCTGGAGCTGGCTGACCTAGGGTTTGACAGAGAAACCCTAATTTTTTAGACTTGGAATCTTGAACTTATGCTTGGATAGAAAAATGCACCTCCTCAAGGCGAGTTGAGAAATGTACTCCTTTTCTCAAATCTGTGGACATAATTTCAAAATCACTGATGCCCTAGTTTTCCCCCGTTAGTAGTGATAGGGCCAAAAATGAAAATTCTCGGTTTTGAATTTTGTTTCCACAGGAAGATGTGCCCTCCTAGGGAGAGTTTGAATGACCTCTTTTTCAAGATAATTTGTGGAGGGAAGATCCCAGAACAGGAAGCCCTAGTTTCTTCCGGCAGTAGTGACTGGGTCAAAAATGAAAATTCTCCAAACTAGATTCTGCTTCCTCCAAAATATGCGCCCTCCTAGGGTGAGTTATCTTAGCCCTCTTTACTTGATGATCTTATGGAGAGAATACCTTGAAATAGGAAGCCCTAGTTTCCTGCTGCTACATAGTGCCTTATTTCAGAGTGGCTCTGATACCATGTTTGAGTTTGTACTTTAATTCAATTTAGTTAGATATTTAAATTGAAAGATAGACAAGCACAAAAAAACACAAAAGACAGAAGAAATTTCCTAGGGGAAACCATAAAGGAGAAAACCCCGCAACTTCCTCAGAAATTGATTTGTCACTAGTATAATATCAAGCAAGATAGAAAACCCAAATATAAGATGTCTTCTGCAGCTTCTCTCTTTCTCCTCCAGCGCACGTGTCTTCTCTCTCACTTGGTGAGAACTTGTTTGAGTGAGTATTATATACAAATGAGAGAGTGAGCCTCTCTATTTATACTTTATGTGTGAGTGACCTAATTCCTCAATAAGGCCGACTTTCCTAATTGACTGGGACGACTTGTCCTAGGGAGACTCAAAAATACATTTTACATTTGAACTTTGGGGAACTATTTCCCCGACTTACAATGGAGGTTTTACCTCGATATTCTTGCATGACCAAATACAATAATGACATCCCCGAATGGAGAAAAAACATCTCTGACCGATGTACAATAAAAGTACAATAATAATATAATACTAATATACAAAAGAATATCGTCCGAAGTTACATTTACAACAATAGAACCCCATGTATTTAGGCATTCATTTAATTTCTTGAAGACAAGAAGAGTCCCCATCCACATGTTTTTTTAATGTCTAAACTACTTGAGCTAACTCTTCATGAATCAAATGGTCACTTAGAGGGGCGTGACCTTGACTGGTCCCATATTCTCACTATGGGTGCATGAACTGGATGTTTCTGTACTAAACCTTCCCACTTAAGTGACAAGAGAGGATTCCATTAGATTACATGTAATGTATCTATTCTCAAGGTGCAAGTACACGGTTTAATAATGAGGCTAATAAGGCCTAGGTTCATCTAAAGGAAAGTGTGCACATAAATAATTAAATCATTAAATCATAACGTAGATATATATAGTAGTAATCTTATAATCGCTCATTGGACCTTAGGGATGACTCCCAAAAGGTGATCTATGTTTTTGTAACCCTAGTGTTGGATCCACCCTATATAATGTATGTATGTATTACACCTAGCCTAGTCCTGAGGATGCATTCGATAAATCACTGAATTATATATGAATGACATGTATGAAATTTATGTAAGTGTTTGCTTAAAACCATGATGGGTCTCCTTACATCATCAACCATAAGTATGGTTTCCTTATTTATGTGATTGCCTCAAATTATCAATATACCCAAAGGTATGAGTAGTCTACATCAACAATGCTGTTTTTCCTAATAGGGGTGAAGCTATGCATACGTTTTTCATACTAATTAATAATAGTTAATGATAATAGTAAGTTCTATACAGAGATTCTAAATCTATAATGATAAATATTATCATTTCTTGTCATGCAAGTACTTACATCATAAAATTAAATCATTTCCCCTTTTTGTGTGTCTATTCAATATCATTATGCATATTCAAATAAGGGAAACTACAAATCCACATGTGATTAAAATTACTTTATAGAGGGATAAATATATAACATTTACTTTTACATTAAATTCATTTGAGTCATTGGGACATAGTAATAATGTCCAAGTTTATGTGTTACTGTTAGTCATCATTTTGTATGCAGCGGCACCCATATATATGTATATGTGTATCTACACACATATATACATGGTTATGCATTCATGAGAACACACACATACAACTATATTTTGTGTGTGTGCGTGCGTACACACACACATTCTACCACATACAACATTTTTAATCATACAAATTCATAATGTTAAACATATATATGTATAATCACATGCATATATATATGTGTAATTATATATGATATCAAATGTACAACATAGTAAAATATGGCTGAAAATAAATAAATTATATAACAACCAATGTATGTATGTATGTATACAAAAATATATAACAACAATGTATGAAACCCAAACTATAATAGATATATTTTTTGAAATGCATCAAATCAGATCCACATATATACAATACCTAGCATGCATATGGGCTAGAATTGGGAATTCCATGAACCTAAGGCATTGATGACAATTAGATTAGTTTTAGGGATTATGGGTATTGACCAATATCTAGGGTGAACTTATAGGTGTTTTTCCTCCATATTGATGGGCACATAGTAGGTAATCCTCATTTTGGATTTGGATATTTCCTTGGTTACTCTTATGATATCTTGGCCTTAGTCATGCTTTCCTCTTTTGAATTTCTAGTGCTATAGGAATCTTGGTTATAAATAAGAGTGTAGTATTGCTTTTGGGGTCACTTGTCATGGTTAGGGGTCTCGTCTTTATGTTGTTCACCCTTTTCCTTCTTGGATTGACATGTAAGCTTGAAGAAAATGGAGGTATATGAAGGGTATTCAACACCATATAGAGATTGGGTTTCCTAACCATAGTTGAAAACGACTCTAATAAATTGATGACAGATCCTTTAGGAGATTGGTAGGGTTAGAATCGGGATGTTGTCACACTTATACTGGTTTAGTTACAAATTATACTAATCAGAATTTTAAATCAACTCTTATTATTTTTGGGTTTTAACTAATGGATGCACCATATGTCTAATATGTGATATTTTTTCATGAATCCCTGAGTTTAGGGTTAGGCCTCAGTTCATATTAGAAAATTCTATAGGCTTTGGGTTCTATAATTAATTTTTTGATATACTAAATGCAATGAATACATTCTAGTTTTTCCATAGAAATGATAAGTTTTAGTTCAAGCTTGGAAAAAATGAATGGTTTTTATTTTGTTCCTCTTATTAGATCCATATCTCTACATTTAATTTCACATATGATAATTTTATATACGAATCATGGGTTCTTTATGACTTGCTTTCATTGAAAAAAGAATCCCACAACAACATTAAATAATGCTAACTACTTGTAATGCCCCCAATTTTGACTTAGAATGCATTTAATCAAAATTATGTAAATGATGTAAATATGCTAGTATGGATTCCTAGTGCGGAGCTCAAGGCCAAGGTTCAACTAGTGAATGGCTAGGTTTGTATGATGTAAATGTTTTTATTTCGACTGTGTGGTTGGATTATCATGCCAATTCGAAATATATGTAAATATTATGTTGGAAAATAATAAAATGGTCCAAGATGGTTGTGCAAAGAGCACTAGAGGGGTTATGATTCCACTAGAGGGGAAGAGGAAAGGGGGCTTATGGGAAACTAAATCCTTTGCTTCCAAGTGTCAACCTTAGAACTCATCTAATTTCTTCCATGTGATTTAAATGAGCCAATTAATTCCTCTTGAATATTAAACACAATCATTGAATGCATGTGTGAGGTTTGTGGGAAAAGTCACTTCATGTAGTTATTGAGGCATGGGGATGAATGCACTTTTGTGATAGTTCTGTCAGCTTCCAGAAGTTGGTTCTACAGTTGTTAGCAGTCATTTTTTTCTTCTATGGTCAGAAGCTATGTTAGTTGTCTTTTCACCCTTACCTCATATCCATTGGAGTCAATATTTTGATCATTATCTCATGCAAATTTCTACACTATGTAAAGCTTCCTGTTGTTGTCAATGAACATTACTAGACGACGTTTAACCCATAAATTCGAATTTAGAGACAAAGTTGTAGATTTGAAGGGAAAGTAGATGGTTGTAGGTGAGCATAGAGGTTGGGCAAGCTAGGAACCATTAAACATTGAGTTTTTCTACTCATAGATGCTTGATAAGTCATGATTTATGCTACAAGAGGATCTACAATAGCATACACCAGGTTGGACTCTTACTGCACACACTGGTAAGCACTATAAGGGTTGGATTTCCTGAGGGAACTGTGGATCAGTGAAGGGGGAGGTTGGGCAAGCTAGGAACCATTAAACATTGAGTTTTTCTACTCATAGATGCTTGATAAGTCATGATTTATGCTACAAGAGGATCTACAATAGCATACACTAGGTTGGACTCTTACTGCACACACTGGTAAGCACTATAAGGGTTGGATTTCCTGAGGGAACTGTGGATCAGTGAAGGGGGAGGTTGGGCAAGCTAGGAACCATTAAACATTGAGTTTTTCTACTCATAGATGCTTGATAAGTCATGATTTATGCTACAAGAGGATCTACAATAGCATACACCAGGTTGGACTCTTACTGCACACACTGGTAAGCACTATAAGGGTTGGATTTCCTGAGGGAACTGTGGATCAGTGAAGGGGGATGCCTTCCTTGTGTTGTGTGGGTAGATGGAAGGAGTTCCATGGCTATGATGGCTATGTGAGATCCTTGTAGAGCTCTGGATGAGCATTTGGCTAAGCATAGAGAGCATAATGGGTTGTGGGATGAGAGAGAGAATCCTGTAGGTTTTTCCTTCACCTTTGTGGTCTCATAACCTAGCTTGGGGATGGCCTCTCAACATAAAGAGTATATGCTGGACAGAGTGGCTACGATTGGGTGGAAAATGACTCTTACACAACTAGTTGCTTGGATATTCTTTTTTTAAAGATAAGTATTCTGTTGTATTGAATCTGCAATGTTTTTAGTTGATTCCTGTAATGACTATGCTGGTATATGCATTCTAGATGTGTGTGGATAGATTTTATTTATGTCGTGCATTTTTATTATGCATATGCACACGTATTTCAATTGTTATGAATTCTTAATTATGGTTAAGGGGAAAAATTTAGAATGCCATATTTAGTTAATGCACCCTCCCGTTGGTTGGATTGAGTGAAGGGGACGTTACGCTACAATATCCCTTGCTACAAGTTATATGTTCAAATTCTATTATAATTATGATTCCAAATTCTATTGACATATTTTTCCAAAAAAAAATCAGATTTGAACATTGTCTAGACTTGTTTTAGATGGAATTTAGAGGTCGGGGTTTCCTTTACTTAATTTCTTGAAGAGGGAACACACTTGATAGGATTGCATATGGTCCAAAGATTGTTTCTTGTCCCTTTCAAATCAAGAAGTAGGTAATTGGTTAAATATTTTTCATCAAAATGATTGAGGTTTATGGTTTAATTTATCCTTTTTTCCAAGAATTATATGGTTCTAATGCAAAGGCTAAGTTTAATTATGTAATGCAAGGGGGAATGCTTATTTGTTTGTTCCCATTTCCAATTTTATTCTAGATCATGATTAAATATTGTAATATAATGATGGAAATGTAATTACAATAATGCACAAAAAGTAAATATAATTAATTATTTTCAATAGAAGACAATGAGCCTACATGAAACAATCAAATGGGAAATAAATCAAAAGACAAGGAAAAAATTTGAGAAATAAAATAAATAAATAAATAAATAAATAAATAAATATCTAGTTAAACAACTAAATTGGGACAACAAATCGATATAAATAATTTACTATGATTGTTAAATTTTCAGTATTAAATCACAATACTATAGGATCTTTGCTGAGAGAATAACATCTACAGTATATCAATGCATGACAATCATAGTATGACAAGCATCACAAGCATCACAAGAATCAAAAGCATAGAGACAAGAGACACAGAGTTTCCGTGGGGAAAACCCTAAGGTGAAAAACCCCACAAACTTCCTCAGAGATAGAGAGAGCAATGGCTCAACCAAAATACAACCAAATAATACAGAGATAGTCTCCTAGCAGATGATCCTCCTCCTCCTCACTAGTGCGCCACTTTCCAGAGAGAGAGATAGATACTTTTCCGAGTGAGTAAAATAGAGATCTCCTATCTCTATTTATACTCACCTTTTTGCCCAGTGACCTACTGGGGCCGACTTGTCTACTTTAGTACATCCACATTATATTATATATTAATTAGGGCCGACCCCATAAGGTGGTCTAATAACCCATCGGCAAGTACACACACTTGCGACACTTGTCAATCCACATGACGACACTTCCTTATAGAGGAATAACACATCTCTTATAAGGGTACAATAAATATACATATAATATACTGATGAAATACATTCCGAAGTTACATATACATCAACACTCCCTCTTAACAAGGAAGGTATTTCTCGACACAGATTTGCTAGACAAGTCTTCTTCTCTGGATCATCGTCATCGATGCATCGTCATCGTCATCGTCACTGCTGCTGCTATCTCGTCCAATCTCTGTCTCTACTCGTCATAGGAAGTTCTACAGAGCCAGTCCTTTTTCATACTGGATGTAGGACCACCACCTGCAGGTCTTCATCATCACTGGCCATACTGTGGAATCCTCAGGACTTTTACGTGCGTCACAAAACCTCGCAAGAGCATCCCAGGCTGTTACGAGCATACTGCTCTACCTATAGGATCTCCCAGGGCAACGAATTACATGTGACCTCACCACAAAACCTCGCAAGAGCATCCCAGGCTGTTACGAGCATACTGCTCTACCTATAGGATCTCCCAGGGCAACGAATTACATGTGACCTCACCACAAAACCTCGCAAGAGCATCCCAGGCTGTTACGAGCATACTGCTCTACCTATAGGATCTCCCAGGGAAACGAATTACATGTGGTCATGGAAAAACCTCGCAAGAGCATCCCAGGCTGTTACGAGCATACTGCTCTACCTATAGGATCTCCCAGGGAAACAGATTACATGCCATAGGACAAAACCTCGAGAGAGCATCTGCCAGATATCCCAGGGCAACGAATTACATGCCATAGGAAAAACCTCGCAAGACTATCTGCAGATCTCCCAGGGCAACGAATTACATGTCCTCCCAGAGCAAAACCTCGAAAGAGCATTTGAAAGATGTCCCAGGGCAACGAATTACATGCCATAGGCAAAACCTCGCAAGACCATCTGCAAATCTCCCAGGGCAACGAATTACATGCTCATCTGCACAACCTGATCCACGGCCACAGAGTATCAACCTGATACTCACCATACATCATCCTGATGTATCCATGATCATCCTGATCATCATCACTGCAACGTCCTGCTGCATGTCATCTGGAGCAACATCCTGAAGCTCGTCATCTATGATCATCCTGATCATCACTGCAACATCTTGCTGCATGTCATCTGGAGCAACATACTGAAGCTCGTCATCTATGATCATCCTGATCATCACTGCAACATCCTGCTGCATGTCATCTGGAGCAACATACTGAAGCTCGTCATCTATGATCATCCTGATCATCACTGCAACATCCTGCTGCATGTCATCTGGAGCAACATACTGAAGCTCGTCATCTATGATCATCCTGATCATCACTGCAACATCCTGCTGCATACCAAGTATCTACCTGATACATATCATCATACATGATCCTCCTGATCATCAATGCAACATCCTGCTGCATACCAAGTATCTACCTGATACATATCATCATATATGATCCTCCTGATCATCAATGTATCCACCTGATACAAAACACATGATATATATATCACCATACATGATCCACCTGATCATACAATGTATCCACCTGATACATAGACAGATACATGGTCCAAGCATCCAACATGATGCATATATAAAATACATACACATGATCCAACTGATCATATCCAGCATCCAACATGATGCGTACATACATACATAAAATGATCCAACTGATCATATCCAGCATCCAACATGATGCGTACATACATACATAAAATGATCCAACTGATCATATCCAGCAGAAACTAGAACATCATCCTGATGCTCATCATCCAGCGCTTACATCCACAGCCATGTGAAGAATCCTCCTTCCAACATGCTTGGAATGGCTTCAACAAATGTGTCCATCACTTCTTCCTTGAAGTGTCCTCGATCTGAAGAACGCCAAGCCTCTCTCTGAAGTACTCGAACTTCACCCTGGCTAGTGGCTTCGTCAGCACATCTGCAATCTGCTCGTCCGTTGCAACATACAGGAGCTTCACAGCTCCTCTCTGCACCATATCCCTGATATAGTGGTATTTGATCTCTATGTGTTTTGACCTGTCATGAAACACTGGGTTCTCGGACAGCTTCACACAACTCTGGTTATCACAGAAGATACCAGTAGCCTCCAACGGAAGATCAAATAACTCAGACAGTAGCTTCCGTAGCCATACTGCCTCACAACTAGCTGAACAGGCTGCAACATACTCTGCCTCAGCTGTACTCAGTGCTACGCAGGACTGCTTCCTGCTAAACCAAGAGATCACACCTGATCCCATACTGAAGCAACACCCAGATGTGCTCTTCCTATCTGCAGCACTGCCAGCCCAATCTGAATCAACATAACCCTGCATGTTAAACTTTTGATTCGCCTCATATCTAAGCCCATAATCCACTGTACCCTTCAGGTACCTCAGAACATGCTTTACAGCAACAAGGTGAACACTCCTCGGATCCGTCAGGAACTGGCTCAATGTGTTCACAGCAAAGCAAATGTCTGGTCTCGTGTTCGTCAGGTACATCAAGGACCCAATCATCTGACGATACATAGAAACATCAACTGGCTCAGATGAAGCATCACAAAGAAGCTTCAGATTCGATGCCATAGGTGTGGCCATGGCCTTGCAATCCATCATCCCAAATCTCTTCAGGATATCTACTGTGTACTTCCCTTGACCAAGGAAAATCCCACCTGCATTCTGCCACACCTCCATACCTAGGAAATAGTGCATCATTCCCAAATCTTTCATATCGAATTCAGCTGCAAGCTTACTCTTGGTATCTGCAATCATTCTGTCATCTCCTGTCACAAATAGATCATCCACATATAGAAGTAGAATCACAGGATTCCCTTCCTCAACTTTGTAGTAAAGGTTGGAATCTGCTTTACTCTTGGTAAAGCCCAAACTAGATAGGAAACTGTCCATCCTACCATACCAGGTTCTGGGAGCTTGCTTCAAGCCATACAAGGCTTTCTTTAATCTGCATACATAAGATTCCCTGTCATGTATTTCAAAGCCGAGTGGCTGTTCCACATATACTTCCTCTTCTACTACACCGTTCAGGAAAGCAGTCTTGACATCCATCTGGTGTATCTTCCATTTCATTGCTGCAGCCAGGGCAAGTACTGTTCTGATGGAAGTATATCTGGCTACAGGTGCAAAGGTTTCTTCATAGTCTATTCCTTCCTTCTGAGAGAAACCGCGAGCTACAAATCTTGCTTTATATTTTTCCACACTGCCATCTGCAGCATGCTTGATTTTGTAGATCCACTTGGAAGTCACAACAGACTTCCCTTTAGGTCTTGGGACAACATCCCAAACATCATTCTTCATAATTGATTGGTATTCCTCAACCATAGCATCCTTCCATTCTTTCTTTTCTGCTGCCTCTTCATAACTGGAAGGCTCTTTGTTCATGATGTCACAGAGTAAAGCAACATAACTGGTGTGTGATCTGGTTCTCTTCTTTGCTCTGTGTTCTTCTTCTGGAATGCCAAATCTTTCTGCATCATGAATGAGCTCTCTAGCCCATACAGGTTTCCTCTTGTGAGAGTTATCCTCACGGGGTGGATCTACAGGTTCTTGTGGATCTTCAAACTCACGAGCAGTTTCTGGAATTGCATCAGTCATCGTAGTGTCCTGAAATCTTGTTTCCTTAGGTTCTTCATACACTTCGATAGGTGCCTTTCTTGATTTGATGAATGCTGAATTCTCATCAAATGTTACATCCCTGCTGACATCAATTTTCTTGAACCCTGGAAAATATATTCTGTAAGCCTTCGAGCTTTCACTATAACCCACAAAGATGCCCTTCTTTCCTGAAGGATCTAGTTTAGTCCTCTTCTCCTTTGGGACATGAGTGTATACTGGACAACCAAAAATTCTGAGATGGCTGACTTCAGGTTTCTTACCAGAAAAGACTTCTTCTGGTGTCTTGTTGTCCAATATCTTGTGGGGTGTTCTATTCTGTACATATACAGCTGTTCTAGCTGCTTCTGCCCAAAGATGCATAGGAAGATCCTGGTCATGCAACATTGCCCTTGCTGCTTCCATGATAGTTCTGTTCTTCCTTTCTGCAACTCCATTCTGTTGAGGATTATATGGAGCAGTCAACTCCCTCTTAATCCCTGAGTCACTGCAAAGCTTCTTGAAGTCATTTGAGGTGAATTCTCCACCATTGTCAGATCTGAATGTTTTGATTTTCTTGTCAGTTTGATTCTCCATCAAGTTTTTGAATTCCTTGAATTTATCAAACACCTCATCTTTGCCCTTCAAGAAGTATACCCAAGTCTTCCTAGAGAAGTCATCAATAAATGATACATAGTAAACATACCCACTCAGGGAGCTGGATGACATAGGGCCACATACATCTGAGTGGATGATTTCTAGAATATCTTTTGCCTTGCTTTCACTGCTTGGGAAAGCCTTCTTAATGTTCTTACCTTTTGCACATCCTTTGCAAACACCTTCATGTTTGGTCTTGATTTCAGGAAGACCCTCTACAGCCTTGCTTGCAATTGGAAGTGCTCTATAGTGCATGTGAGCAAGTCTTCTATGCCAAAGTTCACTTGGCTCCATGGATTCATGTACCATGGCATGTTCGGGTCGACCCTTTAATTTGTACAAGCCTCCCTCTTGCTCTCCAATCACTACTGCATCATCAATAGTCTTTCCCTTTGGCCACATTAGTACTTGGCCATCAACAAATGCAACCCTCATACCTTTTGCATCTAAAGCAGAGATGGAGAGTAAGTTCTTTTTGAGTCCAGGTACATAGAGGACTTCCTTCATCTTCAGAGATTTTCCAAAATCTAGGTTGTAAGAGGCTTCACCACTTCCTTTGATTGGGTATTGATAATCATCCCCAAGTTTCACCTTATGGGGTGATTCATGTTCAGAAAGGTTCACAAAAGATTCCTTGAAACCTGTCATATGTTTGGAAGCCCCACTATCGATCAACCAATCATTACAACCATGGGAGATGGTACCAGTGAGTGCAGAGATCAGAACATACTCTTCTTCACTTGATGAATCATTATCACTACTACTTTCTGCCTTAGCTTTCTTCTTTGGAGGTTCATCATCTTCAGCAGCATGAGCATGAAACCTTCTTTTGCTGCCCTTCTTCTTCTTACTAGAGTTGTTGTTATTATCCCTTTTGTTCTTAGGACAATCTGAAGCAAAGTGACCCTTCTCATTGCATGTGAAGCATCTTAGGTCTTTCCTATTCTTCTTTTGATAGGACCTATTGAGTCGAGAGGGATCCTTCTTGATTTTGCTTCTTTTGGTGTGAGCTACAAGAGCTTGATCTTCTCCTCCCATCTTTTCCTCACGAGCTATAAGTCTAGCTTCTTCTTGAGAGCATTCTTCTCGAAGTCTACTGAAGGAGATCAACTTCTTCCTTGCACAAATTCCTTGAATAAAGGAATCCCATGACCTGGGTAGGCCATTTAGAGTGGTCATCACCACTTCACCATTCTCCACCATTTCATCTACTGCTTCTAATTGTTCCTTGATATGAGAGACCCTTGAAAAGTAGGATTGAATGGTTTCTCCATTCTGAAACTTCACTGCTTTCAATTGGTTCCGCAGGGTCATCTTCCGATTTATGTTCTTTCCTTCAAATAGCTTGGTCAAAGATTCAAACATCTCTTTGGGTGTCTTGAGAGAAGACACATGGGGTATGAGATGGTCTTTGATAGAATCAGCAATGATTCTCTTTGCCTTGACCAAGTTCTTCTTGTGCAATACCTTGGCCTCTTCATCCTCTGGGATAGGGATGTCTTCTTTCACATATGAGTCCAACTCATTCTCTTCCAGGATTAGCCCAATCCTATACTTCCAGGCTCGGAAGTTATCATCCCCTTCAAGCTTATCCTCAAGCTTGGTGTGAAGAGACATCTTTAAGAGTACTTCAAATGGAAATAGAAAAGATTTAGAACTTACCACTTGAAGTGCTGAAAACTGGATCTGGTCCCGGATTAGGGTTTGTCAGAGAAACCCTAAAAATTCAAAATGTGAATTTCAAAATTCCGAAAGGATAGAAAGATGCGCCTTGGAGAGCTGATCAGCCTAGTACATTCAGAATTTGAGATCAGCAAAGTCTTGTCCTTCAAAATTGCCTTTTTGTCCTCCCGGGTTCACTAGGGAGAGCCCTGAATTAGGGTTTGAGTTTCCCGGAGATCTACCCAGCCAAAAATCTCGATCCAAAGCTCAAACCTTCGATTTTTGCAAGGATCTTCCAGCTGTACCTTCAGTTTCCAGAAATTCCTATTTTTGTGGAAACCCTAATTTTTAGGGCCAAAACTGAAAATGCTCGGAACTGAAATCTGATTGGACAGAAAGATGCGCCTTGATGAGTAGATCCAATCTACTATACTGAATTTCAAAAATCTGTGGAGAGAAACCCAATAAACAAGCAATACAAGCTTCCGTCACTGCAAAATGTCTTCTTCTCAGTTAAGCTCTGATACCATGTTAAATTTTCAGTATTAAATCACAATACTATAGGATCTTTGCTGAGAGAATAACATCTACAGTATATCAATGCATGACAATCATAGTATGACAAGCATCACAAGCATCACAAGAATCAAAAGCATAGAGACAAGAGACACAGAGTTTCCGTGGGGAAAACCCTAAGGTGAAAAACCCCACAAACTTCCTCAGAGATAGAGAGAGCAATGGCTCAACCAAAATACAACCAAATAATACAGAGATAGTCTCCTAGCAGATGATCCTCCTCCTCCTCACTAGTGCGCCACTTTCCAGAGAGAGAGATAGATACTTTTCTGAGTGAGTAAAATAGAGATCTCCTATCTCTATTTATACTCACCTTTTTGCTCAGTGACCTACTGGGGCCGACTTGTCTACTTTAGTACATCCACATTATATTATATATTAATTAGGGCCGACCCCATAAGGTGGTCTAATAACCCATCGGCAAGTACACACACTTGCGACACTTGTCAATCCACATGACGACACTTCCTTATAGAGGAATAACACATCTCTTATAAGGGTACAATAAATATACATATAATATACTGATGAAATACATTCCGAAGTTACATATACATCAACAATGATTAAGAATCCCTTCCCTGAGTGTTAGCAAGTAAAGGTCTAAAGGTTCATGATTGACATTAGTTACCTCCCAGTAACTTTCTTTCTCCTAGAGGTACCCAATTGTGAAATCCAAAGGCTTGGATACCATTTTTAATAGCCTTACGTAGCATATCTAGCTTATATGGTGTTACCTACAAGGGTATTTTTTTCTTTAAATCAATAAAATAACTAAATATATCTAAGAATTCAAGTTAATAAACAATATCTAAACAAATAGTGAAATCAAGCAATCAAGTATATCAATGATGAAACAAAAACTATCAGAATGAGAAACATAAATACTTGCAATCCTTTTCCTTGCTAATAATAGACCCTTGGTCTAAACTAGTACCCCACAAACATCATGCAAATAAAGGGGAAATTTCTCTCAAGGGTCAATTTTCCACCCAACCAAACCCAGTGGTGCCCCCCAATTAAGACGGTTCAAGCACAATGAGGCGTAGAGCATAAACACTAATTATTGAACAAGATTTCTCACATTTCCCAACATATCAAATAAAAATTATACATCCAATTGATGATCCATCATATATGGTGGAGATACTCCTAGACTTACAACATCCTCATACCCCACAAGATTATGTTGTGTATGAACACCCACTCATTCTCTTGATGCATACCTTTGGTTGGTTAGGTGCCATACTTAGTAGTAGAGTTCCTTTGCAAGGAATTTACTTACTAAACACTGTAGCATATGATGAATTCCCTAGTTGGTTAGGTATCATATGTTGGTGAACATGCATACCTTACAACATCATTTTTGCATTCTAGGGGTCAAGAGCACACCTATTTGAGTTAATATCGTATAGCTAGGGTTAAATGCACTCTTCCTAGTAAAACCCTAGAAATTAGGGACTTGTGCACTCTTCTTAAATAAAATCCCTAGAATTTAAGGATTTGTGCACTCTTCCTAAACAAATGCCTAGATTTTAGGGTCAAATGTGCCCCAACAATTAGTTATGGCACCTTCACATCTTGTGTTTTCTCCCTTTTTAGGGATTGAGGAACTCTTGCATGAGTTTTCCCCATTTTTTGGGTTTTGTGAACTTAAGTTATAAATTAAGGCTTAGTTAACTAACTATACACCCTAGTTGGCTATTTTAGCTTAGTTAACTACCTAATTGGCCAATTTGGCCTAGTTAGACTTTAATTTCACATGCATAGTTAACTACCTTATGTGGAAGTTATAGAGATAGTTATCCATATCCACTCATTAATGAGCAAGTTTACTCTCTAAGGATGGTGCCCTTGTATAAACTTCGGCACAAAATCACCTCACTTGAGTGTTCAAATCGTAGTTACACCCTATCAACTATTGCATGATCATTATTTCTTCCTTAGGAATACACAATTGATCATTAGGAGTAATTATTGTGGGTTTGGATATCCATTGAGGTTGTGCAGTAATTAAGCCTAAGCATGGTTACCTCTTTATGAAGGCTTGCATCTCATTGATTAAGCACTTTTGTAATTCATTCATTCATGTACACTCTTTGAATATTCATTGGTTAGTAAATATTACATTGTTTGGCTCATTACATGTATCCTTGTCCTCTTCTATGTATTACTATATATATTACCACTCCATTTAGCTTCTACATCCTTTTAGAAAAACATTATTGTAGAACAATAGCATAAAATAAGAAGTAGAAATAAAACACATAAACACAATACAAGAGAGAAACCAATATACATGGTTCACCCAATCTGGGCTACGTCCACAGAGAAATTTCCAGTATTTTTATTAATCTATCAAACAAATGAAGGGATACAACCCACAACACATCCTCTGCAACTTCCTCTTCACTCTCTAACAGTCTCTCTTACATGATCGCATAGATCTTTACAATAATACAATACATAACCATATTACAATGCCTTTCTTTTAAAGAGGGATTACCATGGGATACCCAATACCACGGGCTACCCAATACCATGGGCTCGTAAATCACCCATTATTGACCAAGTCATGACTATGAAATTACAACATTTTACAAGGCATTTTTCCAAAATTTTTGCTACAGGGGTGCTGCCCCTGAACCCCCACCAGGGGGCTCCCAAATTAGTATCCACCCACCCATGAACCCCACATGGAGACTATAGTGGGGTGGAAATCCCCCCACACCCCCCATCATGGGTTGGGATCCAAACATGACTGAAACACGACCTCTGAATCATGAATATCAGGATCCACAACCAACAAATCCATTGGTTCAAATTATCACAGGGTATTAGAGCCTTGATGATTCTAAAGAAGTTGTTTGATAGATTTTTAGATTGAAGACAAACATTAGATCAACTCATATTCAGGATGGATCAGTCTCCACCGTTAATTCTTACTCCATTCAACTACTTTGAATAGAAGAGTAAGATGGTGATTGTATTGCACAACAAAGGCCTCTATAACATCACGATGGGATTAGAGACCGAGCAAAATTCTTCTATGGAAAAGGAAAATTGGTTTAATTGTATGGATGAATATTTTGAATGATATGTATATTGATTTATATTTACCTTCTATATCACATAGTTTCTGTAAAATATCCTAATGAAGTCTAGACCTTGTTGGAAGTACTCTTTGGGAAGTAGGATGATATTAGAGGGAATCAACTAAGGAATGATACCATAAGTTTAAGCTCATGTGAATTTGATACTGTTCAATAATTATTCACAAAATTTGAATAATTATTGATGCAGTTCAATTTGTGGAATTGATAATAAGGATGAGCAACTGATTCTCTCAATTCTATCAAATTTGAGTTTTGAATACTTAGTGTTTGTCCCTACCTTTAATGATACCAAATTGGCACTTGGATCTACTTGAAAGAATCCTACATTAGATTCTTTGTCTTCCTCTCTTAACTATGAGAAAGATAATTTCATTCAAATGGGATCTTTGAAGTCATCAAAGGCCCATGCCCTTTCTACAAATCAGGGATACAAGAAGGAGCATAATCAAATATGTACACATGAGAACTCCTTCTCCAAATATTGGAATACCAAGAAGAAGAAAATCATATGTACTTACTAAAAGAAACACAATGATGAAGAACAAGAATGTATGAGGAAAGAGAGTGATCAATTGAAACATCTTCTTTTTCACTTGTTGCTATCTTTTCCAAACCATTCTCTGCATTTTTTTATTGATTTAGGAGTTTCAAAATAATCTCTCCTTCCCTGGATCCATGCACCAACCCTACCATATTGGGAAATGTACCGATTTAGATCATCCATTCAATTGAGGAAAAACATTCTACAGATCTAGATGAAGAATTTGTTGAGATTGATGAGTAGGTTGTCATAGATCCAATAACTAGACCACTTTGGGTAGAACATACTCTTCATGCAACATGTGAGCTGTTTGGAGATCCAAAGGATACATAGTGGACCCAATCACATTCTCAAAGTGTTTCTCATTCACTCATTGCTACAGAGCCCTTGATTCCATCCCACAGTTACATGGTCAACACATGAGATTCACATTTTTTTTTCAGAAGTTGTAGGAAATCCATATTGGGATGCTACCATGAAGGAGGAACATCTATCATTGATGAAGAAACAACCTTGGAAACCATATCCCCTACCCATTGGTATGAAATTTACATGATACAAGTGGATATATTGATCAACGTTGGTAGTAGATGGACATGAGAGGGATCATGGATGACCATGACTACCAAAGTACACTCAAGACTATCCTTTTTTTTTGGCGGGTGGGGATGGTTCCCACTAGTTTTCCCTTTTTTCCCACTTTTAGGGGATATTTTTTTTTGTACATGGGTATCCAATATGGATTCTATTTCCATGAACCATTTGTTTGTACATCATACTCACCTAAGTTAAGCTTAAGGGGGGACATTGGTGTAGATACACACTTTATAACATCTTTTCTGCATTCTAGGATTTAAGAGCGCACCTACTGGAGTTAATGTTCCACCTCTAGGGTCAAAGGTAGTCTTCTCAGTCAAATACCTAGAATTTAGGGATTTGTGCACTCTTCATAGATAGAACCCTATAATTTAGGGTCAAATGTGCCCCAATAGTTAGTTAGAGAACCCTCACATCTTGTTTCTCCCCTTTTTTTGGGATCAAGGGACCCTTTCATGATTTTCCCCCAATTTTTGTTTTTTTTTTCACTTAAGTTAGTAGTTAAGGCTCAATTAACTAACTAATACAACCTATTTGGTTATTTTAGCTCAATTAACTACCCAATTGGCTAATTTGGGCTAGCTAGAATCCAATTTTACATCCATAACTTTTAGGGTCCTACCATAACCCACTTTACTTTAAGATTTAGTCATATATTGTATACAACAATTTCTTTGAAATAAAGCTAAGTAATTAGTAGTCAACAATCAATGTAAAAAGGGCCTCTCTATTAATTAAGACGCACTAGGAAGTTAGTTATTCATTTATGTCAAGTAGTTAGGGTTTTGCAACTATGAATCCTATTTAAATATCTATAAGACTATGAATGGTTTTGTGGAGATTATTTGTACCATATATCTACACAAGTGAAATGTCTCCCAACCTCAAGAGGTGTGTGACTATGAACATTTATAACCTAAACTATTCTCATACTATAAAGCTTATTTCTTGCAATATTTATTTTTCTACTATTTAATGTTTATTTTTCTTCACTCTAAATTATGGTTTATTGCATCTGTTAAAGCTTAAATCTTGCACACATGTGAAATTTAGGCTAATCTTGGAGAAAGGTGTCATCAAAATACATAATGCATCTCACCGAAGACACCCTCATCAGATCTAGAAAACAATATGATCCCCAGAATGCAAAAAATAGTCTAAAGGGACAATAGTGAGACTTTAAGAACTGGAATCCCAAATTATGTAGCATGATTTATCTGTACAGTCACCCACACGACCTCACGCAGGTTTTCCATCGATACCCATGCCATTGATAAAACAATGGGACCAAAAAATTCTGTGGCGCATTAAAGGATCAGAATGACTCTCTTGGCTCCAAAATTAGGATTGGGGACCTCTCACATGCTTGGGGGCATTTAATAAACCCTCTCATGTACTTGGTAACCAGTTCAAAGGAAGAGAGAGAGTTCACATTTGGATCTACATATTTGTTGGCCACCCTTTGGCTTATAAAAGGAAGCCATGGCCATGCATTATAGAGGAATTATGCTGTTGGAATCACACTAAGATATCCTCTTTCAATCTCATTCCTTCCTCATCTTGGCATACACAAATCTCCCTCGCCCTCTTCCCCTAAGAGGAACGAGTTTCTCCATTGTTCTCTCCTAGCTATCTTGCAATTGTGTGGAAAAAATAGACTTCCCTAAGGGATATTGTTGGCTTCCTTTGAATCTTGCACCTCCTAGGTGTTACTCTTGTATTTAGTTGGACCATCGAGAAATAAAAATTTGGTTTGGCATACTCTTGTTCAACCTTGTTTGGTTTATTTTTCACCCATCTTTTTATTTCAGTTTTGTTTTTATTTTTATTTTATTTTGGTTACTAATCAAGAGGTTCCCTAACCATTTGGTGTTTGTTTCTTTTAGTTGTCAATAATAACATTGGGTCCTTGCTACAACCTCAAGGATTATCTCACTATGGTAAGGATGTCCACCCTTGTGGAAATGTTTCTCACAATAGTGTTTATGGCGACTCCTCTCTATTTTTGTTCATTTTATGTTGAATTGGTTGTCTTCTGCTAGATAGATAATTTCTGGTGTTGTGCAGGTGCAAGAGAAAGAATTGCAGCCATAATTATGAAGCCATCTACGTAGGATCAATTTTTTATTTATAGCACAAATCCAGTGTCTCGAGCACACTACATAGCACGAATTTCGAAGAAATAGACTCTCTACTCACGTGGATCAATTGCCTTGTAACCTAAGCAGCATGACTCTGTAGGTGTCCTTCACTGTAATCACACTTAGTGTGGATTTTCTTCACTGTACTCGTACATAGTGCGACTGTAAGTGGAAAACCTGTGCGATTGCCTGTTTATTTGATTTTTACCTCCATTTTTCACAATAATCTATAGTTTCAAAGGATTCCTAATGAACTAGAAAATATAACTCACATGTAGTATACTTTTCTTTAGTAATTAACTAACTTATCCCAATATAGGTAGTAAAGAAGTGACTTTTTGAAATATATAGGCTAAAATGCTTTGAGGATTTCAACGGGCCTCTTAGTACTCACTAGTGAATGAATGATAATGCTTGCCATCTCATTAAAATTGTTAGTCTAGGCAATTAGATTTGACTACCACTAGTTACAAATATTTTGCTTCTTGATTATTTCTTTGTTTTGTGCAAGATAGTTTAGTTCACTTTCCTCACACAAGTGAATGACCTAAAGACTCCTTTACCTGGAATATGCTATTTTCCTTGCATTCCTAGTGATCTTGGAAAACCAGAAAAGGGTGATAGGTTTGAAATACCTCCTTTGCACAAATTTATTTCATTTGAGCATCATGGAAATTTTTTATTTTTCTTAGAGTTGAATTAAAGTAGATGCCCATGTATCTTCGGTTTATACTATTTTAGATCAGTTGCAAGATTCAATTTTAATTGATTTCCAAACACATGTTTGGTTTCCTCTTAAGCACACACTGAGAGAACTAAAGAATCTTTCACATCTAGTATGCTCTCCATATTTCGCTTTTAGTGATCTTGTTGGATTAGAATGATATGAAAGCTTGAAATACCTCTCTCACACTCCTTAATCAAATTTAGACCTCTAAAAATCAACATTACACTTGTAAATATCCAACCAACTAAAATCATCCACAAGAGGTCACAAAACAATATTTTAGCTAGGTAGGATTGATTGGGATAAGAATCCAAAAAATTCCCACCATTCTAGTTTCATTAGTTGGAGACTGTGAAGAACCTGCTATAATTAATTAATGAAAATACACAAGATAGCAGAAATAACAGAACTCATAATTGCTTTAGTGATCACAGGCCACTTCGAGGGGGCAACCTCCTTTGGGCAAGCTCAATACAAATAACTTCACGGTACCTTCATTGGCCTCAACACACACTTATATACTAAGTCTATGCCAAATAATATGGGTCAATACCATGGGACATATAATACTACGGGACGACTTACAAAGCATATGTGTCCAATACTATGGGTCAATACCATGGGTTAATACAAACTATGGGTCAACAAATACTTTGGGATGACTTAAAAAGCATATGCGTCCAACAAAAATATACTAACAAAGTAAAGAGAAGGGTTGAAACGGGTTCCTAACATCCCCTCTCCCTTAGAAAAAGCTTTGTCCTCAAAGCTTTAGATGTGGAAATTGATGCAAAATATGAAGGAGTGGTTCCTCTGTGGCATCCTCAAGTTGCATTTCGAGCCACTGACGTCTTTTGAGTTTTAGGTAGGATTACTTGGAAGGATGTAGATGAAGAAGAACCATATCAACTACATGAAAAGTGCGCTCATAATGGTGCTGATCGGCTTGTTGTTTCAGCCGAATTCTTGCCATGTGAAGATTGTCCTGCAGAATGAGAAGAATTTGATCGCGCTTTCAAAGAACTGAGTCAATTTCCTGAACTGGGGAGCTGCTGAGGGTGTATGGAAGAAGAAATGGCGGTGCTTGTCCATAGACTGCTTCACATGGTGTCCGTTCAGATGTGGTATTGTACCACCGGAGTGCTTCTAGGAAATCCATAGAAATAGTTGTCCAAATCTGTGTAGGGATGGGCAAGGGTTCGAGCAGTCCTGAAAGGAGTGTCATTTCACCCTTGTTGACCTGGAAAGTATCACAGTCAACCACCATCTGTTGATTTGTCATTTGCAGTCCTTGCCAAAAGAAGTTACATTGTTCCTGGTCAGATGTGTTGAGGAACCTAGAGTGCCTTGCCGATGAAGAAACATGGAGTTCATAGAAGAGATAGCCCCGTTGAACAGATTGCAACCAATTTGGAACAAGCAGAGAAATAGATGTAAGAGAAACTGGGTCATCAAATGTGCGAGAAGGAGCATCTGCCACCATATTGTCCTTACCTTTCTTGTAAGTGATCGCATAGGCATAACCCATGAGTTGGATAACCCATTTCAGGTGTGCTGGGGAGGAGACCCATTGTTCCAGGAAATTTTCCAGACTCTGGAGATCAGTCTTGATGCAAAAATAATTCCCTAATAGGTATGGCTGCCACTTCTGTACTGCATGCAAAATAGCCATCATTTCCTGCTGAGATGTAGATGCGGCTAAATTCTTACCGGAAAGGTCTCTTGAAGGCGGAAATCCCACTGGTTCAGCAAAGACACCTGCATATCTATCCACTAGGACCAAATCGTTGCAAAAGGAGCTGGAAAACATTTGGCCATTTTGGCTCTCATGAGCCTTGATGTACCAATAGTACCATTGAAGAGCTTCCTGTTCCAAATGAAAGGATACAAGTGGAAATTTTTTCACATCAAAAGTATTATGCAGATTGAAATACTGTTTTGCACGATAGATCCATCCAGTCGGATCAGTACCATTGAAGCGAGGAAAATCAAGCTTCGGACCACAAAAATTGCTGGAAGAAGAGAACCCATTGTTTGATGAAGACGTAGACTTTTGTTTGTTGTTCATGGTTGAATGCTCAAGATGGAGGCCGAGAAAGTTTTCATGCAGATCCTGGAGTTTGGTTTGGATGGCTACAAGTGCTTCCTCCATGGTTTTTGCTCCTACGTGGGTGACAACCATAACCAGGCATTTTTTTTTTTTTTTTTGAATGGGTAGAAAAACACAAACAAAAGCTTATTTAGTAAAAGGAAATTTGGATTTGGGAAAAACTCTGATGGGTAATTGGGGTTTGACTAGGTTTTGGACACTTGCGAATGGACAGGGAAGCAGAAAATGAGGATTTCAAAAGTGGGGTGAAAGAATGGAGTAATTTGTCAGAGAGGGATAAAGAAACATAATAAGAAATGAACACGGTGGAAAAATTTGAAGGCGATTGGATGAAAATTAAAGAAGTTATGGGAAACCCTAAAAATAGACAAATGTGGGATTTCTGGCTTTGGGAAGTAAAATTTGGGATAGGGTCCTCAGGAATGAAAGATGCAGAATGGGATTATAGGGGTGTCAAGGAAGTTTCAAGGGAAATGGAGTGAAAACAAGGGATATATGGAGAAAAAATAGAATTTTATACTTTTTTTTATAGAATGGATCTGCTACGGTGCATAAAGGATCAGAAACAGATGGATCTACAACGACGCGGAAGGGATCAGAAACAAATGGATTTGAAACAACACGGAAGGGATCGATAACATATACATCTGAAACGACGCTAAAGTGATCGGAAACAAATAGATATGAAACAACGCGGATGTGATCGGCAACAGTTCTGGACAGAAGAAATCTGCGATGTATTAGCTGAAAATAGATATGGACCTTGTATGCTTAGCTTCCTAACGGTTCAGGGGATTCACTCGACCACCAATGCTATTTGACGACTTGTGTATTGGGGCAGTACCCCTCACTCCACGGCTTAGGTAAAACTAATAACCGCTTTTCCACAGACGACAATCTTGGTTTACCTCACGGGTGGGAACTAGTCAATCAGGTAGGGGTTGGTGCCCTTTTCGCTGGCAGGTCCTCTCAATGGGCCAGCTACTTTGGGATTCTTATGGTACTCCTCATAATGAGTTTTAGGGCTTATGCCCAAGTACTTCCCACAGTTAAGCGGATAGGGATTATTCCCAGATCCGAACCTGCAACAAATGCGAAAAAAAAAAATGGCAGAAATTTCACCCAACGAGCCCAAGAAAGTGCTCTGATACCAGATGTGAATAACCTGCAATAATTAATTAATGAAAATACACAAGATAGCATAAATAATAGAACCCAGAATCGCTTTATTGATCGTAGGCCACTTCGAGGGGGAAACCTCCTTTGAGCAAGCTCAATACAAATAACTTCATGGTACTTTCATTGGCCTGAACACACACTTATATACTAAGTCTATGCCCAATACTATGGGTCAATACCATGGGACATATAATACTATGGGATGACTTACAAAGCATATGCGTCCAATACTATGGGTCAATACCATGGGTTAATACAAACTATGGATCAACAAATACTACAGGATGACTTAAAAAGCATATGCATCCAACAACAATATACTAACAAAGTAAAGAGAAGGGTTGACATGGGTTCCTAACAGATACATAGTATTATTGACTTATAGGGTACTTTTAAATCCTGCTATTAGCATGTGTCAAAAGACAACCCAGATAAGGAGGCACAGTGCACAAGAACGTGAAAGCTGAAGTATAGCTGTATATTCTCACCACAAAGAGTCACTCAAAATTTTGTCGAGTATACCCTTTACCATCCAGGCCGAACCACTTATCTACTCTTGATGTGGGTATCTTAGTGGCCAAAAATTAGGAAATCTCCAAGGATCAATTGTGAGTGCAATTGAATCCCGATTTGGATCTTGTTTTTTTAGCGGAACATGTTCCCAACCCTTCCAGAACATAGCCCCGACTTGAGACTTGATAACTGACTCTATCATACCTTCACTAGTCAAATGCCATAGGATTTCATCACCAAAGGCGGGTTTCTATTGGAAAGCCTAGTGACATTGAGAGAAGAAATGATGTTACATCTTATGTGGAATCTACATTTTTTTTTTATTTTTTTATTACAAGGTCACCTAACTCAAAATTAAAAAGAACCAACTTGTGGAATACTCACACAAAGACTTAAGCACCTGTCACACTCTTTGCACCATATTGCATTTGTTGTGGTTGGCATATTTTTGTATTTCTTCAAATTGTGTTTATTTCCCTTTATCATCACTCTCACTCGATCACATAAACCATCACCATAGCAGAACAAAGAAATCTAAGGTAGTCTCTATGAATGCAAGGAATTTCTCCTTTCCATAAAGGTGGTTTCCCATTTACTCCCTGTGGTTCATGAGGGGGATAATCTAGCTGGGGGAATTCCCAAGAAACGTTGTTAGGCTTAGCTAGGTGAGGATGTCCCTTTCTTAGCTCTCGCTTTTCTCCCCTCTGATATCATGCAACTCCCCTTGCTTCTTCCTCATGTAGAAGAGGCAACACTCCATCACCACCCCCTGGTGGGAATACTCCCCCGTCATATACTCCAGTAGGAGGAAGGATTCCCCTAGATTCTCCTTATTTAGAAGAGAGAGCACCTCCATTATTTCCACCCTCACCCCCTAGAAGGAGCAATGCACATAACACAATGTCAACACCAACACCCAACAAAAATATTCCTTTTATGGAAAGCTTGAATCTCCTTGAGTTGGATATATTGATTAATGATCCCATCCTTCATGATCCGACTTGGTTAGATATTCCCCTCTAAGATTCCTTTAGAAATTCCAAAATTTGAAGGGAATCAAAGAGATGATCCAGTGAAACACATAATGTCATTTCACCTTTGGTTTTCATCCAATAGCATCATCAATGACTCTATTTGCCTTTGCCTCTTTCAAAGAACCCTTACAGGAAAAAAAAATGGTATGTCAACTTAATATTTGCAACTTTTGATTCAATCGCCACTATTTTCCTAACATATTTTCAGTTACCCATTCGTCACGATCTAGGGCTCAAAATTCTCACATAATTTCAACAATCAACTTCCACCCATATCGCGGATCACATCCATGAGTGGCGTAGTCATAAGAAATTATGTAAAATAGATATCCAACCCCAATTCCTATTGGATTGGATCCTAGAATCATTACAACCCATGATTTCAAAAGATGTGGCAACCTCCTTGCCTAAGATAAAAGAATAGGCCATCATGAAAGATGAACCTTTCAACCTTATCTATGCACAATATGGGTACCAGTATACTGTCCTCCTAGATGCCCCTTGACATCTTTCTCTGAACTCAACCCCATTGGGTACATCACACTCATCTAATGGGATTATAGGGGCTATTTTCCACCAAGGAAATCCCCCCCAACCATCCACATATATACCAATCAACATGGCACAACAATACCCAACAACCCATCTATATCAGTGGTGCCTTCCACTGCACCAAACCCTCCATTTGGTTAGTTAGCTTATGGGCCGTATAGTACTACATGCCCGAATGCTATCCAAGAACATCAGGTACTGCCATTGCAAATGGCAGCCCCGGTCCTACTTCCACATCGTATGGAGCACCTAATGCATATCTTCCCACAATTGGATACAATCCATATTTTCCATTTTCTGGTCCTTTTGGTCCTACCCTCATGCCTCAGATGGGGATGAATCTAGTAGAACCTTCTCCAACACAACAAAATCAGATATTTGAGAAAATGAACATGGTTAATCCCCCGAATCATCAGAATCAGGGGAAGAAAAAATGAAAGAATACGAAAAACCAGTAGTAGGGATAGGGGGAAACCCCCTTCCCCAGAATAAGCACTTGGGTAACCAGAATGAGGGGACAAATAACTCCCTTAAGCAGGGAAAGAATGAAAAAAAATAGGAATAACTCTCCTTGAACCATGTGGGGAGAGTATGGGAACCACACACAACCATTTCCCATTAATCCTTGAGTGTAAACAAATGCTTGAAGGAAATAAGTTGGTCACAACTAACCTTCCTTAAGCACCAAATGTACCACAACCCCAGACAATTGTGTTACAACAGCCCTTTTCCAATCAAGGGGTAGTTACCCAACAACCAGATCCATTCCTTGGAGGTGATGGCACCTTTCATAATATTTACATGAACACAGCCAGTGTCAACCTTCAAACCTGTTGTTAATGTCTAAATTTTGTACACATGCGATATTTCAGTGATTCTTCTAGTAAGGCATCATCAACATAAAGAATGCAATTCACCAAAAGCATCCTCAACAAATCCAAAATACATCATGAGTCCAAAAGTGCAAAAAAACAGTTAAAATAATGGGTAGCATGGGTAAGACACTGTTAACCCATGCTATAGTGCATGTTACCTGAAAAATGCCCGCGATACACTTATGCGTCTATTCCTTCGATAGTCGCGCTATTGTTAAAATGCAGGAACCACCTACTTCCTGCAGCGCATTAAAGGCTCAATCATCTCCAAGGATCCGAATTCAGCCCCTCACACACTTGGTGGCATTAACTAGCCCCCTTGGTGTACCTTGGAACTAGTTCATGGATAAGATGAGTTCACATTTGGATCTAGTTTTTTGTTGGCCACCTCTTAGCGTATAAAATGAAGTATTTGGCATGCATTTTGGAGAGAGAAATCAAGAGCAAGGTAATGCTGCTGGATTTGTGTTGGAGCTTCCTCATAGCCCGCCTATTCCTATCATTGTATGCATTCCCAAGCTCCCTTGCCACCTTCCATCAAGGTGCAAGGGTTCCTCTCCATTGTTCTATCACTGCTTAGCATATAGTTTAGACAAAAAAGGTGCCCCTAAGGGATATTGTTGGATTCCCTTGAATCCCACACCTCCTATGTGTTGTACGACTTGACCATTGGGAAATACAAAAGTGGTTTGGCATATATTGGATTGTTATTGGAGTTTGCATTCTCCCCCCATCTTTTTTATTTTGCATTTTTCCATGTTTATTTGTTTTTATGTGAATTACACTAAAAATCTATTGCAGGATCACTTGGAGGATACCAACCAACCACCCACAAGGGATCCAAGTACTGAGGCCTTGTTGTAGCCTACAAGGCCTAGCCCCTTACTAAGTGGAAGAGTGCACTTGTGCAATTTTTTCCACAACAGTTCTAATGGCGACCATACTTATTTTTGTTCATTTCTTATTTAACTAGGTTGTTTTATGCTAAGCAATTAATTCTAGGTATTTGTCACTTGCAGGAGATCAAGTATTCCACCTCTTTATCTAGTATTTGGCCCTGAGTTGACCTCAATTAATTTTTACATAGTAACGTAGATCCCGACCTCTCGACTGTTCTACTAGCACGAAAACTTCTTTGACAGTCGTGCTACTAGCACAGGTAATTAGTTCACGACCCATGCTAGTAGAATCCTTCACCATTGAGGAACAAAACAACATCCTGAGATAGTCTCGACGACTGCAAGGCCTATCCCCTCTCTCGAGGGGTGTTTTTTACACCTTCTTCCCGTGGTTCACAAGGAAGGTACTCTAGCTGATTCCATTCCTAGGCCACATTGATAGGATCATCTGGTCAAGGCAAAGACTTGCTAGGTGCATTTTCGCCTCTCTGAGAAACTATTAATTACACCACTTCTTCCCCCATTGAAAGAGGTACTCCACTGGATTCTCCCCTTGGAGATCCCTCGGTTCCCATTTACCCATCCTCTCTTGTAGGAGGTAAACTGTTGTTTACAACACCACTGGGGTCTCCCCCTTATGAAAACCACATCCCACACACAATGGCAGGACCAACTCCCCCTATCCTACCATTCATGGCTAGTTTAAATATCCCTGATTTGGCCAAACTGATCAATGATCCCATAACTCATGATCCCATGTGGCTAGCTATGCCAGATAAGCTTCCCTCCAATATACCCAAGTTAGAAGGAAAGCAAGGGGATGATCCCTCCAACCATGTCATGTCTTTCCACTTATGGTGTTCATCTAACAACATAGTGGATGATCCTGTGAGGCTTCGCCTCTTTCAGCGTACTCTCACTAGCAAAACATCCAAATGGTATGTAAACCTAGCAAGAGAAACCCATGCAACATTCACAATATTGGCCATTGCATTTCTCACTTACTTGTAGATTTCGATTATACATGACCTTGGCCTTAAAATTCTCACAGAGTTTCGACAAAACACATCCACCCACATCGCAGACCACATCCATGAGTGGCGTAGACATCACATATTGTGTAAAATCAAAATACAATCACTGCTTTTGTTGGATTGGTTTATCAAATCACTCCAACCTTCCATAGCAAAATATGTAGCCACCTCCATGCCATAAAGCAAGGAGGAGGATATTCTGAAAGTCCAGCGTTTTGATCTCATTTATGCACAATCCTACTACCTTTACACTATCCTTCTAGATGCCCCTCGACACCGGTCATTGGATCCTACACCTTCGGGATCGTCACATTCGACATATGGAATTAGTGGGTCCATTTCCCATTTAGGAAAGGTTCCTCCTACCATGTTGGTTCCATTTAACATGGCCCCACAATACCCATCCATGGCACCTGTGCCGGTACCCCCCTACACTGGTACCAACCCCATTAGTTGGTCAATTATAATATGGACCTTATAGTCCTACCTAACCAAACGTTAGCCAAGGGATGAACGTTCCTACACCGCCAATGGTGTAAGCCATTCCTATGTCCACCTCTTATGGAACACAAACCACATTTATCCCACCCCTGGGGTATAACCCATATTATCCTTTCCCAGGCCCAACTGGTTAACAATCCGCACCCGACGTGAGGGTAAAATTGGTTCAACCTTCTTATGTTCAACAAGCTCAGCAGTTTGAGAAATTGAACACCGCAAACCCCCAGAATCCGCAGACTCCAAGTGAAGAAGAAAGGGAAGAACAAACAAAACTAGTAGATAGGGCAGGGGGGAAATCCCCCTCCCCAGTAAAACCAGAATATGAGCAACCAATACATGGGGACTAATAATCCCCAAAAATAAGGGAAGACTCCCAACCCGAGGACCAATTACGACTGCTCCATTTGTGATGATTATGGTCATTACACACATCATTCTTATCCCCGACTACCAATAGTTAGAGGAAGCTAAAAAGAAGAGGGCAATGAACCCTCCTTAGGATACGAACCCTCCCGAACCGCAAACCGCTATGTTACAACAACCATTTTCAAATCAAGGGGTAGTTACACAACGACAAGATCCTCGCCCACTTGGTGACGACTCTTTTCAAAATATCTACACATTGGATATAAATCTTTAGACATGAGCCAAGGGTTATGATGGGCCTTCCACCCCCCAAGTGGAAGACGTTCCTATCCCCTGGGGAGGCCCTCTACAAATACCACACATGAATACTGAACAAATCCTCCAGATTCTGAAAGTTCCACTTCGACGTACCCCTAATAAACCTCACATGAAATCCCCCCACAATTACAGTATTGTGGATGAATTGGCTTAATCCCCTGTACCCATGTCCACATTAGAAGTGTTACAGTATTTCCAAACACAATGAAAGGCATTACTCAATGTAGTTGATCCTTACGATTCACACCTCATGACCTTTGATCTCGACAAATGTGATTCGCGGCTACCATCGTTAGTCGAATTTCAAGTCCCAATCACCATGAAGAACGTCATGATGCATAGTTCCATCATCGATGAAGGCACATCTACTTGCATTATATCTACCAAAGTGTGGAAATGCTTAGGGTCACTTGAGCTGGTCCCCTCATCTATCTCTCTTCGCGCATATGATGGGAGACCATCCCAACCAAGAGGATTATACCAAAATGTCCCCATAGAGATGGGGGGGAATATGGTCATGTTCGATATTGAAGTATTCGACGTAGAACTTGGCTACAAAATCCTATTAGGGTGTAGTTACATGTACGCCACGAAGGCGGTCATGTCCTTGGTCTTCCGTATCATGATGTTTCCCTTAAACAGGAAGGTAGTGACCCTATACCAACTTAACTACTATGACCCCAAAACCATAAGGAACCACAAAAATGTTCTACCGACTGTACTCGTAGGTACTCAACCATATGTTGACATTTCCCCTGCTATGTACACAGACTCCAATTTGTTAGGAGTGTATTCGAGACCACCACCTAAGATCCATCATCGACCGATAGCCTAATGTGCACAATTTTCACCATTGGAAATGGGGCCTCCTCCACCTAAACACCATCATCAGCACCACCGCTGAGTCATGGCATTAAACAAATGTTGAGTCCATCGGTTCCACTGATCTTTCAAATCCCATTCTTTTACCCTCCCACGGGTGTACAAGAGACGCCGATTATGGCTCAGTTAACTCTACCTGGGCTCACTCTGGGTATCCCGGCATGGTACCTTACACCACCTTACCCATAAATGGCCTCCAAACTAGTCACCCACTATGAGTTTGTCCCTGTCTCGGATACCACGCCTACAAGTTCCGTAACACCTTTTGTTACACCAACCCAACCTTTGACACCCACAATTAAAACACAAATAGTCGTAACAAATATGAACAAAGGGGGAACCAAACAACCGAAGTTGAAAGGTCCCCTATTACCTAAACTGACATCCAATTCATCAGAGTGTTGGTTGTGGAGCTAGATCTTCTAGTCTCATAGATGATATTGTATCAGCCGTGTTTGTACCCCAGTTTTATATGATATGTAGGTGGACTGTACAGTCACCCCAGCGGGGGGCATCGCCCCCCCATGGGGTTCCAGGGGGGACCATCCCCCCTAGCTGGGGGGTCTGGGGGCAACACCCCTGAAGAAAATTTTTTGGGGCTGTTTTCGCCAGTTGTTTGTGGGCCCATGGTTTTGGGTATCTCGTGGTATTTTCCCATTGTATTTCCCTTATAAAATAAAGACATTGTAATACAGCTAGGGATGATGATGTATTAGGTTTTATGCATTGTAAAGATCTCTGAGATCAGGAGAGAGACTGTGAAACATAGAAGAGGAAGTGCGGCGGTTGTGCTACAGGTTGTATCCCTTCACCTTGCTAGACGGTAATAATAATAAGGATTGGCAAATTCAGTGTGGACGTAGCCCAAGTTGGGTGAACCACGATATATCTGTGTCTCTCTTGTAATGTGTATGTGTGATTATATTTTCATTTTTGTTTATTGTTATTGCTCTGCGATACTGTTTTTCTAACAATTGGTATTAGAGCCAAAGGTCTATTTGGCAGTTAAATCCGCAGGAAGCTAGGGTTTCTGGTTCGAGTGGGAGCAATGGAAGAAGAAGGAAAGTTCAATGTCGAGAAGTTTAACGGCCAAAACTTTGGGTTATGGAAGATGCAAATGGAGGACTATCTGTACCAGAAGGATCTATTCCTACCGTTGGGAGGAAAAGCAAAGCAGCCGACGACTATGAAGGACTAAGAATGGGAGGTTCTCGACAGAAAGGCTTTGGGAACAATACAGTTGAGCTTGGCTTCGTCGGTGGCTTTCAATATCTCAAAAGAAACGACAACAGAGGGTTTGATGAACACATTGGGTAAGCTGTATGAAAAACCCTCGGCCTCCAACAAGGTATTTCTAATGAAGCGTTTATTTGATATGAAGATGTCTGAAGGTGGATCTGTTACTGATCATTTAAATGAGTTTAATACGGTTACAAATCAGCTAAGTTCTGTAAGTGTGAACTTTGATGATGAGGTTAGGGCTCTTCTAATCTTGTGTTCATTGCCAGAAAGTTGGAATAACTTGGTCATGGCTGTAAGTAACTCTGTCTCTGGTTCAAACACCTTGAAATTTGATGATGTTAGTGGTGTTATTCTTAGCGAGGAAATGCGAAGAAAAAGCACAGGTGAGACATCAGGTAATGCGTTGACCATGGAGAGCAGGGGAAGACAAAAGGAGAGAGGAAAGAGCCAAGGTAATCGTGGAAAGTCTAAAACGGGAAGATCCAAGTCCAGACTGGGAAAGATAGAGTGCTGGAACTGTGGAAAGAAAGGACATCTGAAGAAAGACTGCAAATCTCTAAAGAAGAAAGGAGATGCACAGAAGGAAACTTCTCAGGAAGCAAATGTAGCAGGTGATGTGTTACAAGATGCTTTGATTCTTGCATTAGATAATACTAGTGATTATTGGGTAGTAGATTTATGAGCTTCATGTCATGCTACACCCCATAGGAAATACTTTCATGAGTATGTTCCTGGCGACTTTGGACATGTTTTATTGGGTGATGATGAGCCATGTAAAATTGTTGGAATGGGTAAGGTATGGATAAAAGTTAAGAATGGAACTGATTGGTTGTTGAAAGAAGTTAGGCATATTCCTGCTATGAAAAGAAATCTGATCTCAACAGGGCAGTTGGGAGATGGCGGTTGTCTATCTACGTTCGGAGAAAAGTGGTGGAAGATCACTAAAGGAACAATGGTGATAGCAAAAGGAGACAGAGTAGGTACGTTGTATTTATGTCCTCATAATACTGACCATTCTATCTCTTTAGCTTCCACAGGAACAGATACAACATTGTGGCATCATAGGCTTGGCCACATGAGTGAGAAGGGGATGCAGATTCTCCACTCAAGGAAGTTGCTTCCGGATTTGAAACAGGTAAGTTTGGAATTCTGTGAAAACTGTGTTTATGGAAAACAGAAGAGAGTCATATTTTTCAGGGTTGGGAAACAGAAGAAGAATGAAAAATTAGAGCTTGTGCATACATATGTATGGGGACTAGCTCAGGTAAAATCTCTTGGTGGATCTCATTATTATGTTACATTTATTGATGATGCAACTAGAAAAACTTGGGTTTATTGCATTAGACAGAAATCTGTTGTGTTTGCTACTTTTAAGAAGTGGAAAGCTTTGGTTGAGAATGAGACAGGAAAAAGATTGAAGTGTCTCAGATCTGATAATGGAGGTGAGTACTGCGGCAAGGAGTTTGATAGTTACTGTTCATACCATGGGATTCGTAGAGAGAAGACAGTCCCAGGAACACCACAGGAAAATGGTGTGTCAGAAAGGATGAACAGAACGATCATGGAGCGTGCAAGGTGTATGAGACTGCATGTAGGGTTGCCCTTACAGTTTTGGGCGGATGATGTAAATACTGCTGTTTATTTAATAAACAGAGGACCTTCCAGTGCTTTGGATGGTGGTATTCCAGAGGAAGCATGGACAGATAAAAAGGTAAACTACTCATTTCTGAGAACGTTTGGTTGTGAAGCATTTGTCCATATTGATAAAGAAAATAGAACAAAGCTTGAATCTAAATCCCATAAATGTACCTTTATTGGATATGAGGTTGATGAATTTGGTTATCGTTTATGGGATTATGAAAATAACAAAATCATCAGGAGTAGAGATGTGATATTCAATGAAAAGGTCATGTATAAATATCAGTTGCAGGGAAAGAAACAGGAAAAGGAAAACACATAGTACATAGTGCTTGATGAAATTAAAGAAAATGAAGTTCCGAAGGTGCCAGAAAATCAAGAGCAGTAGCAAGTACCTGAAACTCCTGCAACTGTAAGAAGATATACCAGGTTAAGTAGACTCCCTGAACGATACTCTCCTTCAATGTATTATTTATTGATGACTGATTCTGGTGAACCAGAATGTTATGAAGAAACAATGCAGGTGGAAACTAGAAAGAAGTGGGAGCAAGGCATGAATGATGAGATGGACTCATTGGTAGGAAACCAGACTTGGGATTTGGTTCAGTTGCCTGTTGGTAAAAGAGCATTGCAAAACAAATGGATTTACAGGTTGAAGGAAGAAGAAGGAGGTAAGAAGCGGTACAAGGCCAGACTTGTTGTAAAGGGGTTTGCACAGAAGAAAGGTATAGATTTTGATGAAATATTTTCTCCTGTTGTTAAGATGACTTCAATTAGGACTATCTTAAGTCTAGTGGCGGTAGAAGATTTACATCTTGAACAGTTAGATGTAAAAACAGCCTTCCTCCATGAGGATTTGGAGGAAGAAATATATATGCAGCAGCCACAAGGGTATGAGGTCAAAGGTAAGGAGGATCTGGTATGCAGGTTGAAAAAGAGCTTGTATGGCTTGAAGCAAGATCCAAGGCAGTGGTATCTAAAGTTTGACAGGTTATGACAGAACAAGGTTATAGTAGATGTCATTCTGACCACTGTGTTTATTTCAAGAAGCTAGACAATGGCAGATATATTATCTTGTTATTGTATGTGGATGACATGCTTGTTGTAGGGTCTGACATGCAGGATATAAATGTACTCAAAAGGAAGTTAGCTAATTCATTTGCGATGAAGGTTTTGGGTGCTGCAAAGCAAATCCTTGGTATGAGAATAACGAGAGACAGGAAAAATCGCAAATTGACATTGTCTCAAAGTGAGTACATACAAAAGGTGTTGGAGAGGTTCAGAATGCAGAATGCAAAACCTGTAAGTACACCTTTGGCTAGCCATTTCAGTCTAAGTAAGGAAATGTGTCCCAAGACACAAGAAGAGACAGATTACATGTCCAAGATTCCCTATCAATCAACAGTTGGTAGCTTGATGTATGCCATGGTGTGCACAAGACCAGATATTGCACATGCAGTGGGAGTTGTGAGCAGATATATGAACAATCCAGGTAAAGAACATTGGAAGGCAGTACAATGGATTCTCAGGTGTTTGAGAGGTACTACCACTAAGGCATTATGTTTTGGAGGTTCAGACACTGTTCTACAGGGATATGTTGATGCAGATATGGCAAGTGACAAGGATAGCAGGAGGAGCGCCATAGGGTATGTGTTTACTGTAGGTGGAACAACAGTAAGCTGGATTTTGAAACTATAGAAGGTTGTTGCACTTTCAACAACAGAAGCAGAGTATGTTGCCATTACAGAGGCTAGTAAAGAGATGATTTGGTTGCAGAGGTTTATGGAGGAAGTGGGTAAGAAGCAGAAGGATAGTAGATTGTATAGTGATAGCCAGAGTTCCATTCACCTTGCAAAGAACTCAGCATTCCATTGCAAGACTAAACATATACAGCTCAAGTACCATTTCATATGCTCTGTTCTGGAAGATGAACTGTTAAACCTGGAAAAGATACATACTAGCCAGAATCCTGCAGACATGTTCACAAAGGTAGTGACCAGAGAGAAACTGAGTTCATGCTCGGTTTCAGTTGGCCTTCTAGCATGAAGGTGAAGAGGAGAAATTTTCCAAGTCCAAGTCCAGCAAGTGCAGCAGCAGTGGAGTTGCTGTGATCAGTCTCCAAGTGGGAGATTGTTGGTTGTGGAGCCAGATCTTCTAGTCTCATAGATGATATTGTATCAGCCGTGTTTGTACCCCAGTTTTATATGATATGTAGATGGATTGTACAGTCACCCCAGTGGGGTCCGGGGGCAGAGCCCCCGAAGAAAATTTTTTGGGGCTGTTTTCGCCAGCTGTTTTGCGGGCCCATGGTTTTGGGTATCCCGTGGCATTTTCCCATTGTATTTCCCTTATAAAATAAAGACATTGTAATACGGCTAGGGATGATAATGTATTAGGTTTTATGCATTGTAAAGATCTATAAGATCAGGAGAGAGACTGTGAAACAGAGAAGAGGAAGTGCATCGGTTGTGCTGTAGGTTGTATCCCTTCACCTTGCTGGGCGGTAATAATAATAAGGACTGGAAAATTCAGTGTGGACGTAGCCCAAGTTGGGTGAACCACAATATATCTGTGTCTCTCTTGTAATGTGTATGTGTGATTATATTTGCATTTTTGTTTATTGTTATTGCTTTGCGATCCTGTTTTTCTAACACAGAGATCGCTAATCAGGGGGCATCAACCAACAAGTGTTGAAAGATCCAGTTGTGATTAATACTCCCACTCAAAGAGTTACACCACCATTTTCTCTTTGCGGGAAAGAAGGCCATGCAAACCAATCTATGTCCTGCTTTGTCGGAGCTAAGGAATTTTCTTAACACTCTCGTTAGCATAACACATGCTCCACTGGCGATAAAATGGGCCACATATCCCTCATCCACATCTAAGTCCAAGACATTGCCTATGAATCACACATGTTACATATGTTGTCAATATGGGCACTATACACACCAATGCCTCGATCTCCCCCGCTTTCGGGAGGCATTAGTGACTATTCGTCTAACTCAAGTAACGATCGAGGAACCTCCTTCCTTAAACTAGGAATTAGCATCTATTAATGTGGTCACCACATCAACGACATCGTCATTCGTCCCTCCCACATAAGTTGCACTAGCAACAAATATCATGGTGGAGCCTATAACTCCACAAGATCCGCATCCTCATAATATTACGACAATGCCACCACACGATGAATGCTCTCCTGGCGGGCATTCCGCACATATGCTCCCTCCTAGCACCATCACCTACATTATGGAACAAATCAACACCCAGGAAGTATATGCACACTTCCATCCACGCATACCATGACCTTACTGATCTTGTGGAGAGACCACCCACTTCTAATTTTAGTGCCCCATTTTGTGTGATGAATGAGAAGCACATCTCAAACTAATGAGACTACAAGGTCAAATAAAACCCCTCCATGTAACCCCACAAAGGTCACAAGCCAAGGAATTAACAACCATATTATCGGATACCATCAATGCTGAATCTCCTTTAGCCGATATCCTTATTTGCAGTGATTCCTCGTCTTCCAATGAAGACGTAGGACACCTACACGCATTCCACAAAAACTAAAAAAATCATTAGGGGGTTCACCCCCCCAACACAAACAAGATATACAACATCAACCGTTGATATTCTTATTTGTGTCAAAAATTTATTTTCTTTTGTACATTATTTTTGAATTAAAAAGTAATTCCATCTCTTCCTTATGCAGATGACCTCCCAATCGAACATCTAGATAGGATATGTAGACGGTGCAATTTGATTGTCCAAAAACCTAGCATAACATGCCTGGGATATATATTCCCCTTCCCATACACTCCACCACATTGATGGAGTTTGCTTGGGGACACTTAAAAATAACCAAGCATAATACAATGCTGTGCTAGTTCTATTAAGTGATGCCCTTCACCTGGGCATTCACCATCCGCGAGTGCACCTCGAATCACAACTAGTCGTCTTGCAGTTAAACAATGTATTTTGTGTCCTCAATCCACTCCTCTTTTGAAATTTTTTGTGTGTCTTCCTGCTCATTCGACAGTTTGAAACCATTACTTTCACACATATACCGAGAAACGACAATGCATTTGCTGACTCCATTGCCAATGAGGTTTTGAATTGGCACCTGCTACATAATTTGGCTGCATAGTGCATATCACACATACATAAATACATCTATGTGTCACACCCAAAGCTACACATACATGTATAATCATAATCATAAGGTCCTAAAGTCAATAAAGCACACCCAAACAAAATATTCTAGTATCAACCCCTACATATGCATGATATCGACATATAGGAAACATAAACCAAAAATCCATACATCACATATACAAAGAGAAGCATAAATCATGTGATGCAAAAATGGTATATATATATATATATATCTTGCCAAAAAAATGTGTGTCATGTACAAAAATGGCCCTCCAGGGGCATATACAAAAAAAACCATATGGGGGATACATCCAATACAAATCGCCTCCCATAGGATCATAAAAATAGTATAAAAAATGGGGCTCATAGCCCCATACAAAATTAAGCTGCCCCACCAGCTGGTGGATCTCGGGGTCCCATAATGGCCAGCATCCATACAAACTCCCCTCGTGCCGCTCTGGTCCCTACTATGGTATTTGTCGTGGAGGAGGGGATGCACCTCCTTGAACCTTTTGTGCCACATGGAATGCCACGACTACTTGTTGCATAATGTGCCTCCAAGCTGGCCCATACTATGCCGGTAGATGCAACGTCAAGTCCATATCATCACCATCCATATCGACAACACCTTGATCATCAATTCCAGCAGACATAACATCGAACCTCTGCTCCAAATCATCCAGGACGACTACCATCCGATCCCTGAGGGATGCTCCAATTACAACAACTCACCCAAACCCATCCCCTCCAGTAGGTCCCACTCCAGTGGCTGGACCCACAACTGCAGTAGATCCCCCGTTGGCCTACTCAGATCCAACAGTAGGATGATATCTCCTAGGCTATGGTCGACGAAGTGGCTGTACATGACCAATATCTGCATCACAAAGGAGGAAACCATCATCAGTACCTGATAAACATGTATAAATGTGCGTAAATAAAAGTATGTACAAATATATATGTAACTGTCAAAAAGTACAAACCATAAAACATACCTATAGCATTGAAACCCCCATGGGGGGGATGCATCTACAGATATCCCCGATAGTCCATACCACTGCAAGGGTACCTCTCCATTTGTCCAATGCGACCCTCCGATACATCCAAAACCCGGGGCGTAAAATAATCCCCCACAGGTCCGCCACCACTACGAGACATGTCCTGCCCCTAGTACATCATCCGAGGCTCCTTCGGTCCCCTCAGTGGAACTACTACCACTGACCTCAAAGAAGGGTATCGCTCGAAAAATACGAGCACAAAACGCTAACGTAACAAAAGGTGGTCCTAACTCCACCCCGATGTAACTCTGACATCTGCCGGATCATCAACTGCAACATCTAGGGACCCCACTCCACTGGTAGACCATCTAATAATCTATCCACAAGCTGAAGCTGTCCTCCCATAATATTATTGGGGGAAACTACCCCAACAATTGCACCATGGATGTCGCCACAACATGAACCATAAGAGCCCTTAGATGGCTAAGAAAAATCGCACTGTAGTTGGTAGCACTTTGGTCACTGTCACAAAATCGATCCACCAGACTATGGATCGTCTCTCCGACTATCTGCGGAGGGAAGGGTTCTCTCACCCCCTGGTGAGTCAACCCCATCAAAAAGTAAACATCTTGCACAGTGATGAAAAAGTATTCCCCACCCACTCATAATACCCCTCGCGGCGGGATCCACATATACAATAGCCTCCATAACAAGTAATCTACATATCTCATCAAGGGGCACTTGAAAAACTCAAAGAGCCCTGTGTCTCGTAGGATCTGCATTGCATGCATGTCCATCAACACTAAATCCCGTAGATTATCATACTCCCTCTCCTGCCACTCGACCACTCCAATGTGGGCCATGAGTAGTAGAAAATTACTTGCACAAGGACAATGCCCATCCATTAGACATACAAATCTATCAAAATAGATCAGCACAACCTTCCCCAAGAAGGTCAACGAGTAGAGTGAGTATCACCAAGATAGCGGTGCTTAGTGTGGCTGAACTCCCATTTCGTCGCGCGGTACTAGCACGTGGGACATGCCCCACTCGACTAACCAAGGTTTAGCTGTGCTGAACCAGCGAACGACCGAAGCACTACTGTCTACGCATGGTACAGTTCATTTTTTCCATGATACATTGGTGCACTACACCACGCATGATTTTTGGAAAATCCCACGCTATTGTCGCGCGTGATTTTCCAAATATCGCGTGCTACAACGTGATATTTTCTTGAAATATCCCACGGTATCCCAAAACTACCTAAAACAATCCCTGGCCATCCAGGGGACCACTACCCCTAATTCTAACCATACAAAATTTATGAGTGTAGGGTTACGACATACCTGGATCTTGTGACTCATCGAAAGGCACCACATATCTTCCAAAATCGATCAAAATGTGCTCTAGGAGGTCGTCAACGAGTAGTACAAATGATTTCAAAAAGTGGGCCCCACCCCTATTTATAGTCATTTGACACAAACTTCAAACTGACCCCATAGACAAACCGTAACTCCGTTTCAAAAACTGGTCACAGCATCACGATCAACGCTTCGATCTATTTGACATGAAGTCCACCAATTCATATTTTCACTAATTTCATATGGACTCTATTTATACTTCGGTACCCCATAGGTACACCTTGTTTTGGTTATATGATTTCTAAATTGTCAATACCTTGGTCATGTTCTTTACTACACTTGGGTATGTGCAGGATCTCGACTAGGACAAGTTCACAACCATTGTTTTTATAAGAACAAGGCTCCATGCTCAATCAATGGTGCATAATTCCCTACCAAAAGCATCATTCCAAAGCTAGAATATATGCACTATTTACCCTCCATTTATAATGCATCTACCAATATTCCCATTGATAACCATAGGTCCCTAATTCCTAGTTTTGACATACCATCAATGCCATAATTGGGAATAGCCCGTTCCCCCCGTGGGTGTGCGCACCATTTCCATCCTAGTAATCAATTGACACCCATGATGTCGACCCTCCACAAGTTCGAGGAATTTGATACAACTTGAAAATATCACCTCTTAGATTCATTTTGTAATTGCACATTTACTCCACCAAGAAAACATCGTTAGCTTCCTCAGCTCATGTTATGATAAAGATTCACAAATCCCACTTGTACCCTCATGAGCACTTTACCCTCAGCAATATTCTTCGTATCAACACCCGTGTGAAGACACCAATGGGCGCCCCACCCTCAGAAGTAACCAGTTCTATTTCAGTTATCCTGAAGGCATACACTACATAGCATTGATTCATGGGGCACTCGTATTCACATTTTCAAACTAACCCCCACTTCACATTCGAAAGCGTCCCCCGACCCACTCAAAACCGTGGGGACTCCGCCCATCATCAAAATTGGTCCCCCCGACACACCTGAATATGTGGGGACCCCGCTATCATTCTTTATGTTCAAACCGTTCCCTCATCACGTTACATTGCGGGAACACCATATTCTTTGGGAAGCAATTGATGGTCGCCTTTGATCGATGTATTTGAGTCTCAATATCCTCATCCGTATTTGTTTTGACCAATCAACATTACTCATCATTTTGTGTCTCCCTCAAAGCCCTTTCATTTGCAGTTTGTCTCCATCCATTTCAATCCGTACCGTTCCGAAAAGAAAGCTGCTAACCCCACCCCCCATATTTACATCGATCAAAGGAAGTTATGATCCCCATGCTTATCAAATAGTCTTGTGTTAGGTCTTTTCGTCCACCAATCAGTTATAATATGATATTGGTCCTCAAGATAAGAATCTTGTCTTATCATGTACTTCATCTCTCGTTGAAGTCCAAACACTACATTCTGAGAGTTGCAATATTTGTAGTTGTAACTTGGGATCCCTTTCAATCACTATATGGGACTGGCTTGAACTTGGTAGGGAGAGTCATTAGTGTTCCCTAACCAAGTGGTTTCCCCTAGGCTCGACGTCAACACATCATCACATTAGGGGGAAATATACTTTTGAAGGTAGTAGTGTTCACATTTACAAATCATGGTCGTAGTCCATATGGGAGGCCGAAGCTCTCAAGAAGCTTCACACACCATACCGGTCCCCCACCCCTATGGGATTATCATGATCATCAACAGTTCCACTTCTTCACCATCCAACAACAGTTCCGGGGTCATTTACTCTCACATGGATCGAATCTTCCTTCATCCATGCCCCACATGGTATAGTAGAGTTGACACCTTTGTCTTCTCTCATTGTAATCACTCTGGCATCATTTCACGAGCATGGGTATGCCCTCCTCGTTTGTATAAAAATCCTATTCTTTATTACAACTCCAACATTCTTCAAAAATGATATTCCCCCCATGGGAGGACCCTATTGTACACATATGATTTTTCCTACATAACATGAGAGAAACAAAATAAAACATGATGCATTATCAGCTCTACAGTACCCTCCAAACCTCATACATTAGGGGGCATCTATTAATGTCTAAATTTCACACACATGCAACATTTTGGTGATTCTTCCAATAAGGAATCATCAACATAAAGAATCCAATTTACAAAAAGCATCCTCAAAAAATACAAAAGATAGCATGAGTCCAAAATTTCCAAAAAACAGTCAAAACAAGGGGTAGCGCGGGTAAAACACTGTTAACCGACGCCATAGCACATGTTACCTGAACAATGCCCGCGCTACACCCACATGGCTATTCCTTCGATAGTCACGCTACTATTAAAATGGTGGGAACACATAGTTCCCATGTCGCATTGAAGGCTTAATCATCTCCAAGGATCCGAATTCGGCTCCTCACACACTTGGTGGCATTAACTAGGCCCCCTAGTGTACCTCGGAACTAGTTCATGGAGAAGATGAGTTCACATTTGGATCTAGTTTTTTGTGGGCACCTCTTGGCCTATAAAAGGAAGCCATTGGCATGAATTTTGGAGAGAGAAATGAAGAGCAAGGTTATGCTATTGGATTTGTGTTGGAGCTTCCTCATATCCCACCTGTTCCTATCATTGTATGCATTCCCAAGCTCCCTTGCCACCTTACATCAAGGTGCAAGAGTTCCTTTCCATTGTTCTATCATTGCTTAGCATATAGTTTGGACAAAAAAGGCATCCCTAAGGGAGATTGTTGGATTCCCGTGAATCCCACACCTCCTAGGTGTTGTACAACTTGACCATTGGGAAATACAAAAGGGGTTTGGCATATATTGGATTGTTATTGGAGTTTCCATTCTCCCCCCATCTCTTTTATTTTTCATTTTTCCATGCTTATTTGTTTTTATGTGAATTACACTAACAATCTATTGCAGGATCACTTGGAGGATACCAACCAACCACCCAAAGGGGCTCCAGAAACTAAGGCCTTGCTGCATCCTACAAGTCCTATCCCCTTACCAAGTGGAAGAGTGCACTTGTGCAATTTTTTCCACAACACCTGTGCTAAAGGGTATGCGATGATTGAATCTCCGCAGGGAGATGATGTTCCCACTACCTCTGGTGGTCCTTTGCAAATGCCCATCCAAACAATGACCAGATCCAAAGGGTCCCTCAAGAACCGCTTAAACGAAATACCCAAAACCCTCACATGAAATCTTCCTACAACTAAAGTATCGTGGATGACTTGGTTCAATCCCCTACCGCTATGTCCACATTATAAGTTTTCTAGTATTTCCCTTCCCAAAAGAGGGCATTACTAAGTGCAATAGGTGTCGTTGACCCTTTCAATTCACATCTCTTAACCTTTGATCTTTACATATGTGAGCCGTGACTACCTTCATAAGTTGCATTCCAAATTCCGTTCATAATGAAGAACATCATCATTTGTTGGTGCATCGTCGATGAAGGAGTGTTAACTTGTGTGATGTCCACTCATGTATGGAAATGTTTGGGCACATTAGATCCGGGCCCATTAACTATTTTCCTTTGTTCTTATGATGGGAGGACATCGAAACCTTTAGGGTTATACCAGAATGTCCCCATTTAGTTAGGGGACAAGATGGTACTTTTAGATATTGAGGTAGTTGATGCACAACTCGACTACAACATCCTCTTGTGTCATAGTTATATGTACGCTATGAAGGAGGTATCTTCCTGTAATGCCCCTAGTTTTGACTAGGAATCTATTTAGCCAAAATTATGTAAATGATGTAAATATGCTAGTGTGGATTCCTAGTGCAGAGCTCAAGGCCAAGGCTCGACTAGTGAATGGATAGGCATGTATGATGTACATATTTTTATTTGGACTGTGTGGTTGGCTTGTCATGCTGATTTAGAATATATGTAAATATTATGTGCATAAATAATAAAATGGTCCAACAATGGCTGTGTAACGAGCACCAAAGGGGCTATGATTCCACCAGAGGGGAAGATGAAACAGGGTCTATGGGAGACTAAATCCTTGCTGCCAAGTGTCAACCTTAGAACTCACCCAAAATTCTATCATGTGCTTTGAATATTCCAATTATCTCATTTTTTGACTATTTTCCAATCATTAAATGCATGTGTGAAGTGGGTGGGAAAAGTCACTTCATGCAGTTATTGAAGGATGGGGCTGACTGCACTTTTGTGACAGTTCTGTCATGACAAAAGTCAGTCTGTAGCTACTAGGATTCCTTTCTTCTACTGTCAGAAGCTATGTCAGTTGTCTTTTCACCATTTATTATATCCCTTGGATTCAACTCTCATTCTCTTAGTCTCTCACGCAGATCTATACTAGGCAGAGCTATCCATTGTTGTCCATGAACATACTAGATTGTTCCTAACCTAGAAATTCGAATTTGGAAGCCATGCTGCAGATTTGGAAGGGAAAAGTGATGGTTGTAGCTGAGCAGACAAGTTGGGAAATCTAGGAATGATTACCCATCGAGTTCTGCTGCTTGTAGGTGCTTGAGAAGCCATAGATTTAAGCTACAGGTGGTTCTATAGCATCACATATCAGATTGGACTTCTTCTATGCACACACTAGAAGAACCAAGAAAGATGGATCACCCAAGAGAACCGTGGATCAGTGAAGGGGATGCCTAAGCCAATAAGGGTGTTGAGTGGGGCAGGTATTGTGGAAGCCAAGGCTGCGAGGGTTGAGTGAGACCCATGTAGAGATTTGTATGAGCATTTGGCCAAGCATAGAGATCAGAATGGGTTGTGGGATGAGAGAGAGAAGAATGTAGGTGTTTCCTTCTCCCTGGTGGCCTCATAGCCCATCTTGGGGGTGGCCTCTCAACAAAAAGAGTATATGCTGTACAGAGTGCCTATGGTTGGGTGGAAAATCACTCTTACACATCCATTTTCTTGGATCTGCGTTGGATAAAGATAAGTGTTCTCATGTATTTAAGTCTGAAACGTTTTTATTTAATGGTTGTAATGTTTATGCTTGTATTTGCATGCTAGATGTGTGTGGATAGATTTTAATTCCACTGTGTATGTTTATTTACGTTTCTGCACACGTTTTATATGTTGAAAATCGTATTATGGATTTTGGGTGAAATTTGAGACCCTGACACTAGTTGATGTCCCCTATCAATGGTGGGATTGGGTGAAGGGGATGCTACAGAGTAGTATCAAAACTTCTGGTTGCAATACTGGAGCTGTATGAGCTAGATATTGGGTTTACAGGAAAAAAAAAAAGAAATGGTACTGTATAAATCAGTTTTTGTTAAGTGATAGAGAAGGAGCTAGGAATAAATTGAAATAAAATTCAAAATCCCCCCCCTTATTGTCCAATTAAAACTTTGCATACAAACAAAATTTTAAAAAATTGGGAAAATTTTAGTTGGGCCCCACCAGTGCCAGGTGGCAGGGTGACGTGGATGAGCCACATGGGCATGAGGTATGACGTGGAGGGACCATGTGGGTATATATTGTGAGGTGGACCAACCACATCAAGTCCATATGAGGTTATTTTCGCATGCGATGGAGCTGAAAGACGGAGAAGATCTCATCGTCAAATAATGGTGCAAATTGACGGTTAATAGTGCTCCAGGCTCCCGAACGTCCGCACAAGTTAATTAACTAACACGAACCTGAAAGTAAATCGTCCCATCCACGTGTCATCCTCTCATCCATTCAGGATCACAAAAGCGGTCTCAATAAACCACTTTCTATAGAGCCAGAAACCATTTTTTGGTTCGACAGGAAGTGATGTGATGTGAGGAGATGTGACGGGCAGTAATGTCAAGAAAAATGGGACCCTCGTCAGTCATGTCAGTGGTGGAAGATCATGCATATGAAAATCAACGAATCACAATGCTTCAGGCCCTTTAATATGCATAAGGGATAACCAATCAACATGACTCTAAAGCGGTAAAATTCCCTATGACATGTTGTCGTCTTGTGCAATTAGGCTCGCAAAAGCAGGTCCAAAAACCACTTTCCTCGGAGCTTGAAACTACTTTCGGCTTGATAGGAAAATATGTGACGTGGGGTCCAAACGTGATGTGCGGAGATGTCAGTGGTGATGGGACCCACAAAAATCATGTCAGTCTAGGAGGATCATGTAGATCTGATTGACGACCAGGATTGCTTCAGGCCCGTAAACATGCAGGATGGATAAATGATTTTCCTGACCTTGAAGTGGTAAACCACCTTACAATGTGTCACCCTCTCATGCATTTGGGATCGTAAAAGCAATTTTAAGAAACCACTCTTCCTGGAGCCTGAAACTGCTTATGAAGGACAATTGGTAAGGCGATATAGGAGGCATCCGAAAGGCACAAATCAAAGAAAAAGAAGGGTTTTCATAGCCGATTTTCGAGTTCCCGAGATTTAAAAAAATGAAAACAATATCATGTGCCATATTAATCAAAATCGAAGGATTCACAAAAAAAAACGAGGGTGTTTCCCTCGATCCGCTATGCAATTGGCTGTAAGGGGGAAATCCCCCTTGACTCCTATTTTTATTTTTTTAAATCTACAAACTTGGTTCTCGAATTCAACTACGGCTATGAACAATTAGAGTTTGAGTGGCAGTGATTCAGATGTTCTGTGATCTGACAGAAATTGTCAATATAGATTGTTCGCATAAATCATGAAAATAATTTAAAAATTTCTAAGAATATAATGCATCTAACAAATGTGTTTATAAACACTTTTGCATATTCAAAATCCTATTAGTGTCTGTTAAGGGTCAACTTTGAGTATAGTGCAGTTGGGAAATATTTGATCTTGGTTGGACCAAGAAGAGAGTATCATCATGGAGGATGCATAGGATCCCTATGAAGTTGAGGCAGATGCAATGGGAGAGAATGTACATGTCGAGAATGCAGAGATTGAATCCAATAGAAGAAGAAACCAAGAAAATCCCCTAGACATTGAAGAAACCATGGGGATCCTAAGTGTGGAATTGCAGAGTTGCAGAGTAGACAATGAAAGGATGATTAGAGCTCAAGAGGAACTTAATCAATTGAATGCATCTATGCTTCAAAGTTTGATAGACATTCAAAGGAAGATTAACCAGGGGCATAATTCAGAAAATCAAGAAAATAGTGGTAGAAGCTCAAGGAGGCATTCCCTCAAGAGGTCCCATAGTTCAAGAAGGATTTCTAGAGATAGGACATACACTCCAGAAATCTCTTGTAGTGAGTCATATGACTATAAAGAATCCATTGAAGGTTCAAGTTATTCATCTCATAGAAATAAGAGGAAGAGGTCTTCCAAGAACAACTTACATGGAGAATTTAAGAAGGTCAAACCTCCTACATTTTATGGTGACGTAAAATCTGGTCAAGAAGATGAGGCTTGGCTTCTTGGGATGTGCAAGTATTTCCAATTCCAAGACTATTCAGGAAACATGAAGGGAAGAGTGGCCATATTCAATCTAAATGGAATGGAATCTATATGGTGGGAACACCTTAGGAAATAAAATAGGATCAATGAAATAAATATTGTGTGGAAGCAATTCAAGAAGTACTTCAAGGAAAAGTACCTTTCTGATAGGTACTATGATGGAAACATCAAAGAGATCCATGAGCTGATATTGGGACAAATGACAATGGAGGAATATGCAAACAGATTCTTAGAGCTGGTAAGGTATGTCCAATATATCATGGATGATAAGGTGAAAATTCAACATTTTCTAAGTGGGCTTCCCCAATCATATAAATATAGAATTGAGTTTGATGAACCTCAAACTCTAGAGGAGGCCATAAGAAAGGACAAGTATTGTTATGACTAAAACAAAAGCAAACCAGAATTCCATAAGGGATGGAAGAATAAGACAAATGAAAAGTTTGACCAAAGGATGAAGGGGTTAAAACCTTCTCAATTTAGAAATCAACCAAGAAAGCTGCCATAGGGTGTCACTAAACCAACTAGAATGATGGGATACAAGCCAAGAGATCCAAGAGAGCCACTTCAATGTTGGTGATGTGTAGAGGACCATATGCTTAGGAAGTGCCCACATTGGAATGGGAGTGCAAATCAAGTTCATCACAACATCCAAGGAGCTGAAACTGTGGGTCAAGTGGTAAGGACCGTACATGAATCTATGCATCACTAGAGGACCATCAAGCAGACCATCGGTCAACTATGGTTGAAGTTGAAGGTAATATTGCTAAGCAATCTATTTCTATTATGATTGGCCCTGGATCTACTCACATTTATGTCAGTCCTAAAATTGTTGAGAATTGTGCTTTTAAGAAATCAAAGCATAGTAAATAATGGTTCGTCCAACTAGCCATTGGAACTAAGAGGAAGGTTAGCGAAATCATGGAGAAATGTCCATTGGAAATGGATGGACTGTCTACTTTTGCAAATATGAATGTTTTTCCACTTGGTTCCTATGATATTATCATTGAAATGGACTGGTTGGAATCCCATAGAGTTAAACTTGATTGCTACTAGAATAATTTTGAATGCATCGATGAAGAAGGAAAACCAAGGGTCGTAAAGGTAATTCCAAAGGTAGTTTCTGTTAGGAATATTTCAGCCATGTAGTTGAAGAAATTATGTAGGAAAGGTTTTCAATTGTATGCAGCCCATATTTTGGAGAAAATAGAAAATGAAATTCCCAAGTTGGAGGACTATCATATGCTACAAGAATTCAAGGATGTGTTTCCCGATGAAGTTCCTGGACTTCCTCCAAAGAGGGACATTGATATTACAATTGATCTTGTTCCAGGAGATGCACCAGTTTCCAAGAAACGTTACAAGATGAGCACAACATAATTTTTAGAGCTGAAAATGCAATTGCAAGAATTGTTGGAAAATAAGTACGTAAGGCCAAGTGTGTCTCCATGGGGAGCACCCTACTTTTTGTGAAAAATAAATATGGAACACTTAGGTTATGTATTGATTACAAACAATTGAACAAGGTTACAGTGAAGAACAAGTACCCCTTGCCTCGAATTGATGATTTTTTGATCAAATGAAAGGGGAAAAGGTATTTTCAAAGATCAATTTGAGGTCTGGTATCATCAAGTGAGAATCAAGGAGGAAGACATTCACAAGACAACTTTTAGAATAAGGTATGGGCACTATGAATTTGTAGTGGTTCCGTTTGGTCTCACTAATGCACCAACTACATTCATGTGTCTCATGAATAGTGTTTTCAACAAGTATTTGGACAAGTTTGTTCTCGTATTTATAGATGACATTCTTATCTATTCTAAGAATGAAGAAGAGCATGAAGATCATTTGAGGATGGATTTAAGGAAACATAAGTTGTATGCAAAGCTAAGTAAATGTGACTTTTATAAAAATAAAATTCATTATTTGGGTCACATTATCTTAGAGGAAGGAATATCAGTTGATCCAAAGAAGATTTAAGCCATTAGGGATTGGAAAACTCCAAGAAATGTGACATATGTAATATCATTTATGGGTCTTTCCGGTTAATGATAGGATGTTCATTAAAGGATTCTCCAGGGTTGCACATCCAATCACTTCTTTTCAAAAGAAGGGAATAAAATTTGAGTGGACACCAAAATGTGAAGAAAGCTTCCAACTTTTGAAGAAGCTTCTCACAAGTGCTCCATTTATAAAAATTGCAAACCTGGAAAAAGATTTTGTGGTGTGTACATATGCATGTAGGGGCTGGGAGGAGTTCTTATGCAAGATAACTGTTAGCACTTAGAATTTATCTTTTGGTTGTGGAAGGATAGTTCCAAGGTAACCTTTTCAAACCAATCTTTAGGAGGGAAGCTGACTTCTTTCCTACCAGAGAGGGTTCTCTCAATAAATAAATACAATGGCCAGAAATATCTCAAAATAATATAATTTAATATTGAAAATGTCTGAAACACAAGGATACCATTGGGCATGGAGTTAAAATCAAGGATTGTTTAAAGACAAACAGAGTTTAAACAATATGCTTTTTCACAAAGGCAAGGTAGTTATTGATTTACAATCAAGTTCTTGCTTGTATGTGGTAATGGAATAAAAAAAAGAACAATCCATTAACATTGGGCACCAATTGAAGATGAATCCAACATCAACTTTAGAAGAAATTTTTTATGAATACCTAGATCCCATAGATTAGAGCATAATAATATGAATTCTGACCTAAATACAATCTCATCCAAGCATGAAAGAAAACATAATGAGCATGAGATAACAGAGATGACATTGACATTAGAAGAATAAAATTCCAGACTGTAAATAAAAAACACAGGAATATTTTCTTTGGAAGGTCGTGCTCATCTCTGCAGAAATTTCTATTAATACTTGAAAATGCTAAATACGAAATAAGTCTCTCTTTTACATGTTCCAACCCTGATTACATTTCAAATCCTGTATTTATACATGAAAAGGCTTCTTGAGCCAAAACCTAACTACCTATTTCTAAAAATAGATAACTTCAGCCACTTATTACATGTTATACTATTTTTGTCATTTTTTTTATCTTCTTATTCTTCAAAATATAACATCCTCTTATCTTCTTTATCAAATGTAGCTCTGGTACAAATTCTTGTTTGGACAAGAGTCTTCATGTGTGCAAATTATATCTCATTTTCCCATACTTTTCAATTGTTTTCCATTGTTCTATTGAAGGGATCTCATAACTCGTCATCTCTTTAACCAAAAATTTCATCTCCACATGATCTACAAGAGATATAGGAGGTAGCTTTGCACCTATCATCATTAACTCATTTAAGATTTCAAAATCAACTGTGAGATTTTCCAATATAACGTCTCCTGTCAAAAATTGGGTCATTCCTTCAAACTTGTGATGATTCATTTTGATTTGGAACAACAAAGATTTGTATTCATTCTGAGAAATTAACTTGGTCTCTTCATTCCAAAAGGAAGGGAGCCCTTTCTGAAGTAGATCTGTAAACAAATTTTTGAAAGAATCAATCTTTTTTTTCATTTGGTTTACTTTTGCTTGGACACTTTCAATGTGATGATGTTTTCCAATGATTCCTCTATCCCAAGTTATTACTGCAATTCTATTTTTAATTACCAATTCCTTAAATAATCTTCTATCAGAGTATTAATAAAATCAATTGTGTTCTGAGCTATTTCTTTTGTATTTTTATCTAGAGTTTCCCTCATGACTGTACAACTCTATGTACTTTCATTTGACAATGTTTCTTTAGACTTCATAAAATTAAGAAATGGTTTGAATTTTCCAGCTTCAGTTATTATCAAATCCCAAATCATATTCCTAGCACCCTGTAAAGGAAGCTTCCTTGTAACCTGAGAAATCAACTTTTCATTCTTGTCAAGCAACTCTTTTATTTTTATTTTCAAACTAATTTTTCTCTTCTTCTTTCTTCTGGATTTCTTCATTCAATTTTTGATTTTCTTCTTTTAATTCTTTAATTTTTTCTTCTTTTAGGCTGACCTGAGACATGGCTTGAATACATTTTTTTGTGCTTGTCTCTTCATTTTATTGTCATGTTCCCTCTTTTTCCTATGCTGCACTTGTTTGTTTCTTTTTCAAATCATCAATTTGAGCCAAAAGACTAAGTCTTTCTTTATCCTATCTCACTTCTTGTTCTGTGAATTTGAGCAGCTTTGCTTTACAATTATCTAGCTCTTGAGAAAGAGTTTCTTTCTCTTGTTCTAAAACTGTTAATTCAGATGCCTGAATTAATTGTGTTGCTGGAATTTTGAGCTTCTTTTTCAGTAATTGGATTGTATTTTCCTTTTCACTCAATTGTTTTTTAGCTGCTTGACCCTTATTTGGCTCACCATCAGTTTCCACCAAATCAAATTGTACTTTCTTTATCTGATGTTGCTGAGCCTTGTTTTCAGTCTTTTCCTGTTTCAATTGAGTTTCCAACCTACCCACTGTAGATTGCAGTTTTGAAATCTTCAAGGTGGATTTCATTAAATCTGTGTAGATTACCTCTCCAGTTTGTCTATGCAAATGAATTTTTTCTGGGACTGGTATCTTTTGTAAATTGATCTTCATATCTGTAAATTTTTCATCTAAAGCTACTGCCAAGTTTAAATTATTTTTTGCATGATCCCCGATAGTTGTCAGTGAAACTTCTTTATCTGAAATACCTCTAACTTTAGGAAAAAAATTGTTAGCTTTATCAGATGAAGCTTTTTTATCCTAAACATATTCGATATATAATTCAGTCCCGGATTGATATTTATCACTAGAATCTGTATCTTTTGCTTCAACAAATTTGTAATCATGTACCTGGACATCAGGACCTTGAAACTTCTCATTTTCCTTCCCTTTTTACTTTCCAGTGTAAGTATTTCTTTTTCTTGATGCAATTTTAGTCTTTTGACTTCTCCTTGCTCTTCCACTTCCATGTCAGTGGTCTCAGAAAAACTTCTTTTACTGGCAATTTCGATTTTGTTAGGAGTAGGCACTAACATAGTTGAAAATTCTGCCAATGCTGAAGGGTTTAATTGTGAATTATTAGAGAATTCTGTATCGGACTCATATTGTAGTAAATTTTATTTCCCAGCTAATCCTTCTACCTCATGATGATCAAAAGATTTACTTTTATTTTGTTTCCTTCTTTGTGATATGATGTGGTGTGGATCATAGTTAATAACTGAAGCCTTCTTGCAATTCATCATCTGCAACAAATTTTCTATGACTGGAAGAGCATTTCTATTCTTTAGAATTAAAGGACCAATATTCAAAGGAAATTTTATATTGGATGCCTTTTTGAAAATCAAAATTTTTTCACTCTCAACAATGAGTTTTTGTCTGATGAAATCTAAAGAAAAGACCCTCGGTGTCAAAAAGGCAGGTAAAATATACGATTCTCTAATAAAAACATAAATCCTAATAAAAGTATGCTGTTTCAATAGGAGCCAATCACCTACAAATTTATCTGGGCTAAACTGCAACAAGTCTTTCATACATGGAAAAACTCTAGGCAATATTTCTTCAAAAATTGCTCTCTATATCTTTGACATCACAAGCTTCATGAAATTGAACATATTGTTTTCAATTTCAGCTGTAAAAACTGCTTCTAGAAAATTTAGAATTTCTTCACTTGAATATAAGAACATCTTCATCAAATATGATTGGAATCTAAAGTGCTTCGTAGTGTGGAAATTCACCAACTGAGAATGGATATTTTCAGCCAGGAATTCATCAAATTTAAGACACAAATACCTACTAGACTGAATCTTGGGTGAATATGAACTCAATCTAAATAGTAGACTTAATTGGACTTCAATGATAACTTGGTCATTATCTAACCCTATAAATTGAATGATTAATGAAAGGACTAGTTGTGAGTTTTCATCAAAGAGGGTAATATCTAATGGGAAAGGTGTACTATCGATTGAAATGTCTGGCTTGAGGATTTTTTACAAGAAGGCTTGTTTTAATTTAGGGGTAGAATGTCTATACATGTTAATCAAAATTTCCTTGGTGAAATCTTCTAGGTTTTGGGAAAAAGATGGAGGTATTTCTAACAACTTCTTAATTCCGAAGGAATTGATAGGACACAAGATTTTCGTTCTCTTTGAATCCATGACTACTCTTTAATCTTGGGAATAATTTTGGGCACACCAAAAGATGAAGTTGGGGACACCTAGGGTTTTTTCTGGAAAAAAATGAATAAAATGAGACATATGAACGTTATAAACGTCTATGTCCTACTTATGCAAATCTCTCAACCTTCTTTTTATCTCATTAACTGCAGTTCTAGTCATAATTGTGTCAAATATATCCCCGTCATTGTCTTCGAAAACTTCCTCCAATTTTGCAAATTCCCCACTTTGAACCTCTACTTCACTCTAATTTTCCATTGAATAAAGCGTTGAAATATTTGCAAGGATTCTAAAGGCCTACCTGGAAATGCGTGAGATGGAAAATGTCTGTTCTGTTGTGTTCCAACTGCACGCGATACGTCCAAATTGTTCAGCTTCAAAAGACAAGTGTCGTATTTCACGTGCACTTTCATTTTATAGCCTCCCAAAGCGGTTTCGCAACGACAGAAGGTGGTTTCCCTTACCACCTTTCCAACCAAAAAAATAATTTAGTATCGACACATGCTGGGTGGTTTTAGATTTCAAAACCACCTACCCCTTCCTTCCTTCGTGCATGTTGGCAACGCGAAATCAATATGCATCATTGATCTTCTTGTAGATTGATCGACGACCATTGATTTCCTTCTTGCTTTAACTCCAATTTAATGGTCATTTCAACAATTTTAAATGCGTTATATACCTTGCTTCTTTCTCCATCGGAACCTGCTCCCACCACCGATCTTATTTGCTTCTTTCATATGAACCATTGACCTATCAAAATTTTGGAGAATGTGCCATTTCTCCAATTTGAACCTGATATTTCTTTCAACATCCAGGTCATTTTGAGATATCTTCATTGGGATTTGGCAGCCATATTTTTGATGTTTTCTCTTATTATCTTGCTGTGACATAGAAGCAAACTATATGAACACCACCCTATCATTCCTATTCACATTTTTTCAAAATATTTTATCAACATAAAAAATAATTGTGTCAACAATAACCATGTGGTATGCTATGAGTCAAGGAAGTTGAAAGAGCATGAGAAGAACTACGCCGGGCCATGATTTAGAGCTTGCAGCCATAGTGCACGCTTTGAAAATGTGGAGACACTATTTAATGGGCATAAAATTTGAGCTAAGGAAAGACCATTGTGGTCTAAAAGATTTGTTTGAGCAGCCAACATTAAATGTTAGGAAAGCTAGATGGCTAGAATTCTTATGTGATTTTGAATTTGAGATCAAACACATAAAAGGTAAAGAAAATAAAGTAGCTGATGCACTTAGCAGAAAAGTACATGAAATGCATATAGCATCCATTAGTACATTCCAATCAGATTTGAGGCAGCTTATTGTTAACTATACTGCTGAAGATGAAATGTATGTGCACATAAAAGGAAAATTACAACAATAGAATTTAGAAAAGAGGTATGTAGGTTACAATTTGGAAGATGACAAACTTCTTATTTATAAAAACAAAATTTATATCCCAAATGTGGTATATTTGAGAAGAATTGTTATGGATGAAATCCATAAAATGCCATATTCCGGTCACTCAAGATACCATAAAATAGTTGCTACAGTGAGAAAGCAATATTTTTGGCTAGGAATGAGAAAGGACATTGTTGAGTATATTTCTAAGTGTAAGAAATGTAAGCAAGTGAAGGTTGAGCATCAGCACCTAGCAGATTTATTGCATCCTTTTCCAATTCCAGAATGGAAATGGAAAGTGATTTCCATGGATTTTATTACAGGTTTTCCAATGAAAATGAGGCAGCATGATTCCAACATGGTTGTGGTGGAAAAATTATCAAAGGTAACCAAATTTATTCCGGTTAAATACACATATAAAATGGATGCTATTGCAAATATTCTTATGAAGGAAATTTTCAGGTTACATGGATTTCCTAAGGCAATAATTTCATACAAGGATACCAAGTTCACCTCTAATTTCTGGAAAGGTCTTTTTGGAGACTTGGGTACATAGTTGAACTTTAGTACTGCTTACCATCCATAAATAGATGGGAAAACGTAAAGAGTAAATTAGGAGTTTGAAGACATGATACGCATGTATGTGATGGAAAAACCATCCAAGTGGTAAGATTATCTACACTTGGTAGAATTTGCATATAACAATGGGTAACAAGCATCATTGGGCACGAGTCTATTTGAAGCTTTGTGTGGCAGGAGGTGCATAACACTAGTTACTTGGGATAATCCAATGAACATAATTGTACTTGGGATAAAATTGCTAAAGGAAATGGAACAAGAGGTTTCAAATATTAGGAAAAATTTAAAGACATCCCAAGATAGAAAAAAAAACTATACAGATAAGAACTAAGTTCATAAAGAGTTTCATATTAGGGAGCATGTTTACCTCAGAGTGAGGCCAAGGAAAATTTTCTTGAAGCTTGGAAGTTGTGCCAAGCTATCACCAAGATATTGTGGGCCATTTGAAGTGCTTGAGAGAATAGGGATATTTTCATATAGAATTGCATTGCATGCTAACACTAGAGCTCATAATGTTTTTCATGTTTCCTTGCTTAAGAAATATGTACATGATCCTAACCATGTGATTGATTAGGATGTGATCCAAGTGGAACTCGAGGGAGAGTTCCAAACCGAGCCATTATACATCATAGACAGGAAGGTGACATTGCTTCAGAATCGATCCATCAGAAAGGTAAAGGTGCAATGGAAGCACTTCGGTCTCGATGAGGCTACGTGGGAGTTGGAGGATGCCATGAGAGAGGCATATCCATTTTTGTTTTGATTTTGAGAAAACATTGATGAATGTTTTATTCAAAGGAGGAGATGATCGTAATACCCCTAGTTTTGAATTGGAATGTATTTAGCCAAAATTATGTAAATGATGTAAACATGCTAGTGTGGATTCCTAGTGTGGAGCTCAAGGCCAAGGCCCAACTAGTGAATGGATAGGCATGTATGATGTGTTGGAATATGCTCACCATCATTTTTTATATTTGCATGCCTGCATGCATCCATTCATCATGCATGCAACCAGTCATCAATATGGTAGTCTCCCCAGCACCAGGAGCCTATGTTTACCCCCCTAGAGCCTTTTTTAAGCCCTCAGGAGCCCTCCTACCTACCTAGTGCACCTTGTTTTCATCACCTGGATGACATAGGCACCCTACTACACTACTTGACCATTTGTGACTACTACCACTGATTGGATGATGTCTCCAATGCTATCCAAGCCACACATTGAGGATAATTCGAATGACCTTAGGAAGCATTCGAATCCATTTGATTGTATTCAATTATTATTCACTTTTCATAGTGCCAACTTACAGCTGATGTATGATACAAAATTTTTTGTCCTTTCTTGTGTTAATGAGTGATTATTGATTCAACAATTCTTCTTCTCTTCTCTGCTATTCTTGAGTGAGTTTTAGTGAGGTTTGCTCTAGCTGTGTGATATCTCCTGTAAACTATCACATGATGTACATATTTTTATTTGGACTGTGTGCTTGGATTTTCATGCTAATTTATGATATATATAAATATTATGTGCGTAAATAATAAAATGTTCCAACAATGGTTGTGTAACGAGCACCAAAGGGGCTATGATTCCACCAAAGGGCAAGATGAAAGGGGGTCTATGGGAGACTAAATCCTTGCTTCCAAGTGTCAACCTTAGAATGTACCCAAAATTCTGTCATGTGCTTTGAATATGCCAATTATTTATTTTTTTGACTATTTTCCAATAATTGAATGCATGTGTGAAGTGGGTGGGAAAAGTCACTTCATGCAGTTATTGAAGCATGGGGATGACTGCACTTTTGTGACAGTTTTGTTATCACAAAAGTCAATTTGCAGCTACCATGAGTCATTTCTTCTACTGTCAGAATCTATGTCAGTTGTCTTTTCACCATTTTCTCATATCCCTTGGAGTCAACCCTCATTCATTCAGTATCTCACACATATATACACTGGGAAGAGCTCTCCATTGTTTTCCATGAACATACCAGACTGTTCCTAACCCATAAATTCAAATTTGGAAACCATGCTGCAGATTTGGAAGGGAAAAATTATGTCTATAGGTGAGCATAGAGGTTGGTAAATCTAGGAACCCTTACCCATAGAGTTCTGTTGCTTGTAGGTGCTTGAGAAGCCATAGATTGAAGCTACACGTGGTTCTATAACAACACATATAAGATTGGACTTCTTCTATGCACACACCAGAAGCACGGGGCAAGATGGATCGCCCAAGGGAACCATGGATAGATGAAGGGGATGCCTGAGACAAGAAGGGTGTTGTGTGGGAAAGGTATTGTGGAAGCCAAGGCTATGAGGGCTATGCGAGACCCCTGTAGAAATTTGTATGAGAATTTGGCTAAGCATAGAGAGCAGAATAGGTTGTGGGTTGAGAGAGAGAATCATGTAGGTGTTTCCTTCTTCCTGGTGGCCTCATAGCCCAACTTGGGGGTAGCCTCTCAGCATAAAGAGTATATTCTAGACGGAGTGCCTATGGTTGGGTGGAAAATTGCTCTTACACAGCCAGTTGCTTGGATTTGCATTGGATAAAGATAAGTATCCTCATGCTTTTAAATCTGAAACATTTTTATTTAATGGTTGTAATGTTTATGATTGTATTTGCATGATAGATGTGTGTGGATAGAGTTTAATTATGCTGTGTATGTTTGTTTACGCTTTTGCACATGTTTTATATGTTGAAAATCATATTAGGGGTTTGGGGAGAAATGTGAGATCCCGAAACTAGTTGATGTCCCCTCCTGATGGTGGGATTGGGTGAAGGGGACGTTACACTTCCTTAGTTTTCTACATCATGATTTTCCCTCACAATGGTAATATTGTCACCCATGACCAACTGAAATACTAAGACACACACACCAATACCAATCCAGATAACATCCTAGCCACCATAGGATCAGTAATGCCCCACCCAATATGTTGACATTTTTTTTAGGAATTTACAAAGATTCCAATTTGCTGGGGGAATACTTTGGTCCTCCACTCAAGATACCTGTATCTATATATGGTATCATGTGTACTATCTTCACCTCTTAAGACAAGTCACGATCCCCTTCCACTTTAGCATCGGCACCCTCCCAATAGACACGACATTGACCAAACATTCACCCCATCAGTTCCACCAATGTTTTAAATTCTTTTATTGTATCCCCCCATAGGAGTATAAGGAATGCTAGTAATGGCATAAATTACACTACTCGAGCTCACTTTGGGAATACTTGTTTGGTATCTTACACCACCATATCCCAAAATGGATTCTAAGCCATTATCCCATTATGAGTTTATACCCGTTTCCATCATAGGACCACCACCAAGAATCCAGATGAAACAAAAGAACCTATAACTCAACCCCCAATGGCAGTCACTAATCCTAATACATGGGGCATAAAAAAAACCAAGTTGAAATCCCCAATAGTCCCAAGTACTACTCCCACTTCTAGATTCACTCCAACATGTGCTCTATGTGGGAAATCAGGACATGTGACTAACCTGTTCCCTACCTTACGTAAGCTTAGGAATTTTCTCAACACCTCAGTTAGTGTAATCCATGCCCCTAACACTTCAGTAGGGGGAACACCGATCGTATCATATAGCCCCAACACTAAGACAAATACCAAGTCATTGCGTGCCAACCATGCGAGCAAAATATGTTCTCAGTTTGGGCATTATATCCATAATTGTCCCGATATCCCTCAATTTTGAGACACGCTGGAGACCATTCACCTCACACATTCCACGACTGTAAAACCACCTCCTGAAGTATCCTCTATCAACGTTTTTATTACACAAGTATCAACGCATGGGGAATCACCACAAGAGGGAATGAAAACCTAATCAACTTCCAACATTCATATTCAAATCCCACAACATGTGCTCAATTATGCATATGCCACCTGCCCATGTAGATCTTGTGGGTTGTTGAATCACTACTCATTCCAATGCCCTATTTTGGGTGCAATAAGAGAGATATGTTTAGAGAAAAAGTGACTGCCTGATAATCCTTCCCCCCACGGGGGGATAAAAACCCCCAAGAAGGGAAATATTACCCCCATTGCTAGAAGAGGAAACATTTTTGTCTCAATATACTACCACCCATATATCACCAGAGGATGATCTACAGTTGTTTTTAGACAAAAAATTAGGGCCCATTGTCGCCAGTACAACAAGAAGATCATAATTTTATATTAATCCAAGAGGAAATCCCCCCCACATAGTGTGGATAGTTATATAGATATTCTCTGCATAACATCATCTTCAGTCAACCCTTACCTAAATAGAGCACATTAAAGAACCATCCCCATGGAGCCCCCTCAGCTAAGGGACCATCACTTACTTATAATCAACTAAGGACCCATTGGAACCCTTCATATCATTCATTTTCTTCAGATGAAGAAATGATAGAATAATATTTCTTCTCGTGAGATTAAGAAATACTAGAAGCATTGAATGATTAGGAGACCCCTTTGGATGACCTTCATCATAGGTCATCATTAGCCTTGTGGAGTCAAGTCACCAAGTTTCAAATGACTCAACAATACACTATTGAGTCAAAATATTTGATCCCCCCCAACCATATCGATTGGTTTAAATACCCTATACCAACTCCTAACGCTTTTGAAGAAGGAAACATGGATAATATTTTTCCCAGCATTCAAGTGAATATATCCATCAAACTGGGAATAGTTGAAAACATCTACATAGGTGCTTCTTTCTCACCACAAGAAATATCTGATTACACCGCCCTGTTTAAGCAATTTTGAAATGTTTTTTCCTAGTCATACAATGAAATGCTAGGTCTCGATCCTACTATTGTGGAAAATCATATCGATACATAGCCCGAAACCACCCCGGTATGGAAAAAATAGAGTCCAGTCAATCCATCTAAATATCCACCCATTAAAGATGAGATCGAGAAAATCCACCATGTCGGGTTTATTTTTCCTATTGGTTACACATCATGGGTTTCTAATCCGACACTCATGAATAAAAAGCAAGGCACTATACGTATCTGCACTGAATTTCATGATCTTAACCAAGATTGTTCTAAAGAAAAATTCCCCATACCATTTATTGATAATATCATCGATTCATGTGACGAGCACAAAATATTATCCTTTATGGATGAATTTTTGGGATATAACCAGATACCCATTCACCTGCGAGACCAATACAAGATGACATTCACAACACCATGGGGAACATTTGCATATCATGTCATGCCTTTTGGTTTAAAGAAAACCGGGGCCAATTTCCAGAGAATAATGAATTATGTTTTAATGACCTAGCACATGGAATTATAGACTTCCTTGATGATTTGACCATTGAGTCAAGGAAAAGAGGTGATAATCTTGCTGATTTACGAACTATCTTTCTTAGGTTCTGTAAGTACAATATTCGATTAAAACCCCTCAAGTATGTCTTCTATGTCATAATAGGAAGTGTGAAATTCAACTCACAGTAGGATATACTATCTAAGTATATCCTCACAATTAAGAAATTTGACTAACTATGCAGAAAATAGTGTAAAAGAGGCACTCTGAACACACAAATGATCAAATAGAAGACACAAATGATCAATAGTAGGTTATTATATTATTGTCCAACCCATAAATGAGTTGTGAACACCCTTATATTACATTTGGGAAAAATCATCCGCCTTTGGAGGCATTAGAATGAGCTATAAGTGGCTAGCTTACATTGGACCCCAATCCCCCCTAGGTTGACCAATAGGCTCCCAAATCACATCAAATAGTCACAAATTCTCAATATGAACATTGGGATGGCATGGGAAGGAATTCGTGATGGTATCACATGAGTGGTGGAGGATTTGGTGGAGTGTAGGTGGCCAAGGATAAGCCAAAACTGCCAAGGAGGGGGAAAAATGGCCACGTTCAATGCATGGGTGCCTCAGGTCAAAATCAAATCCACAAAAAAATGGATAAGGGTGCACCTCATCCAGGTAGTGGTAAGAAATGAGGTGGGTGGAAATAAATGAGGGTACCTAACTACCCACTTGACCAAAACTAGGTGCTTAGTTAGTGGAATGTGTCATAAATGCCTAACAACCTTGGATAATCATCATTAAACATGTTTTGGACCAACTAATATCCAAAATATATTATGGGACTATGGTCCTAGGTGTAATAATGTTATAACACCCCCCCTTAAGCTAGACTTATGTATCCACAACAAAAATGAGGCCTTGGAAACTAAGGCTCACATCACCTCTTACAACAATTTTTATTAGTCCATGTAACCAAGGTAAGGAGGAAAACCACATGGGAAATAAAACCTCCCCTCTAAAATGGACATGAAACAAAATATGGAAAATATACCAATATTCACCATGCATCACCCACCCCAAGGGGTGATCTAAGGTAGGTGAAGGTCTTCTCATTGAAACTTTTGGTGAAGATATCAGCAGTTTGCTCAGTAGATGGGAAAAATTTCAAGGAAATAATCTGGTCATGCACCAATCCTATGATGTAGTGCATGTGGATATATATGTGCTTGGTCCTTTGTATCTATACTGTACCAATGGAGATCTTGATTTCAATTTTATTATCACAACAAATGACTATCGGTGAATCAAATGCAAATCCAAACTCTCCAAGAATACCTTGCAACCACACACATTGTGTAGCTGCATTCACTGCTCCCCTATATTTGGATTGAGTTGAAGATAAGTAAATAGTGTGCTGCTTCTTGCTAGACCAGAAAATGGGAACATGTGAAAGCATAAATACATAACCATAAGTGGATTTCTAGTCAGTGCTATCTCCAACGCAATCTGAATCAGTAAAACCAACTAGTTCAAGTGATGAACCAGTTGCATAGTATATCCAAAAATTCTTGTTTCCTTGCACATAATGAAATATCCTTTTGGAATACTTCCAATGGATCTCATGAGGCTCTTGCATGTACCTAGAAATAACACCTACTGCATAATCCAAATCTGGTCAAGAGTGAGTGAGACACAACAAGCTCCCAACTAGCTGTCTATACAACGGACTGTCAACCAATGGTGAAGAACCCCAATAATGAATCTTTACTCCTGAAAGGAATGGAATCTTATCAGCCTTACATTCATCCATTTGGAACTTCTGTAGCATATCTGAAGCATACTTTTATTGTGATTGTGAAACAATGATCCCATCATCAGATTGATCAATCTCCAAACCAATAAATTGTTTCAACAATCCTAGATCAGACATGGCAAAAGCACTATGCAATGCAGCTTTAAATAAGACTAGTTCTTTAATGAAACTACCAGTGATCAAAATGTCATCAACATACAATAAAATAATCAAAATGAAGTCACTAATATTATGCATATAGACATTTGAATCAGATTTGCATCTTTTGAAACCTTGTGATAGCAGAAAATTGTCCATCTTGGCATACCAAGATCTTGGAGCTTGCTTGAGACTGTAGAGGGAATTATTCAACTTGAAAACAAGTGAAGGATCATGAATGAAACATTCATGATGATGCATATAGATTTCCTCATGAATATACCCATGAATATAATCACTCTTCACATCCATGTGATGAACCTCCCATTGCTTGGAAGTTGCAATGGCTAAAACTAGCTTGATTGAGTCCATCTTTTCCACAGGTGCGAATGTCTCTATGTAGTCCACTCCTTGGAATTGAGAGAAGCCTTTAGATACCAATATGGACTTATAATTAATATAAGAACCATCAACATCCATCTTGGTCCTATACACCCACTTGCATTGCACTAGTTTTCCTCTTGGAAGGAAGAGGGACCAAGTCCCAAGTTTCATTGTCATGGAGAGACTTCATCTCTTCTTGCATGGATGTTTTCCATATTGAGTATAGTGATGATTCTTAATATGAATGTGGATCAGATACAACCAAAATAAAACACCTCCCCTGAAGATCTGTATCACAAGAATACAATGCATTGTGAAACTATGATCTAGTGTTCCTAATTTCTTGTGGATCACCTGCAAGTTCACCAGCTGCTTGTATTGTTTTCTTAGCCCAATTGGGCCTTGTAGGAGGGTCATGATCTACATCCATTCCATCATCTTCATCCTCTACATCAGAATCATAAATATCAGAAAATGAATCATCACTTACATCCTCTTTAGGTAGGGGGTTTGAGCATTCCCCTTCTTCTTGGTTAGCTGCATGCATGGGATCTTCTTCGAACTGAACACTCCTGTCAATGAAAGTATTTTGAGATGAGGGGTCAAAGAGCTCGTATCCATTTTCAACTTTTGTATATCCAACCATGATGGACTCCTTGCTTTGGGGCTGCAAGGAATTTCTTTTCTCTGGAGGAATTCTAGATCCCCATGTAAGAACGTTGTCTTCACATCCATCTGCTCTATTTCAAGATCAAAAGCAGCAGCAATAGAAAGAATGAATCTAATGGAAGTTAGTTTTTCAACTGGAGAAAATATTTCACCAAAATCAATTCCCTCTACCTGAGAATATCCCTTTGATACCAAGCGGGCTTTGTACTTCTCCACTTTACCTTCTGCATTTAACTTCTTTTTAAATAGCCATTTGCTACCAACGAATTTTCTTCTAGCAGGTAATTGAATTAGATCCCACGCTTGATTTTTGTCCAAGGCTTCCATTTCTTCAAGCATGGCCTTCTTCCATAGATATCTATCCTCTGAATCAAAAACTTCCTTCACGTTTATAGGATCATCATCAGTAATAGATAAAGCAAAACTAGACCAAAAATTAGGGGGGCAATACCTTTATGGTTTCCTTCTTTTTCACGATGATCTCCTCAAAACTGGGTTATGAGGTTCTTCTTCTTCTTCTAATTCATCTTCTTCCCTTGAGTCAGATTCTTCATATTCTAACTCAAACTATATCTTCTATGGTTCCTTTTCCATCGGAGTCACTTCCTGTTTGGGAATTTCTTTGACCTCTCTAAACACAACATCTCGACTGTAGACAGTCTTCTTAGTTACATGATTCCAAAGCTTATAACCTTTCATACCATCTTTATAACCAATAAAGATACATTTTTCAACTTTATTGTCCAGCTTACTCCTTTTCTCCTTTGGAACATGTACATAAGCATCACAACCAAAAACTTTTAGATGTTTAATAGAGGGTTTCTTACTAGTCCATACCTCTTGTGGAGTTTTGTCAACCAAAGATGACGTGGGTGATCGATTTACCAAGTAACATGCTGTCTCCACTGCCTTTGCCTAGAATTCTTGTCCTATCCCGACACTACTTAGCATACTTCTTTCCTTTTCCATCATTGTCCTATTCATCCTTTCAACAACTCCATTCTGTTGAGGTGTGTATGGAGTATTCTTCTTCCTTGCTATACCGCACTTCTTATAGAATTCATCGAATTCATTTCCACATAACTCTCCACCATTATCTTTCCTCAACGTCTTTATTTTATTTTCTATTTGATTTTCTACAAGAGCCTTAAATTATTTTAACTTAGCAAATACTTCAGATTTCTTTCGAAGGAAATAAATCCATGTTTTCCTTGAGAAGTCATCTATAAATGAAACATAATACACAGATCTACCTAGTGATGGAACAGACACAGGTCCAAACACATCACCGTGTATTTTCTCTAAAATTCCCTTTGCTCTTGTAGCACCAGATGCAAATTTTACTCGATTCTATTCTCCATATTTTCAATGTTCACAGAAATCAAAATCTAGAGTGCAATCAGTCATACCTTCAACCATACTTTTACCTTGTAATGCTTGAAGGCCCTTTTCTCCTATATGCCCCAATCTTTGATGCCATAGCATTTTCTTTCCTCCTAATGTAGTCAAGGTCCTATATTCTGTATCTCCCCCCTCAAGGACAATATAAATTTTACATTCACCAATGACGGTTCTTCCCAATAGTTTGTACAGAGTTTCATACCAAATTACCCTCACCAATACCATTGATCCTTGAACCATTTTGCAACCACCATCTCCACACATAGTCTTTACACCTGCAATATCCATATTTCCGACATATATAAAGTTTCTTGATAGATTTGCAATGTGTAGTACTCCAGGGAGAGTTCTAATCCTTCCATTCTTAAGTTTCAACTTGACTCTACCATGCCCAATGATACTGGCTGGTGAGTCATCTCCCAAGAACACATCTCCTCCATTGTACTCTTGATATTCACATAAACACTCCCTATGAGGGGTCATATGACATGATGCACCTGAGTCAATCAACCATATATCACGTTCTGAAGGATTACCAGTAGATGTATCCTATGATCCCTTTACTTTCTCAACATTCTTAGATCTACAATCCTTTTTATAGTGCCTAGCTTTACCGCATTTACAACACTTCCTTATAAATTTTCCTGGGGATTTAGATCTACCCTTAGATTTAGATCTCCCCCCAGATCCCTTATTTTTGTTTCTCTCCTGGGGGAGACCTCTCATAGAAAAGGCGTCCATGATATGAGTATCCATGGATTTACGCCTCATCTATTTTGATAGAAGGGATGATACTATTTCATCAAATTTTAAAGCTGCTTGATTGGGACTCCCTATTGCTACAATTAGGTTGTCCTAGGAAACTGGCAAAGAACACAATAATGTAATACATTTATCTTCTTCAACCATTGTAATTACAACATAGGTTATTTGACTTACCAGAGTATTGTAGACATTTACATGCTCTGTCACTGTGTCATTATCATCCATTCTGAGGTGATACTGTTTCTTTTGCAGAAACAACTTGTTCACAAGGGATTTTGATTGATACAAACTCCCTAGTTTTGCCCAAATATTTACCGTAGTATATTCTCCAGATATGTTCAATAACACAGAGTTTGATAAGCACAGTTGAATTGTACTCCTCTCCCTTCTATCTAATTTATCTCAATATTCTTTTGACGTTCCAGTGGGTTGTGTACCCGGATCCACAACAATCCACTGGTCCCAATCTACAAGAAGATCCTCCATTTTGAGCTTCCATAGCTCAAAGTTTTGTTCGTTAAACTTATCGATCTCAATTCTTGAACTGATCTCCATTCTCTTTCAATGCACAAATAAAAGCTGCAAATCTCCCACTGAACCTAGGTTTATCACATACTGAAGATCTATCAACTGCGTCGAACCCTCAGCAACAGAGGCGTCACCCTGAAACCAAATAATCGAGCTCTAATACCACATGTAAGTTTTAAACCTGTGTAGACAATCAAATCATATAGATTCTTTTAAGCAAAATGAATATTACACCACAACATTCACACATATTACATAGATATTTATCCTGGAAACCCTTAACCGGAAAAACCAACAAACCTTGGAGCCACAACAATTATTTTCTCATCCTTCATTATGAATCACTCCCAATACAATATAGGTATTCAATAGCATCCAATACCCTAATACATTAAACCGTATTAGTAAATAGAACCCAATCCCTTAACTGGGATTAAATTACATATTTTTAGAAAAATCCCCAAAAATAACCGAAAATAGGCACACCACTAATAGGCACACTCTCCCCTTCAAGTACATGCAAAGAATATACCACATACCCAACATTGCCTTCCAAGAATTTTTGTGGTACTCTATTCTTAACATATGCAACATAGTTAATGGCTTCAGCCCATATTTTAGGAGACAAGGACTTAGCCTCCATCATATAGGTAGCTATCTCCTTCAATGCTCTATTCTTGCGCTCCGCCACACCATTCTACTGGGGTGTGTAAGGAAAATAATGTTGCATTTGAATGCCATATTCTTCACATAGATGATGTAGGTCCTTATTGACATATTCCTTTCCATTATTAGTCCTCAAGACCTTTATCTTTCTTCCACTAAATTTCTCCACTGAAGCTTTGAATACTTTGAATGAATGGAAGACTTCAACTTTTTGCTTGAGAAAGAATATCCAACAAAATCTTGAAAAGTCATCAATGAATGTTAGGACATACTTTGAATTTCCATAGGAAGGTGTAGGAAGAGGTCCTATCACATTTGAATGGAAACCAAGAGGATGAACATCTCTCCTTGCCTTCCCCTTCTCATACTTGCGCTCTGCATGCTTCCCAACAATGCACCCCTTGCAAGTGCCTTTGGAAAATATGATGCTTGGAAGTCCTACAACCATGTTTTATTTTCTAAATGCTTGAAGATAACTATAGTTGAGGTGTCCAAACCTCTCATGCCAATGTATACTGACCTCATTAGCATGTGACAGAAGAGCATTAGGAGAGGAGTAAGAGAGAAAGTGTGAAAACTTGTACATTCTTGACTCATGATCCGAAACACCAATTGCTAGCACTTTGCCTGTAGAAACTTCAGAAATTTACACATCTTCTTGAGTGAAAACCACTCTCTTGGTCAAACCAGTGTGGGTCATATGGTAAACAGAGAGGATATTTGCTACAAGATCTGGCACATACAACACATTACTGAAGTACCCATTGTCTAGATTGATCTTCCCAAAGCCTCTCGCTGGGATCTTTGAGTCATCACCCATGAGAATGGGAGGAACACTGTAAGGTGAAAGAGTAGATAAAGCATCTCTTGCAGAAGCCATGTGCCTTGAGGCACCTGAATCTATGATGAAAGAAGAATATTATGAGTTACTAGCCATCAATGCATGACATCTCTCCTTGTCTTCAGAAACACCCTCCTTCTTCTTTGAAATTTCTGGAAGAGGAATGTTATTTTCGGAAGAATATGGGTCATCATGTCAATGGTATTCTTCATGCATGCACTTTCAGGGTGCCAACCCTTTTGACAATAAGTGCATTTGGTATTCTCTTTCTTCTTTCCTTTCTCCTTGACAGAGTTTGAAACTCCATCAGAAGATCTGGGCTTCTCCTTGTCTTTTCTCTTCTCTTGCTTCTTCAAACTTTTGGGATTTTGATTCCCCTTTGATTGCTTCGAATCACCAGCTGCAAGAAATTAATCCTTTTGCTTGATGGTACCCATTTGGACCAAATTATTTCGTTCTTGTGTAAGTGTCTCCATGAAGTCTTCCAGAGATGGAATCCTCCAGTTTCAAACAGTGAGCTTGGTGGAATGGAATGTTGAAACAAAAACATAGTACTCAGGACCCAATTTCGAAAGTATGGACAACACCAGTTGTTCGTCCTTCTTCTCAATGCCACATTGCTTGAGTTGCAAGACCAAGGATTTGAACTTGGTGAAGAAGTCTTGGATGGTTTCGAAACTGCTTGGGATCAGAGAGATCAACTCATTCTCAAGTTGGTGGCCCCTCAACTTATCAGTATTCCCAAACAGTGATTCAAGCTTGAGCCACACTTCATTTGGAGTAGTGAGACTATCAATACGAAACAAGAGGTATCTTGATATGGTGAGACATAGCATGCCAAAAGCTTCATCCATTCTGTTGAAAAACTTCAACTTCTCTACTACAAAATTTGGCTCAGTTTCAATCCCCATGGTAGCTCTGAAGAGACACTAGGATCTTATCTAGATTATCATTTTGACCTTCCACTCAAATTAGCTGAATGGAGTGAGCAAGGCATGAGACTGCTCCATTCTGTAGCTTGCGCACTAGGTGACAAAGAAAACTGTAAACCTGCAATGCAAACACTCAATCACTCAAGAGGAGATCCTAACTATCTAATTCAAACCCTGCATTGACAGAAGGGACATTCAGGAGCACATAAAACCCTAGGTAGAATCCAAAGGATTGCTCCAATGGCTTCAAGGAAATGGCCCCGGGGATTTCTGTGGTTGCTCCACTGCTTCTGGTGCGCTTCCGAAGTAGACTGGTTCGACTAGAAGCTAAAATAGCTCTGATGCCATTTGAAATTAAACTCACAATAGGATATACTAGCTAAGGATATCCTCACAATTAATAAATTTGACTAACTATGCAGAAAATAGTGTAAACGAGGCACTCTGAACACACAAATGATCAAATAGCAGACACAAATGATCAAATAGTAGGTTATTCTATTACTTTCCAACCCAAAAATGAGTTTTGAACACCCTTATATTACATTTGGTAAAAATTGTGAGCCTTTGGAGGAATCAGAATGAGCTACAAGTGGCTAGCTTACATTGGACCCCAATCCCCCCTATGATAACCAATAGGATCCCAAATCACTTCAAACAGTCACGAATTCTCAAAATGAACATTGGGATGTCATGGGAAGGAATTAATTATGGTAGCACATGAGTGGTGGAGGATTTGGTGGAGTGTAGGTGACCAAGGATAGGCCAAAAATTCCAAGGATGGGGAAAAATGGCCACATTCAATGCATGGGTGTCTTAGGTCAAACTTAGATCCAAAAGACAGGGGATAAGAGCACGCTTCATCCAGGTAGTGGTAATAAATGAGGTGGGTGGAAATAAATGAGGGTGCCTAATTTCCCGTTTGACCAAAACTGGGCACTTAATTAGTGGAATGTGTCATAAATGCATAACAACCTTGGATAATCATCATTAAACATGTTTTGGACCAACTAATCACCAAAATATCTTATGGGAATATGGTACTAGGTGTAATAATGTTCTAACAGGAAGCTTTTTAGGGTTCATTGTTTCACAATAAGGGATCACCATTCACCCATTGAAAGTCCAAGCTATACTTGAACTCTCCCCTCCAATAACACAAAGACAATTGCAAAGTGTCCAAGGTAAAGCCAACTTCCTTTGCCACAACATCCTTGACTATGCAACCCAAGCTCAAAGTTTTTTTCATCTCCTCATAAAGGATATCCCTTTCAAGTGGGATGAGCAAGCTCAATCCTCTTTTGAATTCCTCAAGCAAGCGCTAGCATCATCTCCATTAATCTCCCCACCCGATTTCAACAAAAACTTCATCCTTTACATCTCCACCTCGCCTAGCGCCATCGCTAGTGTGTTAGTCCAAAACAATGAGGGACAAAACAAACATGTGATTTACCACATCAAAAAAAAAACTAGGCGTATGACATCTCAACTACAACCATAACGAGAATTCAGCTATGGCAGTTGTTCTTTCAATACAAAAGTTGCGCCATTATATCTTGCTATCGAAAACCACAGTGATCGCCAAATCCAATCCCATGTAGTATATACTTAGCCAAAAGCTCACTAATGACAAGTTTTCATGATAGATTTTCATCCTTTAAGAGTTTGATCTTGAATCCACTACCCCAAAAATAAAAAATAGCTTTGGCCCTCACCAAGCTCATCACCGATCTCCCGACCATCCCTACAGACAAGCCTGAAAAGGATGAAATCTTGGATGAACATTTGTTCATTCTAACCAGTGATGACCCATGGTATGGTGATATCTCGACTTATCTATGCACTCAAAATTTTACTCCACATTTAACCCATGACGATCGACACCGTATTCATCAACAAGCCCCATGATACCTCCTCCTAGGAGATGTTTTGTATCGCGGAGGGATTGATACTATCTTACATTGCTGCTTGTTTCATGAGGAAGATTGAAAAGTTGTGAATGCTATCTACAGTAGACCTATGGAGGCCACTTATCAATATTGGACACCTCCCAGAAGATCCTCCATGATGGGTACTTCTAGCCTTAACTCTTCAAATATTGTGTATATGTAGCCAAACATTGCACTAATTTCCAAGTCTTTTCCTATAAAACTTAGGCACCACTAGCATCTCTCCATCTAGTTATCACCACTGACCCATTCTACAAATGGGGGATCAATTACATGGAGTTTCACCCTCCATCAGCCCAAGGACATAAGTATATCATCGTTGCGGTCTATTAATTTACCAAATGGGTTGAGGCAATGCCCACATTCAATTGTACCAGCACTATCACCACCCATTTCTAATTTAGCCACGTCATATCACATTTTTGGCATCCCCAAATAATTGGTCTTAGATAAAGACACGCATTTACGCAATGAGACCTTTGAAGAATTGTCTGCCTTGCTAGGATTCAAACACAAATTCTCTACACCTTACTATCCTCAAGCTAACAGACAAGTGGAAGTGAACAAGATTCTCAAAACCATGCTTTAACAAACATTTAACAAGAATAAGTCCAATTGGAATCATATGTTATTCCCATCCCTATGGGCATATTGCACATCGATCAAAACCGCCACGAGATTTACCCCGTTCCACCTTGTACATGGGGTAGAAGCCGCATTACCCATTGAGTGTAATATACCCACACTTCAGTCAACTGTCGAATTGTTACCCAACACTCCCAACCTCGAACAATGGTTGTTCACCCTAGAACACTTCGATGTGGAACACCGTGACTTGTTACAACAAAACAAGGCCGTGAAGCTCCATTCTAAGGCTAATTGTGACCACCATGTCCGACCCCGTACCTTTAACAAAGGTGATTTTGTCTTGGTTTTTAACGCCAATAAAGACACAAAACCTGGTCCTGGTAAGTTCGTATCCAAATGGATTTGACCATACATTGTCAAGCAATTCTTGACCAATCCCAACAAAAACCAAATCAATAGCCCCATCAATGGGTTGTACTTCAAAAAATTATTCCCATAACATTCATCAACACTTGAGGTGCACTCTTCTCTTATCAAAATTTTGCATTGTTAATACTCTTGTCATAATCTATATTACGCTTGGTTATGTACACCATGTGTGTAGGGTAAAAAATAAGGAAATAACAACTTTCTTCTCCCAGAAATGGTGTAGGGGAAACAATCACAGGTATATCATCTCATCTTTGCATATAGGCAATGTTTCCCCTCTATTTACATTGCATTTCTCCAGTATACCCACTGATGACCATAGGGCCCCATTTCTTGATTATGAATTGCAATCAATGTTTCCATCACGAATAGAATGTTCCCTCATGGGTGCAAATTCCTTTACAAACCTAATCATATTTTGGAACCCATGATGTCAAACCCCCCATGAGTCCAAAGAATATGATCACCCAATCCAATTGGTAAAAAATAAACTGCATGCCATCACCTTGCATTATGCTTCCAACAACCCTCAGATTCCTTTATGCATGTTACGATCATGATTCATAGATATCCTCTCATCCCCTCCATGATCAATATACCATCCCCATTTCCCTTCATATCATTAACCCTCAAGAAGACACCATTGGATCCCCCACCTTTTGAAAACATCACTCCCACTCAGTTATTCCTGCAGGAACATTCTGCATGGAATTGATTCATGGGGTACCTGTCTTCTCATCTAAAAAAACCACTTCATCATCAAAATTGATTCCCCAATCCACTCAAAACTGTGGAAATACTACCCATACAAATTGGCTCCTTGAACCACTCAAAACCATGGGAACTAGCCCAATCATTCTTTTGGTACAAATAGTTCCTCGATTCGCATAAAACCATGGGAACCCCATCACATTATTCTTTTGGAAACATCCCTTGGTTTCCCTTGATCGGTTAATTTTGAATCCACCTAACCTCAACATTATCAATTTTGTCATCCACCATACCTCATCAGTATTTTGTCTATGATAAATCCCTTCATTTGCAGTCTATTTCTCTCCATGACACCCTGCACCATCATTTGACTAAAGCTGTTGTCAATTACTCACCCTTGTTTACATTGATCAAGGGAAGTCATGAGCCTCATGCTTATTAACCAATATTGTGTCAAGTTTGTTAGTATCCCATATGGTTACAAAATGATCATGGTTCTCATGATAATGCCCCTTCTTTATCATATGATTCAAATCTCATCGACATCACCACATCATATTTTGAGAGTTGCAATTGTACTTTGGGGTCTGTTTCAATCAATATAAGGAATCACCTCAAGCTGAGTAAGGAGAGTCATTAGTGCTACTTAACTTAGTGGTCTCCCCTATGCTCGACTTCAACACATCTATCGTATTAGGGGGAGTCGCATGTTCCGATGGTAGCAATGTTCACATTTATGATTCATGGTATCAACACATCTAGTTTAGTGAAGTTCCCCCAACAAATTCACCAATATTCATGAACGCCACCACTGTGGTATTTTCATGAGCGCCAGCAGTTCCGCTTCTTCGGCATCGCTCACAACACTTACAAGATATATTTAATCATAGAGGGAATGAAGCCACCTTCATCCCTGGAACAAAAGTATTAAGAGTCGACCCCTTGGTATCCTCTTCTTTGTAATCTATTTTGACAGATTTTCATGAGCATAGGTGTGCTTGTCTCATTTGTATAAAACACCAATATTCTTTAGAACTTCAACGGTCACCATCAACAACCTTCCCCCATGGGAAAGTTCTTTTACCCACAAATGCTTAAGAGCTTCTGAGAACATGGAGAGAAAAAAAAATGATGATGAATTATTGGCCCTATAGTAACCTCCGAACCTCATACATCGGGGGGCATCGGTTAACGCTTAAATATCGCATGTATGTGACATTTAGGCTAATGTTGCAGAAACGTGTCATCAACATACAAAATGTAGTTCAATGAATATACCCTCATTAGATCCATAAAACAATCGGAGCCCTAGAAAGCCAAAAATCATTCTAAAGGGATAGTAGCGTGACTTTAAGCATTGGAATCCTGTGCTACGTAACACTATTTATCTGTACAGTCACTCATGCAGGTTTTCCCTTGATACATGCACGAGTGATAAAATTATGGGACCAAAAAATTCTGTGTCACATGAAAGGTTCAAAACGGCTCTCTTGGATCCAAAATTCTATTTGAGACCTCTCACATGCTTGGGGGCATTGAATAGCCCCTCTCACATACTTGGGAACCAGTTCAAAGGAAGAGAGATTTCACATTTGGATCTAGATGTTTCTTGGCCACCCTTTGGCCTATAAAAGGAAGCCATGGACATGCAATCTAGAGGAAGGAATTTAGATCAAATTTATGCCATTGGAATCACATTGAGATCTCCTCTTTCAATCTCATTCCTACCTCATCTTGGTATACACAAACCTCCCTTCCCCTCTTCCCACAAGAGGCATGATTTTCTCCATTGTTCTCTCCTAGATATCTTGTTGTGTGGAAAAAAAGGACATTCCTAAGGGAGGTTGCTGGATTCTCTTGTAGCTTGCACCTCCTAGGTTTTAGTGTTGTATTTAACTGGACCATTGGGAAATAAAAAATTGGTTTGGCATATTCTTGTTCAAGCTTGTTTGGTTGATCTCTCACCCATTTTTTAATTTCAGTTTCTTTTTTTCTTTTATTTTGGTTACTAATCAAGAGCTTGCCTAACCATTTGGGGTTTGTTTCTTTTAGTTCTCAATCATAACACAGGGTCCTTGCTAAAACCTCAAGGATTATCTCACTGTGGGAAGGATATCCACCATTGTGGAAATTTTTCCCACAACAACATCTTAATCTCTTTATAATACCCTATGTTGTTTTAAGTTTCATAGCTAAAGAACACACAAGTGGTGTCGGAGCCACTTTCTCAAGCCATCATTCCTCCAATATTTCATAGATTATTTTTTAGGCTAGAGATGTGTTCTAACATATTTAAATAACCATAGTTATCTATCATTTAGTGGGTAAAACTATGGCTAGGGAATAATACATGTAGTGAATACAATTAGTACTTAGTCATTTTATACCCTTGGCTTGTACAATTGTTGGATACCATTGTAACTCATGTTGGTAACCCTTTTAGTAATACCACATTAGACAACACTTTCACATGGAATCTCACTTCTATGTACCTTCAAGTATATAGGAAGTATCCTAGGTCACCTAAAAGTAGTTGTATATCATCCAGTTAGACATATTGTTACTATAGTGCCACCAAGCACATCACTTGGGAAGATACTCTCTCCCACCAAGGTATTCGAGTAGTATGAATAAGGGCATGATTAAGACTCCTTAGTTTGTGCACATAAACATTGGGACAAATACTACCATTGGATGTTTCACGTATATCAACCATTTATAGCACCTGGCAATCCCTTATGTTAAGGACCTTAGAAACCTTGGAAAAACTTTTGTCTACAAGCCACTAGTGAAAATGATTCATTATGTCAGAGAGGTCAAGAAAACAACCAAATTCTTTGTGGGTGACCAAGAAAAATTCCTACATCTTTTTATGTAGCAGGAAGTTGGAAATTTTGTTAGCGCAATAATACTCAAACAAGAGAAATAGTCCCACTACGGTAAAAAAATTTGGGGGTTCCCAAAAACCGTTATTTGAGACCCATCTCAAATGAATCCTCTATGTTGATTGATTATATATATATATATATATATATATATATATAACAATCCTTTTTGGTGGTCCTTGAAACCCTTATTTGTGACCTATCTCAACATAATTTGTGTTTCATGTTGATAATTTTGATATACATCTATTATAACCCTTTTTCTTTGGACCCTACACTCGTACCTTTCAACACCAATGGTGCACACCCCTAACTAGAGAAACCAGGGAAACCAGAGCAACCAAAGAAACTAGAGAAACCAGGGTGACATGGAGACAACAAACCAAAATCAACCCCAAAATATTCAAGCCACCATGACAGACATGCAAGCCACGCTTCAGTCCCTACAACAACCAATGGAAAAGATCAACAATGAACGGGTGAATGATAGGATGTTGATTTCTTCTATAGCTCAACACGCTGGATTTGTTTTGAAATGCGAGGATCCAACCTATAAATCCTTTGGAACTTAATAACTAGGATTTCACACTCTTTTCCTAGAAACACAACCTTGCTCCTTTGAGGATAAAGCTTCATGGAATCACCTTCCAAAGTTTGACATGTGAAAATATGATCAGTTATGATCCCTCATATTGGTTTACCCCATGGGGTCTTCACTCGGTGAAAATATTAGTGCCAGAAATTGTCCCTAGACTACAGAGGGGCAAGTTAACACAATCTCAACAATACAAGCATGAAATAGGGTTTTGGTTTTGTAGTTTATTGGTTTGAAGGTTTCAATTTAAAGAAAATAAAAGGAAATCAAATTAGTACAATTACTAAATCATGTAATACATTGAAGAATTGAAATCATAAATCTCAACAGGGTTATAAACCACTACATTCACAATTATACATACTGGTTTTTATCTTCAACACATAAGCATTCACTGGATTAAAACATTAAAATAGAAAATGAATTCATATGTTGAATGACCAAACTGATCAGAAACAAAAACTCAATCAAACAAGATAAAATGGATTATATCACATATGTATTAATCTCAGTCTCCAAGACTTACATAAGAGTCTTGCAAGCTTCAATATCATCACTGTATATAGCTTTTGGAAACCAAAAAATCCCCTCATCCACCTCAATGCTTGTCCTCCTTTTATCATTACAAAAATGTAGTAGTTCCATAACTACTTCCTTAGGTCAAGTTTCGAAATATTCAGCAGTTACACTTAGTGGTTATTAAACACTAATTAACCAAAACTAACAAAATTGGATTATGGGGAAAATGGCAAATTTCTGGAAAAAAAGGGTCTCAAAGACGAATCCATATCTCTCGATTCATGACACCTGTTAGAAAAATGAGAGAGGTTTTTTTAAATGAGCCCATGATGAAAAAAAACCTCTCTTGGTTTTTTAAAATTCCTCTCCAATTGATCGAAATGTGTGCCAAACATTTGTGACTAAAACAGTAAAATACTAAACATTTTAAACCCTGAAAAATAGGCCACAAAGATGAATTCAAATCTTTCAAATGATGACAACTGTTGAAAAAATGGGAGATTTTTTTTTAAATGAGTCTGTTGTGGACAAAAACCTCTTTTTGTTTTCCAAAATTTGCTTTCATCACCTCGTAATCTGCACTTAATTATAATGACTAAAACAGAGGAAAAATAAACATTTTGGTCTCATTTCCTTGAACATCATCAACACTAAAATATGGAATGTGGAATATATTCTCTTTAACAGTTACGGCAAGAGTAATTAGGGCTGATCTCCCTTCCTAAAAAATTCCACTATGCATTCCTTCCTTTGAACTGGAAGCTTCTTCCATGTCTTTATGAGTAACGACTTGCTCTGTATTATTTTCTGAAGTATGGCTTCGTTGCTTTTCACACATATTATTTTTCTCTATGTTTCCAGAATTTTCACTCTTGTATATCAACAACTTGCAAGTCATCTTGCATTTCCTTCTCACCTGCATCTCTTTTGAATTTCTTCATAAAACTAGATTGCTTGCTAAGTATGTGCTTCTTTTCCTGCTCATCTTGCTTAATCACATCGTACTCTGCAAATTCGCAATCCTATTCTCCTGTAACTAAATTGAGGGAGAGATTCTTCAACCTTCACTTGTCTCCAACTTTGAAACTTGAAATCCCCAATTTTGAGGTCGTGGCATCCAAAACCCTGAAATTACTTCATATTTCTGGGATTCCAACATCGCGCTAGTGGTCTAGTTTGGACTTTACGCTGCGAGAATCTCTTAACATAGCCAATTTGACAAATATACTTAGGATAAAGATTAGATCCTGATTACAAGTTTTTAACAAGGCTAAATAGGTATAATTGAAGACTTTGAGATAAATACCATATTGCATAAGCCATTTAAAGATTTTAGACTAAAAAAAAAAAAAAAAAAACAATAAAAAATTAATAAAAATTGAAAAGATAATCAAAATCATGGATAAATAAAATGAAAATAAAGTTAAAATAATTCTAAAAGAAACACATAAAAATGAGAACAATTTTAGCATTAACATCTGGCTCCTGTTGTCGGATGAAAGCCTCCTTGTGAGGTTTCAAGAACTTGTAGACTTTGTTCCTTATTCATTGGGCGATGGAGTCATTTTTATCTCATTCCCAGTCTACCATTCACTGCTAACCAAAGGCTGCAACTTGCTTTTTCAATCAAAATCTGAACCTGAGTCATTTACCAAATCTCTGCAACTTTCTCAAACTCTGAACACATACCTCTGAGATGACAAAATACTACTACAAGCCAACATACTGAAAATAATCTACATGCTCATATGGCGAGCTTATTCTGTTGTTTACTCCTAAACCATACTTGCTGAAAACACGCTGCACACTGAGAACTGATCCATGATTACACTCTACAAACTGAAACTAAATACTTGCATGGAAAGCTTATTTATATATGGCTCCTAATCTAACCAGCTTAGTTCATTGATTAAGTAATATCAGACTGCCAATGTAACCATTTCAACAATTGTCTCAGACACTGAATTTCTTCCATGTCATTAATTAGAAAAAAGAAAATTGTATGCCATGGCAAATCATTATAACATGTAAATTGATACTTATAGCCTGTAAATATCAACTTTGATCTAAGAAAGTCCTCTAAATACATTGCTACTGAGTCATAGAAATCATGAACAACTATCTCTTTTGTAACCCCTTCTTCTTTGAGAAACTCAAAATAATTATTTATGGGATCATCATGAAAGAATACCTTAGAAAAAATATTATCTTCCTTTTGAAACTCTGAGAATGAAACAAGAAAAAACTGAGTACTGCTCCCATTGTCTCTGAAATTTTGAATTGAAATTTGCTCCTGATGAAAATTCTCAATGTTTTCTCCAAATTCTAATTTATAGCAGTCATATACTGTTTCTATATTAGTAGCATCAATGCATGCTGATATACAAATATGTTCTTCCATATCAGACTCTACTTCTGAGTCATAATTGTCATATAGAGGGCTTGATTTTTTATGGATCATAAATTCCTTGACCTCAAGAAACTGTTGATCAAGAATTCCAGGAAAATGGTGAGTTTCTTTTTCTTGACCTTCAAAATTAGTTTTTTTATAATCATCAAATAGAGGCGGGATGATATATAATGCTGTATGCTCTAATGAAAATTCATGTTCCTCTAAATTGTATGGATATTGATCATACTTAGGTTTATTTGCTGAGATTTTTGGAAATTTTTCAACACCTTCAAGAGAAATACAAGCCCTATGATCAATTAAGACTTCAGTTGGATTAACATACAAGGAAAGCGCTTTGCTTTCTTGATATTCCTCATGAATATGATCAGAACTTCCATCTTATTTAGTTACTTTTGAAAAAACAGTCTCCTCATGCTTTGTCCAAGATTCTTCATTACAAGCATGATCTTCATCATAAGAATGATCTTCAAAATTATTTAAAACAACACTTTCTTCAACAAAAGGTTGTGTTGAAATATTTTAACTTCTAAGAATATAAATTTGTACTTTATTATTCCGGAGATGTTTCATTCCTCCGTGAAGATCTTATTGTATATCCAGAGATGTTTATTCCTCCGTCGGAATGTGGTAACTTGGGTTATTAGACTTCCCTAGTGGGGGTCGGCCCTATATGTGTTATGTGGGTCAAAGGGTTGTTAGACCACCCTAGTGGGGTCAGCCCAGTCAATTGTAGTGGGCTGTTTAACCCAGTGGTAAAGTTGGAACTGACCTGGTTAATATAAAGTACAAGTCGGAGATGTGTATAAATAGAGGAGGTGTGTTCCTCATTATACACACACTTCCCTCACTTGAAATGTAGCGCACTTGTGTGAGAGAGGTCTGATATGGAGGAGGAGTAGATTATGTCTTTGGTTTGCATCTTTGTATATTGCTGGTCATCTATATTGAGGAATCTTTGCTGGGTTTTCTACCCCATGAGGGTTTCCCAGGATAAATCTGTGTCTCTTGTGTTTAGGCTGTGCTTGTTGTTTCTTCAGTGATCCTGTATATGCTATTATTGTGAAATGGAATGTAATGCTGATATTTTGTGTCTTAGCATATTGAATCTTAACATGGTATCAGAGCTAACCTGAAGGAAGGCAATGTATGGCACTTATGACACTTGCTTCACTTGCGACAATTTGAAGGTTAGGGTTTTATATAGAAAAAACAAGTCATCATGGAAATTTCGCTATAAATAAATTTTGGAAAAGTTTCAGGATATGCAACATTTACAGGTTGTAGATAACATAACCAGGTACCTTGTGTCCAAAGGACACCCTCATATTCGTTGTACTTTGTGAGTTATGATCAGTACACGTTAGGGTTTCTGCCTCTTCCAGATCTTAGTCAAATTCAGGTGACCTAGGAAAAAAGGTCATAACTTGGGCTAGAAATCTCCAAATGAAATTTAGTAAAAAGTGACAGGTAGTACACAGACTGTACTATATCAGAAAATGTTTTTAGAGGCCTAAGGTGAACCAGTGACACGTGGCATGCTGTACAAGTTTTCTATCCTGTTTTATCCCATAAACAGGTCACGTTCCGACACTTGGCATAAATATCTATCATAGAATCCAATTGAGGTCAGACCTGTCGGGATGGAAATATGGAAGCTCAGGCTACCACAAGAAAATGTTTCAGACCTTGTGGATCGAAAAGTTCAGAGTTACAGTAGAAATAATTAGGTACATATTTCTGTCAAAAAGGAATTATTTTTGGAGCACCTTCATTCACGGCTTCCGGAATTTAGGGTTTCGGAGAAAGTTAGAATTTTTGGAATCGGAGTCCACGTCTGAATTCTACTCAGGAAAATCAAAATTTAGAGACCAAGATTGAATTTTTTGGTTGGATAGAAGATCGGGCTTGATCAAACCCCAGTTCGGGATTTTGATCGGAAAGATGGAAAATTAGGGCTTCAACAAAAGTTGGAATTTTTGAAGTCTGTGACCTCGGCTGGAAGCTCCTCAGAAAAATAAGAGTTTAGAGTCTTGGATTGAACCTTTTGATTGTGTAGAAGGGTGGGCTTCATCAAACCCTAGTTTGGGATCCCATCTAGAAGATCCAGAAGTTTCGAAGGCAATTTTGAGGGGTCAAATTTTGGAGATTTCAAAATTGAAGTATGCAAGTTTGATCAGCTCAGCAAGACACATCCTTTCATCCATTCAGAAGTGTGAAAGTCAAAGATTGAATTTTTAGGGTTTCTCTGAGAAACCCTAATCAAGCTTCAGATCCAGTTTCAGGGGGAGTTGAGGCTAAGGCCTTACATAAGAAGACTACAAGAAATCTCGACATGTATGACTTAAGGAGATACAGGTATGTCTTGAAATCTGATTCTTGATTAAGTTCATAATATGTTTGTATTCATATTATTTAGATTAGTACAATCTTGATTAATGTTAGAATTGTCTTATCACCCTAGTAAAAGTATGTGAATGATAGAAGACATGCATTGATTAGGGTGTTGTATGAGGTTGATGTTGTCTGCTAACAAGATACAGGTACATCACAAAAGACAAATCAAGTTCCATGACCATGACAACATGAAGACAAAGACTCCTCCATAATCTTTGATCTCATAGAAGTTCTACTTACGAGGTATGTATGACTTTGTTCTATTATGCTTAACCTATGAAATATGCAGGTTCCAACACAGGATCTCTAAATCATTGAAGAGAACAAAGAAGATATTGATTAGGTATGTTAGACATAACTAAGTAGGTATACTAATCCAGGTATGTTTTCCTATATCAAGTTAGAATCTTACCTTGTGTTAGGATCCCTTATATAAGTATACTTGGTATGATTGGTTATTCTTATTCATAAAGTTAGTAATCAAGGGTTTATGAATATTGTGTCTCTTATTTTGATTGATGATTTAACTAACCAGATCAAACAAGAATATGCATGAGTAAAAGAAGAGTTCCCTGAAACCTTGAATACTAATGTTTATTATCTATGATCATGGCTATACATATTCAAGATTATAATATACTAATGAATGTATGAGATCATGAGGATGACACTAGTGCACACTTGAGCATGCACAGTGGTACATAATGAATTGAAGTTCAAAAGTCAAATAGAAGATCAAGTGGGAGGCAACCACACAAACATAAAAGATAAGTATTTGAGTTGTTATTTGAAATAGTAAATGATATTGCTTGTAATAGGTTGTATGCATATTTGTATTCCTAGAATATATCATGTTGAGTGTAAACATTCATAAAGCATTGAACAGTATACTACTAATATGCATATGATTGGTAAGTTGGATAAACATTCCATTGTTGCTTGTTTAGAATGAAACCTCTTTGCTGACATGCTGAGAGTTGTGCACACTCTCGATAGTATGTTTTGGTAGAGATGGAAGGCATCTAGATAGCCACTGTATGCATACAGGATATGGAAAAATGTTGTGCCAAAGTATTGGTCAAGATAATTGCATAACTATGTAAATAATATCTGTATGCATAATAGGTTATCATGTCAATATGATTTCATGATTATGAAGTATTACTAATCATGTACTTAATTTTGATTTGTAGGAAAGATCATGAAGAATGATGAACACCGAACAAGTGATGGATGTTCAACAAGAAGATTTACAAATCAAACAAAATATAGAAAGCTCGTGGCTAGAAGATTCTCTTAGAAAGAGGAAGAAAATCATGACGAGATGTTTGCTTCAAGTGGCTAGATAAGACCATTCTCTTAATGGTGTAATTAAAGAAGAAGTGTGAATCAGGTTCTGTATGGGTACCCAGGATTGATAGTCAATTGATGAGCTTAATGATCACCATGGATGATGTGGATCTCAACCTTTTCTACAAGGTTGAATATGGTTTCTATACAAAGATGACATAGATGAAAGAAGGAACTCACCATAGAGTTCAAATGATATTGAGGCTCATATCAGTAGACCCATCTGACGAGAGATGGCACAGATAGATGGCTGCAGAAATGAAAATGAAAGATCTCAAATTGATGCATTACTTCCTAGGTCTGGAAGTATGGCAAGGCTCAGAAGGAATCTTTCTCAACCAGGGAAAGTATGTTGAGAAATATTAAAAGGACTTGATGTGTTGGAATGGCCACTCTCATGGATTCCAACTTGAAGCTATTAGCAGATGACTCATCAGAGTTAGTGGATATAACTCTGTACAAGACAAATTATTGGGTCATTGATGTATCTAACGAATACTATGTCAGATATATGCTTTGCTGTGAACACCTTGAGTCAGTATCTAATGGAAACTAGATGTGTTCACCTGATAGTTACAAAGCATGTGATGACGTACCTAAAGGATACGATAGACTTTGATCTATGCTATCTTGGAGATCATGACTTCAGATGGCTACACAGATGTTGATTGAGCAGAAAGTGTATCAAACAGGAAGAGCACATCGAGAGGATGTTATTGTCTGGTATCGGCCATGATCTTGTGGTTTAGCAGGAAGTAGTCTAGTGTGGCTCTCAACACAAGCAGAATATATGGCTACTTGCTCTACTAGTTGTGAAGAAGTATGGCTTCAGGATTGTTTGACTTAGAGATAGACCCAACTGTGATCCTATATGACAAACAAAGTTGTATCAAAATGGCAGAAAATCCAGTGTTCCATGATAAGTCAAAGCACATAGAGATATGACAAGATATGATGCAGAAAGGAACTATAAAGTTCAAATTTGTAACAAGTTGCTGATGTACTAACTAAACCTCTACCTCAAATGAACAAGTTACCGATGTACTAATCAAACCTCTACCTCAAGTAAAGTTTGAGTACTTTCGAGACAAGATTGGTGTAGTTCAGAAGGACCCTCCTCGAAAGGGGGAGTGATGTGTTCACTTATGATGAGATTGCCTACATCGACAGTGAGGTCGATGATGTGGATACCTATATTGGTGATTCCGATAGAGAGGTTGGTGGATGGTCCTTAGACAGGATCTAAGTTGATGAGGGGATTGCATCATCCTTGAACACATGTTCTAAAAGAGAGTCGTAGACATATGTATCTGAGAATGAAGTCCTTAGTGGACAAGTGGGGATTGTATTGTCCTTGGACTTCGGTCCCTTGAATTGATCCGTAGACTTAGGGTCTTCGAGAATGAAGTCCTTGATGGACATGTGGGGATTAAGTCATCCTTGGACATAGTCCTAAATGTACGGTGGGGATTAAGTCATCCTTGGACATAATCCTAAATGTATGGTGGGGATTAATTCATCCTTGGACATAGTCCTAAATGTACTGTGGGGATTAAGTCATCCTTGGACATAGTCCTAAATGTACGGTGGGGATTAACTCATCCTTGGACATAGTCCTAAATGTACGGTGGGGATTAACTCATACTTGGACATAGTCCTAAATGAATGGTGTGGATTAAATCATCCTTGGACATAGTCCTAAGTGAATGGTGTGGATTAAATCATCCTTGGACAGTATATGCAGTAATTCCGAAAGGAAGGATAGTCCTAAATGAATTGAGCAGATTAAATCATCCTTGGACAGTAAATGCAGTAATTCTGAAAGGAAGGATAGTCCTAAATTAATTGAGTGGATTAATCATCCTTAGATAGTAAATCTAGTAATTCCGAAAGGAAGGATAGTATTAAACATGATTATGATTCCGAAAGGAAGGTTCATGTGTGTTGTAGGGTATGCTACTGATATGTATACTTGTATTGATGATACGTATACTTGTATTGATGATATGTATACTTGTATTGATGAGGATACTTGTATTGATGAGGATACTTGTTGTAATACCCCAATTTTGACCCTTAGAAAATATTGGCTTTCATGTAAATATTGTATACATGTAATGTATGTTTTCCTAGCGTGGAGCTCAAGGCCAAGGCCCCGCTAGTATATGTTCGGATTTTATTTAAAATGGACAAGTATTTGATATGTTATTATCCATGTGCTATTAAGCCATGGGATATTGTAAATTGATGTAAATATTTAATATTGAAATAAAATTTCAAGACTGGCTATGGAGGCAACGAATGAGAAGGGGCTGTGTATCCACTAGGGAGTGGTGAGGGGGTTGTGGGGATGAACCATATGCTACCAAATGCCATTGTGGGAACCCATTTGACTTTCCTTGCTGACATTTAATTTTGCTGTAAGGAAGTGGGTGAAGAATTCAGTCCATGGCTTCAATGGAGCATGGGCAACCCAGAAATTCGTATGGCAGGTATGGGCTCTGTTTTTCTTGTACCACAAGTCACTCTACCTCATGGGAATTGGTTCTTCCTCATTCGCATTCCATTGTTGAAGGGCCCAGCATCATTTTCATCCATTACGAGTTCCCAGCAGAGAGCAAAAACCAGAAATCGCGACTGTGAGAGAACCCGCGTTTTGGGAAGCCAAAAATGCCCAGATTTGGCATTGGACAGTGAAATCCAATGGGGGATCCATTGGTATGAACCTTGGGGCAAATTTGGGAGCATTAGCTATCCCAAAATCCATTGGAAAACCCAGTTTTTACAACCCAGAAATGAAGTGACGGGATTGAGTTATTGGATAACAGAACTGTGAGAAATCCAAGTGTGAATGACTGAGCAGAGGTTTGGTTTGCTTGATAAACCCAGTGAAGGCTAGAATCTCAAGGAATTAGCAGCTGGACCTTTCTATGCCCACCCTAAAGAGCACTGGAGGGAAGGGACGCTTGAGGGACTGTGCAGCAGAGAAGGGGACCTTCCTTGTGTTGGGTGTGGTAGGTATTGTGGGTGCCATGACTGCTGAGATCATTTGAGATGCTTGTAGCTTTGTGGTTGAGCTCACTGGCTTAGCATCCTCCTCATTTGTCATCTGTATGCTTGATAAACCCAACGGTGTGTTGGCTTAGCATAGCTGATGACCGAAACCATGGCTGTGAGTGAACCCATCTAGTTCCTCCTTAGTGGATACACAGCCCAGCTCGGGGGTGATCTCTCAGCTGAAAGAATATAGGCTGGATAAAGATCTATGGTTGGGTGGAACGTTGCTCTCACATAGCCAGTTGTTGGGACAGATTCATCTCAAAGATAAGTGTTATCTCTGTATTGCAAATTATTTGCATTTTGTGTTCTGCAATATGTTAAATTGTTCATGTTTAACGAAATGAATTAATTATCTTAATTTGGAATCTATGAATGGCATTGGAACGATATTGAGTCTTTATATGCTAAATCATCCTCTGCTGTCATATATATACATATATATGTTAGGCATTACTGTTTGTGTGCTTGCTAGTATGTTTATTCCGCTGTGTTTTATTGAGTTGAAGCTGCACACAGAAATGTTTAATTGTTATGAATTTTTGAGAAAGAAAGAATATTGGGGCTAAGTCTGCCAAAATCCCCGTATGATTGGTCATGTTCTCTCCCTTGCATTTTTGAAGGCGGGAGGGGACGTTACAGAGTGGTATCAGAGCCCATGTTGCAACACTGGGGCTGCTTGGGCCAAATTCTGAGTTACAGACAGGTAATAGAATGTTTTAACGAGGTATTGGTGAAGTTTGGGGCATCATTTTGATATGGAAAAATGACACGGTCAGATTTCTCAAATGTGGAAGAGGATTAAACCATTGCATAGATCTCTCCAAGAGCTTTCCAATGGTACCAAATTTTCCTTATTTGGTTAAGGGACGAGGGAGATATGACCCCCGCAAGCGCGCGGATCGCGCACGGATTGCGCGCGGATCGGGCACAGATTGCGCGTGGATTGCGCGCAGACTGCGTGCGAGTTGTGCGTGGATTGCACGTGGATCACGCACGGATTGCGCACGGATTGCGCCCGGATCGTGCACAGGTTGCGCGCGGATTGCGCACGGATCGCGCACAGATTGCGCGCAGACTGCGTGCGGGTTGCGCGCGGATCGCGCACAGATTGCGCGCGGATCGCGCACAGATTGCGTGCGGATTGCATGCAGGTTGTGCGCGGATAGTGCGCGGATTGCGCGCAGGTTGTGCGCAGGTGGTGCACAGATGGAGCACAGGATGCAAAGGGAGTTGAAAATGTGAAAAGTAAGAAGTAGTTAAACCCATAATTTTATAAAAGATGAATGGTGCATCGAAATAGAGATCCGCGAAGTGCCAAGTGTTCCTTGTTATATGGACAAACTTCGCCCGATATAAAAGTTTTGTGATTCTTCATATATTTTCTTCCACAGGTGGCTGAAGTTGGCATTCTGGACCAAAATACAACTGTGTAAAATGTGCAGAATTATTGGTAAGAGTTGTCATTTTTGAAACAACGTTGTTTCCACACCCGATGTCGGAATGGAGCACAGGGATAGGCATTGGAAAGCTTGTCTAGTAGGGAATAATGGTGTATGACCAGAATTGGGATGAAGTTATCATACCCCACAAATAATTAGAGCAGAAATGTACCAGCGACTATTTTGACAATTATTGATAAATATGGGCAATTTCCAGAATTGCTTGAATGGGCAAGGGAAAGGAATGCATAGCAACTGTGTGAATTATTCCATGAGTTCTATTATGTTAAATATTGATTGTGTATATTTCTATATGCATTCTTATGATGTCTGACAAATATTTTCATAATGCACAGTGCTTGCAGCTCATAAAATTTATAATTGCAGCAGAGGTAGCATACAGGAAAGATGGTGACCATAAATGATGCTCAAGATCCTTATGAACACGAAGAAGATGTTCTAGGAGAAAATGTGCATGAAGAATATGCAGAGACTGAATCCAATGGGAGAAGGGAGCAGGTGACTCCTCAGAATTTGGTTGAAACCATGGTGAGCTTCAATGAAAGATTGATGAAGGCTCAAGAAGAACAACACCAACTCAATGCTGCTATTTTGCAAAGCCTCACTGATATGCAGCATAAGATAAACCTTGGGTCCAACCCAAGCAATATGGGTGAAGAAGGAAGAAATGCAGGGAGGCATTCTAGAGGTCGCTCGAAGAGGAGGACTCCAAGCCCAAGGAAGAGTTCGATGAGCAGAAAGCATAAAACATCTTCATCAAGGTCTTCTTCCAGCAGGTCGTGTGACTCCAAATGTTCTAGGAGGAGTCCAAGACGTGCACCTAAGAGATTAGATGGAAGAAAGAAGTTCAAGGGCATCCCACAGGGAGAATTCAGGAAAGCAAGACCTCCCACATTTGATGGGGAAGGCAAGACTGGCCAAGAGGTAGAAGCATGGCTTCTTGGAATGAAGAAATACTTTAGAATTCAAGACTACTCAGGAAATGAGAAAGCCAGAATTGCCATTTACAATCTAAATGGCAGAGCTTCCATTTGGTGGGACAATCTCTTGTAAGTGAAAAGAATTAATGAGAGAAAGATCAGTTGGAAAAGATTTAAGAGGTACTTCAAGGAGAAATACCTTTCTGCTAGGTATTATGACAGTAAGAGAAAAGAGTTTAATGAACTCAGGTTGGGACTAAAGTCTATGGAAGAGCATGTCCACAAATTCTTGGAATTACTGAGGTATGTTGACTACATTAAGGATGAGAGAGTAAAAATCCAATGCTTCCTTGGAGGTCTACCTCAAAGTTTCAGAGATCGTATTGAGTTTGTTAATCCACCAAGTTTGGATGAAGCCATTAGGATGGCAATGCATTGTTATGAGCAAAATAAAAGAAAAACAGAGGCTAACCCAGCATGGAAAGGAAAGCCAAGAGGGAAGTTTGATCAAAAGAAGGATGGCTTCAAGCCACCATTCAGAGGTCAGCCTAGAACCTTTCCACAGGGGCAGCAAGCAAGGAGTGGATTCAAACTAGCAGTGGCAGCAGACAAAGCATCCAAGGGACCACTTCAGTGTTGGGGATGTGGAGAAAACCACATGCTGAAGAATTGTCCACATCGAAAAGACAATTCTCGAAATTTGAACAACCTGAAGGGAGTAGCTACGGTGGAGGACATGGCAAGGGCAGCACCTAGGATTTATGCAGCGCTGGATAATCATCAAGCAGACCATCAATCATCAGTGGTGGAAGTCGAAGGTAAGATTGCTACGCAATCTATTTCTGTTTTGATTGATCCAGGATCTACTCATAGTTATGTTTCTCCAAAAGTGGTTGAAGGTTGTTCTCTTAGAAAAATGAAGCATAATAAGTCTTGGCTAGTGCAATTAGCCACGGGAACCAAGAGGAAAGTAAGTGAGGTAGTGATGGAGTGTCCCATAGAATTGAATGGACTCCACACATGTGCTGAATTGAATGTGTAACCATTAGGATCCTATGATGCATTGATTGGCATGGATTGGTTAGAAAGACATAGAGCCAAATTGGACTGTTATGAGAAAACACTTAAGTGCATTGATGAAAAGGGAAGGCCAACATTGGTAAAAGGGATTCCCAAGCAAGTTTCAGTAAGGTAGATTTCATCCCTGCAGTTGAAAAAGTTTTATAAGAAGGGTTGTCAATTATATGCAGTCCATATGCCAGATTCATTAGAGGAAAAAGGGCAAAGACTAGAAGACTTCAGGATATTGCAAGAGTTCCAAGATGTGTTTCCGGATGAGGTACTAGGGTTGCCACCGATGAGAAATATTGATTTTACCATCGATCTTGTTCCAGGGGTAGCGCCGAATTCCAAAGCTCCTTATAGAATGAGTACACCGGAGTTGGTGGAATTGAAGATGTAGATGCAAGAATTAATGGATAAAAGGTATATTAGGCCTAGTGTGTCTCCTTGGGGAGCACCGGTGTTATTTGTCAAGAAGAAAGATGGGACTTTAAGGCTGTGTATTGATTACAGGCAGCTCAATAAAGTGACAATTAAGAACAAGTATCCATTACCAAGAATTGATGACTTGTTTGATCAAATGAAGGAAGCCAAATTATTTTCAAAGATTGACTTGAGGTCTGGCTACCATCAAGTGAGGATTAAAGAAGAAGACATTCACAAGACGGCTTTCAGAACTAGATATGGTCATTATGAGTTCACTGTGGTTCCATTTGGCCTTACCAATGCACCTGCCACATTCATGTGTCTCATGAATAGTGTATTCAACAAATATTTGGATAAGTTTGTGATTGTGTTTTTAGATGACATGCTTGTATATTCAAGGAATGAAGAAGAACATGAGGAACATCTAAGAATGGTGTTGCAAGTTCTTAGAGAACATCAGCTATATGCCAAGTTAAGCAAGTGTGAATTCTATCAAAAGAGGATTCAATATTTGGGTCACGTCATTTCAGAAAAAGGAATTGCAGTGGATCTGGAGAAGATTAATTCCATCATGGATTGGCCAAATCCAAGAAATGTTTCAGATGTTTGATCTTTTATGGGCCTTGCTGGTTACTACAGAAGGTTTATTGAAGGATTCTCCAGGATAGCTCATCCGATCACTTCGTTGCAAAGGAAGAACATCAAATTTGTATGGTCTGAAAAATGTGAGAAAAGTTTTCAGAAATTAAAGGAGTTACTTACCAGCGCTCCTGTTTTGAAGATAGTAGATCCAAGGAAGGATTTTATAGTGTGCACAGATGCTTGCATTGAAGGACTGGGTGGGGTTCTCATGCAAGAAGGAATTGTGATTTGCTATGAATCCAGGAAATTAAAAGAGCATGAAAAGAATTATGCCACACATGATTTAGAATTGGAAGCCATAGTGCATGCTCTTAAGATGCGGAGGCATTACTTGATGGGAAGAAGATTCGAGCTTAGAACAGACCACATGAGCTTGAAGTATTTGTTTGATCAGCCAAACTTGAATGCTAGGCAAGCTAGATGGATGGAATTTCTTTGTGAATTTGATTTTGAAATTAAACATGTAAAAGGGAAGGAGAATAAGGTTGCCGATGCTCTTAGCAGAAAATTTCATGTTTCAGCAGTAAGTATGTACAAATCAGATTTGAAGACAAGAGTTCTTGAAGCCCAAAACGGTGATGAAACTTGCTTTCAAATTAAAGAGAAGTTGCATCATGGTAATGTGTATGAAACGTGTGCAGGATATCAGCTGGGTGAAGACAGTATCCTCATCTACAAAGATAGGTTGTACATTCCAAATAATGCAGATTTGAAGAAACTAGTGATGGATGAAATACACCAAATGCCGTACTCTGGACACCCAGGATATCATAAGACTATAACAGCAGCACGAAAATAATACTTTTGGCATGGCATGAAGAAGGACATAGCTGAGTACATTGCTAGGTGTCAGAAGTGCCAACAAGTCAAGGCAGAACACCAACATCCAGCAGGGTTATTGCAGCCCTTACCCATTCCAGAATGGAAGTGGGAAGTGATCTCCATGGATTTTATAACAGGTCTGCCCATGACAGTGAAGAAGCATGATTCAATCATGGTTGTGGTGGATAAGCTATCGAAGGTAGCTCACTTTATTCCAGTGAAGTCCACTCACAAGGCTAGTGACATTGCGAACATCTTCATGAGAGAGATATTTAGATTGCATGGATTGCCTAAGGCAATAATTTCTGATCGTGATACAAAGTTTACTTCCAATTTTTGGAAAGGATTGTTTCAGGAATTGGGGACTAAATTGAATTTTAGTACAGCTTACCATCCTCAAACGGACGGCCAAACCGAGAGAGTGAATCAAGTTCTTGAAGACATGCTGAGAATGTATGTGATGGACAAACCATCCAAGTGGGAATATTATTTACCCTTAGTTGAATTTGCATACAATAATGGACACCATGCATCCTTGGGAATGAGTCCATTTGAAGCATTGTATGGCAAGGGATGCAGGACACCAGTGATTTGGGATGGCCCAGTGAACATGGTAGTGCTTGGACCAGAGATGATCAAGGAAATGGAACAGGAAATTGTTAAGATCAGGCAGAATTTAAAGGCAGCTCAGGATAGGCAAAAGAGTTATGCAGATTTGAAAAGAGTACATAAGAAATTCCAGATTGGGGATCATGTTTATTTGAGAGTGAAACCAAGGAAGAGTTCCCTCAAGTTGGGGAGTTGTGCCAAGTTGTCACCAAGATATTGTGGGCCATTTGAAGTCCTTGATAGGATAGGGCCAATTGCATATAGAATTGCATTGCCTGCTAACATAAGAGCTCATAATGTTTTCCATGTATCTTTGCTTAAGAAGTATGTACATGATCCTAATCATATGATTGATTGGAATGTGATACAGGTGGAACCCGAGGGAGAGTTCCAAGTAAAGCCTATGCGCATCCTCGACAAGAAAGTCACTGTGCTCCGGAACAGAGCCATCGAACAGGTAAAGGTCCAATGGGAACACCTTAGTCCCGATGAGGCTACATGGGAGCTGGAGGATGCCATGAGAGAGGCATTTCCATTTTTGTTCAGTTTTGAGAACACCGAGGACGGTGTTGTTTTAAGGGGGAGGGGAATGTAATACCCCAATTTTGACCCTTAGGAAATATTGGCTTTCATGTAAATATTGTATACATGTAATGTATGTTTTCCTAGCGTGGAGCTCAAGGCCAAGGCCCCGCTAGTATATGTTCGGATTTTATTTAAAATGGACAAGTATTTGATATGTTATTATCCATGTGCTATTAAGCCATGGGATATTGTAAATTGATGTAAATATTTAATATTGAAATAAAATTTCAAGACTGGCTATGGAGGCAACGAATGAGAAGGGGCTGTGTATCCACTAGGGAGTGGTGAGTGGGTTGTGGGAATGAACCATATGTTGCCAAATGTCATTGTGGGAACCCATTTGACTTTCCTTGCTGACATTTAATTTTGCTGTAAGGAAGTGGGTGAAGAATTCAGTCCATGGCTTCAATGGAGCATGGGCAACCCAGAAATTCATATGGTAGGTATGGGCTCTATTTTTCTTGTACCACAAGTCACTCTACCTCATGGAAATTGGTTCTTCCTCATTCGCATTCCATTGCTGAAGGGCCCAGCATCATTTTCATCCATTACGAGTTCCCAGCAGAGAGCAAAAACCAGAAATCGCGACTGTGAGAGAATCCGTGTTTTGGGAAGCCAAAAATGCCCAGATTTGGCATTGGACAGTGAAATCCAATGGGGGATCCATTGGTATGAACCTTGGGGCAAATTTGGGAGCATTAGCTATCCCGAAATCCATTGGAAAACCCAGTTTTTACAGCCCAGAAATGAAGTGACGGGATTGAGTTATTGGATAATAGAACTGTGAGAAATCCAAGTGTGAATGACTGAGCAGAGGTTTGGTTTGCTTGATAAACCCAGTGAAGGCTAGAATCTCAAGGAATTAGAAGCTGGACCTTTCTATGCCCACCCTGAAGAGCACTGGAGGGAAGGGACGCCTGAGGGACTGTGCAGCAGAGAAGGGGACCTTCCTTGTGTTGGGTGTGGTAGGTATTGTGGGTGCCATGACTGCTGAGATCATTTGAGATGCCTGTAGCTTTGTGGTTGAGCTCACTGGCTTAGCATCCTCCTCATTTGTCATCTGTATGCTTGATAAACCCAACGGTGTGTTGGCTTAGCATAGCTGATGACCGAAACCATGGCTGTGAGTGAGCCCATCTAGTTCCTCCTTAGTGGATACACAGCCCAGCTCGGGGGTGATCTCTCAGCTGAAAGAATATAGGCTGGATAGAGATCTATGGTTGGGTGGAACGTTGCTCTCACATATCCAGTTGTTGGGACAGATTCATCTCAAAGATAAGTGTTATCTCTGTATTGCAAATTATTTGCATTTTGTGTTCTGCAATATGTTAAATTGTCCATGTTTAACGAAATGAATTAATTATCTTAATTTGGAATCTATGCATGGCATTGGAACGATATTGAGTCTTTATATGCTAAATCATCCTCTGCTGTCATATATATACATATATATGTTAGGCATTACTGTTTGTGTGCTTGCTAGTATGTTTATTCCGCTGTGTTTTATTGAGTTGAAGCTGCACACATAAATGTTTAATTGTTACGAATTTTTGAGAAAGAAAGAATATTGGGGCTAAGTCTGCCAAAAGCCCCGTATGATTGGTCATGTTCTCTCCCCTGCATTTTTGAAGGCGGGAGAGGACGTTACACTTGTATTGATGATATGTATACTTGTATTGATGATGATACTTGTATTGATGATATGTATACTTGTATACTTGTATTGATGATGTGTATACTTGTATTAGATGACGATGCTGATGATTATGTGATGACGATGCTGATGATCGTGATGACAATGCTGATGATCAAGTGATGATGATGCTGATGATCGTGTGATGATGATGATGATGATCGTGTGATGACAATGTTGATGATCGTGATGACGATGCTGATGATTGTGTGATGATGATGTTGATGATCGTGTGATGGCGATGCTGATGATCATGTGACGACGATGCTGATGATCGTGTGATGACGATGCTGATGATCGTGTGATGACGATGTTGATGATCGTGTGATGAAAATGCTGATCATCGTGTGATGATGATACTGATGATCGTGTGATAACAATGTTGATGATCGTAAGGATCTAGATGTTGATGTTGCTGTAGCTGTTCAAGTGCTGCAGAAGATAAATATCCAGTACTAAAGATGTTCCAGTAAGTGGTTAAGTTACTGATGATGTTGAGAAAGCTTCCAATGATTTATAGATGTATCATGTTGATGACTCCTTGCTCCTGCAGATGTTGTTATAATATCCTTCTCATTAAGGGGGAGTGTTGAAATATTGTAACTTCTAAGAATATTATATTTGTACTTTATTATTTCGGAGATGTTTCATTCCTTCGTGAAGATCTTATTGTATATCCAGAGATGTTTATTCCTCTGTCGAAATGTGGTAACTTGGGTTATTAGACTTCCCTAGTGGGGGTTGGACATGTATGTGTTATGTGGGTCAAAGGGTTGTTAGACCACCCTAGTGGGGTCGGCCCAGTTAGTTGTAGTGGGGTGTTTAACCCAGTGGTAAAGTTGGAGCCGACCTAGTTAATATAAAGTACAAGTCGGAGATGTGTATAAATAAAGGAGGTGTGTTCCTCATTATACACACACTTCCCTCACTTGAAATGTAGCACACTTGTGAGAGAGAGGTCTGCTATGGAGGAGGAGGAGATCATGTCTTTGGTTTGCATCTTTGTATATTGATGGTCATCTATATTGAGGAAGCTTTGCTGGGTTTTCTAACCCATGAGGGTTTCCCAGGATAAATCTGTGTCTCTTGTGTTTATGTCGTGCTTGTTGTTTCTTCAGTGATCCTGTATATGCTATTATTGTGAAATGGAATGTAATGCTGATATTTTCTATCTTATCATATTGAATCTTAACAGGTTGATCTTCACAAGGATTTTCAATAACAAACGTTGCATGATAATGATGTATTGAATCTTGAAAACTGTCAAATACCTCCTGAAATTCATTATTTTGAACTATTTCTTCATAAATTTCATTAGTAAGGCTATCTTGATCATTATTGCTAAGAGATTTATTAGATTCAAATTGCTCGCAATAGTCCTCTAAAAGGAGATCAACAGGATAAATCATTTTACAATATGAATGAAAGACAACATGAAAATCTTTTAATGAAGAGATGCTAGAGGCGAGAAGAGACCTGTACCACTGTCTGGCCTCTCCTTCCAAGGAGTACATAAACATTTACAACAATACATCCTCATGATGAATATCGAGCTGGTCCATGTATTGATGAAAATCAATCAAGTGTTGTGCCAGATGGTCATGATCATCTCCTCTAAATCTTGGAAGGAAGTCTCCCCATTCATCCATAGTGGGCACATCATTTGGAAATCCTGGAATATCAACAAAACAAAAAGGAGCAAACCTCTGTGCCAACATAACAGCAAAATAATTTGACATTCTGAAGATATGAAGTTGCTTCTGAATTTTTCAAACATGGAGTCACCAACAAATCCTTTCCCTGCGGAGTCACCTGGTGAAAAAACTGTAGTCTGAAAGAATTTATGATCCTATTCACCTCAAAACCAGAACAATAAAAATACCCCAGGGAAGATACGCTTCACTTCCGTCTTCGGCAACGACACCAAAGATGTTAGTTCCAGAAATTGTCCCTAGACTACAGAAGGGCAAGCTAACACAATCTCAACAATACAAGCATGAAATAGGGTTTTGGTTTTGTAGTTTATTGGTTTGAAGGTTTCAATTTAAAGAAAATAAAAGGAAATCAAATTAGTACAAGTACTAAATCATGTAATACATTGAAGAATTGAAATCATAAATCTCAACAAGGTAACTATAAACCATTACATTCACAATTATACATACTGGTTTTTATCTTCAACACATAAGCATTCACTGGATTAAAACATTAAAACAGAAAATGAATTCATATGTTGAATGATGAAACTGATCAGAAACAAAAACTCAATCAAACAAGATAAAATGGCTTATATCACATATGTATTAATCTCATTCTTCAAGGCTTACATAAGAGTCTTGCAAGCTTCAATATCATCACTGTATATAGCTTCTCGAAACCACAAAATCCCCTCATCCACCTCAATGCTTGTCCTCCTTTTATCATTAAAAAGATGTAGTAGTTCCATAACTACTTCCTTAGGTCAAGTTTCGAAATATTCAGCAGTTACACTTAGTGGTTATTAAACACTAATTAACCAAAACTAACAAAATTGGATTTTGGGGAAAATGGCGAATTTCTGGAAAAAAAGGGTCTCAAAGACGCCTCCATATCTTTCGATTCATGACACCTGTTAGAACACTGAGAGAGTTTGTTTTTAAATGATCCCATGATGAAAAAAAACCTCTCCCGTGTTTTGAAAATTCCTCTCCAATTGATCGGAAAGCGTGTCGAAAATTTGTGACTAAAATAGTAAAATATTAAACATTTTAAACCTTGAAAAATAGGCCACAAAGATGAATTCGAATCTTTCAAATGATGAAAGTTGTTGCAAAACTGGGAGAATTTTTTTTAAATGAGTCTGTTGTGGACAAAAATCTTTTTTTGTTTTCCAAAATTTGCTTTCATCACTTCGTAATCTACACTTAATTATAATGACTAAAACAGAGGAAAAATAGACATTTTGGTCTTATTTCCTTGAACATCATCAACACTAAAATATGGAATGTGGAATATCTTCTATTTAACTCTTACGGCAGGATTAATTATGGCTGAGTCCATTCCTCAAAAACACCACTATGCATTCCTTCCTTTGAACTGGCAGCTTCTTCCATGTCTTTATGAGTAACGACTTGCTCTGTATTATTTTCTGAAGTATGGCTTTGTTGCTCTTCACACATATCTTTTTGCTCTGCGTTTCTAGAATTTTCACACTCTTGTATATCAACAACTTGCAAGTCATATTGCATTTCCTTCTCACCTGCATCTCTTTTGAAGTTCTTCATAAAACTGGACTGCTTTGTACGTATGTGCTTCTTTTCCTGCTCATCTTGCTTAATCACATCGTACTCTACAAATTCGCTCTCCTATTCTCTTGTAACTGAATTGAGGGAGAGATTCTTCAACCTTCACGTGTCTCCAACTTTGAAACTCAAAATCCCCAATTATGAGGTCGTGGCATCCAAAACCCTGAAATTACTTCATATTTCTGGGATTCCTACAGCACGCTAGTGGTCTATTTTGGACTTTGCACTGTGGTAATCTCTTAACATAGCCAATTTGACAAATATACTTAGCATAAAGATTAGATCCTGATTAAAAGTTTTTAACAAGGCTAAATAGGTATAATTGAAGACTTTGAGAGAAATATCATATTGCATAAGCCATTTAAAGATTTTAGACTAAAAAATAAAAACAATAAAAAATTAATAAAAATTGAAAAGAAAATCAAAATCATGGATAAATAAAAGGAAAATAAAGTTCAAACAATTCTAAAAGAAACACATACAAATGATAACAATTTTAGCATTAACATAAACTATGCCATAGCACCTTTGTTCATGGGATATCTAAGAATACCCCTAATTTCACTAGATATTGATAAATACCTATCAAAATCCTTTTGTTGACCCCCTCTCCCAATACATATTTCCAATTAAAAAAACCCTATTTTTACGAGATATTCCCTACTTTTACTATATACCCCTTTTTATACTCGTTGATACCTATAAATCCCGCATACCCTACTCCTCACCCCCTAATACCTACAATATGTTGGCCTTATTTTTCACAATTTAAAAACCCCCTTTATGAATGAATGTGCTAAGATAATGGTCAACAAGGTGAATCCCCTATGGGTTACCCAAATGGAACACTATTTTGCACTGCATGGAATTAAGGATGACCTATAGAAGCAAACACTAGACGACTATAAGGCTATGTTAAATATTGGGATATTAGGAGGAGAAGGGGTTCCATTCTAATGATGTTACTATATTGTTCCATAGCTGAGCAAACGTAAGGGAGTGGATATTAGAGAATAACAAAGGAAGTAGGAGATCATATAGTATCCATGCACACCACAACATCAAAGGTAATTCCATAGTGAGTACCACTTTCTTTGTATTTTAATTGCATATTGGAGAATAAAAGAAAAAGGCATAATCCTCACTTATTGCTAGTTTTTCCCCATAGTGGGTTTTCCTAGGGTAAATCTTGTGTTCTTTGTGTGATTGTGTTATTTTTATCTAATTAGTTTCCTTTCAGTTCCAGTTTATTTATCAATTTGTGGAATTAAGCTAACACATTGAATTGAGTTTTAAGATTCAAAGTGATGAACTATTCTAGTGGAATATCCATGGTAGTTTATAGATCATTCATGTAGCCAAATTCTTCACCATTTACCTTCACTCGGGCTACCTTCACATTCATATGAAATAGGTGGACATACCCAAGATATCCTTCCATACTCATCATGAGGGTCATTACAAGTTCTTATTCATTCCCTTCATCCTCTACAATGCCCCATCTACCTTTTAGATCCTCATGAATAATATATTCCTCCATTTCCTTCACCATTTTGTCCTAGTTTTCTTCGATAATATCTTGGTTTACAGGCCCACCTAGTAAATCCAACTCCAACATGTCGCTCATAGCTTTCAATTATTATAAGATCACCAGTTATTTTTGAAACACTCAAAATTTCTTTTGGGATGACCAAGGTTGAATATTTGGGCCATATTGTGAGTTAGGATGGTAAACATGTGGACCCCAAGAATGTGGAATCTATGTAGAATGGGTCCCTCCCCAAGAATCTCAATATATTGAGAGGGTTCCTCATACTTATGGGACACTACCATAATTTTGTACAAATCTATGGAAATATTGAAGCTCCTATTACAACATTTCAAAAAAGGAATGCTTTATCATGGAATGAGGCATCAGAACAAACCTTCTGCACCCTAAAGGATGCTATGTGCACTATGCCAATGTTAGCCATGCTAGGTTTCACTGATATTTTTTTTAAGAATGTGATGTCTCTATCCATGGCCTAGGAACGATATTACTACAAGAAGGATACCCATTAACCTTCTCCATTAATAAATTCTATGAGTGAAACTTGGGAAAGTCCACCTATGAAAAAGAAATGATGGCTACTCTCCATGCATTTGAGACATGATGGCCATATTTAATCAGATGACAGTTCTAGATCAAGACACACCATCATATCCTCAATGATTTCCTAAAACAAACGTTTTCCTCTCGAGAGGAACACAAATGGGTCACTAAAATGTTGGGTTATGATTATGAGATCATATATAAGAAGGGCCATGGAAATTTTGTGGAAGATGCTTTGGCTAGAAAATTTGAAGAGAAGGGTTCCCTCTTTGTCTAATCCTTACCAATTCCTCGATGGATCGATGAAGCTTGTGGGTGAATCCATGAAGATGGGTGTCTAGTTTGGGTTGTCTTATGAGAAAATAAACATGTTTTTTTCATGTTTTTCAACTTTGGGTGAAAAAAAGTGATATTGTTTTTTAGAATTTCACATTTTAGTAAAAATAAAACTTTTAGAGAATTGTGTTAGCTTTCTATTCATTATTTTTTCAAATTTTTTTATGGACATTTGATATGTCAATTTGACAAATTTTTGACAGTATTTTCTTATAAAATGAAAGGACTAAAAAATAGTCATGTTGTTAAACTTGACGGGCTTGAAATCATTGTTAAACTTGTGTTTTGTAAAAAAAAAATATGCTACGACAATCTACACAAAATGTACTAATGAATGACTATAATTTTTTAACCAATGGATCTATATGCTAATTATTATATTTTTTTGAATTCAATCAATGGGGAAAGCTTGTCGATTTTCAATATGTTTTTTTTTGACGAGACATTTCTCTCAATTACACTAAAACTAAAACATCTAAGAATACCCTTTTGAAGTAGACACTCCAATTAACGACACCATATTTTTTTCAACTTTTTTATGGTGTATTTTTAAAGTTATGGATTGCTCATTTCATCGCATTTTGAAAGCAATGAAACCAAACTGGACACATGTTAACAAAAAAGATAATTACAATTATCAAATCTCACCTAAACACAACAAAATCTATATCAATAGAGAGTAGATTCAATGAATAAACTAATGGTTTCATTTCCGACAGTCTATTTGCACTGTAATAGATTGTTTTTCTTTTCCGAAATAAGAGAAGCCTGAAAACAATGAAGTTTTTAGGTATCAGATATTATTTGGCAGAATAACTATTTTCCATTAGCAAACTGTTAAAATTAACAACGATTATTCGACCGAAAAACAAAACGTAAAAAATATTCCATCGGACGGAAAAAAAAGAAATTAAATTATTTAAAATTGTATAAATAAATCTAAAGGAGTCATTATTTCGCATCTTTTTTTTTCGTAGAGGTCCGTATAAAATATTTTTAAAGGGGGTTTTTCAAAGGAGATTTCTTTCCAAGGAGTTCTTATTTCTTTCTAAGGGGTTTTTTCAAAGGAGATTTATTGCCAAGGAGTTCTTATTTCTTTCCAAAGAGTTTTTCTTCAAAGTAAATTTCTTTCCAAGGAGTTTTTTATTTTTTTTCAAGGAGATTTCTTATTTCTTTTCAAGGGGTTTTTTCAAAGGAAATTTCTTTCCAAGGAGTTTTTCTTCAAAGGACTCTTACAAGATTTTTATAAGGTGAAGTAAATTTCACTTCATGCTTTTATAAATGGTTTAAAGACTAAAAAAAACAAATTTAGTAATTGTTTTTAAATCTTAAATTTTTATCTTTTTACTTTAAAGTGATGATTCTTTAATTTAACCTCTACAGATTAAACAATCATGGGCAGAAAGAGAAACCGCCAAAGAAAAAGTGATCGTAAACTTGATGATGATGATCATAGGGAAAGAGAAAGACTCAGATATCATGCCAAAAAAGAAAGGGTTACACAAACAGAAGAGACAATTATTGAAGATATAAATACAGATTTACTTGATAATGTTGATGAAATGGATATCGAAAATAGAGTACAAGAAGAACAAATTGAAGCGAAGAGACCATTGTTGAAGATGTAAATAGGGATTTACATGCTAATGTTGATGAATTCAATATTGAAGATCAAGTTCAAGAATAAGAAATTGGATCTGGTATGTATATATCATGTATTTTCCAAATTCAATTTTTATAATGAATTGTAATTTTGGATATATGTTAAATTAAATTTAACTTAATGCATAGGTGCTTTCACCATTGATGATAAAATATTAGAAGACATTGATTGCGACAAATATGGAGGAAAAATAGCCACACATGTTGCACGATATCATGCTATGCAAATTTATGATGATATTCTCAAACAATATTCAATAGTAGAATAAGCACAAATTTTGAGATGTTTATTAGTTTTCAAGAAGTTAAGAGGTGCTACATCATTATTGGGTATTCACAAGGTGACAAAAGAGTCAAAATTGAAACACAATGTGATAGAAAATATAAGTGATGCAATAAAAAATTTGGAAAATCCAGGAAGAAAGATACCAAAGCTGCATGTAGAGCAATTCAAACAACAATTATTTCAGCTAGTACTAGACAAAATCGTTTGACAACACAACTAGCAAAAAAAAATAGGATCCTCAAGAAATACATTATACAAACATAACAAATTCAGAATGCAAATAGATGAAAATGACGAACTTGCTTGTTGGGCAATTATTTGTAGACAACTTTACAAAGATAGAATGTGATAAGGTGTTAAAGATATTGTACATAAATATTGGTTGGCACATGCTCGAGTTTCACCAAATTCAAGGGATATGATACGACAAAGAGTATCATGAAATGAATACGAAATCCATGCAAAACATTTAATGGAAATAGTACAATTGTTCAATAAATTCAAGGAGGATCATTGTAGGATTAATATGTCAATCACTACATTTGCGCAACAAAAACCATGGTATGTTAGACCTATTACTATACGTGACACATGTTGTTGTCGTTATCATGTGCAATTTGAATTATATTACGACACTTTTCTTGAATTTGGTAAAATGTTTTGGACAAATTCACCACCTCCGCCCACAATACGTGAATTCATATCTCAAATTCTATGTGAGAGAGACCACGATGAACTATTTTACAATAAGAAATGTGTCAATGGAAAACATTGTCATCATTGTGGAAATCTAGTTTTATTCTGCAATAAATATCTTATTGATAATGATAAGTCGCTGTCAAATGTAACCATTGAATGGAGAAGATATGAATAAATAAATTATGATACAAGTTCTAGTGGTGCACATTCCAAACGAATTGATTTGCAAGAAGATAAAATATGTGTGATAGATTTTCTGAAGAAATTTGAAAGTGAAATTTATAAATATACCAAGCATTCACATAGAGAACGATGGAAAGACCTTCAATTCAAACAGTGTCGTGAAATTTTTCCACCCGAAACAATTTTGTTTGTGGTTGATTTTGCATAAAACTACACATTTGCTGCACAAAAGGAGATACAAAGTGAATACTATCATTCTGACCAAGTTTCAATATTTGTCCATGTTATATACAGACATTCTCAACACGATGTTGATGGCATTGAAAGCACGTGTGACAATCTATATGTGATTAAATAATATCATTTTTATATTAGTGATGATCGTACACACGATACACATTTTGTTCAACATTGTATTGAAAATATTTTCTATGAATCATTAAAAAGATGTGAAGTTAAATTCAATGAACATTGGATATGGTCGGATGGATGTGTGGGACAATATAAATCTTCACGATCATTTTTTTGGTTATGTCGACTTCATAAAACATCGAACATTAAACATTGTTGGAATTTCTTTGAAACTGGACATGGAAAAGGTGAACATGATGGTGCAAGAGCATGTGTAAAAAGAGCACTTTGAAGATGGAAAATGAATCATTCTTCCGCATGATTTCATTCAGTTGCAGAAGTTGTCCAATGGTGTCAATTACATCTAAGCCATGATTATAATCAACAATCAAAAGATGTGCACAGGTATGTACATGGTTTTTTTAATTTATATTAATTGTCAATTTAAAAAAATGTTATTTGCAAGTCTATCATTTAAGTATATGTACACTAACATTAAAAGTTGTCCTTTGTGATTTGCCATATATTGTGCAGGTTCTTTTGGCTTATTGGAATCCAAGATATAGATAGAGATCAATCCCATATGAGGTTAGAACCATACATGGGACTAGAGATTTACACTCTATTCAAACAAAATCCTTCCAAAATGTGTTTGCATCTGACAGTAGAAAGCAATCATGCTTTTGTCATATTTGCACTGAAAATGTTGAATCTACAAAAGTTTGTGAAAACATAATGAAGAACTATGTAAAACATTGGAAACACACATAGATTAATCCAAAGGGAAAAATGGCGCTTGCAAGCTTAGAAGAATTAGAATCAGGAAAAATAGCAATATCATCTGATGGCGATAGAATTTCAGATCTTGTTAGAGAAGGTAATGAAATAAACTAAAAACAATGATTGTTCATTTCATATAAATTATGTATATATATAGAACTTACAAATTCTTTGTTGATTGTTCATTGTTGTCCATCACCTTATGTGTCTAGTCAATTTAATTGATTTAAAAACCTTGACGTCAATTGTAGTTTGCACAGGAGATGTTTTCGCTGTGATTGCACCTTAAGAAAACAAAGAAAATGTGAAATATTATTTTATGCGATGCAATGAAAGAAAGATTAAGTTATTGGAGGACTACGATGACAAAGGATTTACATATGAGAGAGGATCCATCATTTTAAAAGGTTATTTTTTTCAACAAATCCATATGACTGAAAATTATGTCTAATTTCAAGATTATGAACTTGATGTTATATGTTGTCAATATAGTCATTTAGTATGTGCATCTCGAATAAAATTAGTATAAGTTTCATCGAAAAAAAATTAAAAACTAGAAAATGGAAAATGTCCAAATATGACCATGAATGAATAATTGAGGACGACATTCCATTGTGATGTTTTTAACTATATTGGAAAATAATTGATCATGGTTAAGAGAACTATAGGAGACCCATGGAATCATTTTATCCTAAATACTAGTTAGCCACAATTAGAAGTGGCTTTCCATCCACTCTTGCAAAGGATTTTGACGATGCACCCATAGTTACTGTGCAAGCAAATGAAGAATATGATAGGACATGAGGGTGCCTCTCTGTGGAAGATGATTGTGTAAGATTTAATGATTATGAATTGGAGTAAAAAACAACTTCGAATTCAAATTATAAAGTACAAATTTTAGTTGTTTTGTGCATGTCAAATGTTGTGTACAATATATTTTTATATTGAGAACTATGACTATGATCTTGAGGTGTCAGATTTTTATTTATGTTTTATGAGCTTGTGTTTATGATTGTGTATGCTTGAATATGGATGATGGCATGATCACTTGGTATGTTATTTGGTAATGTGTAAGAAGATGGCATCGAGGTTGAGATGCCATTAATAAAATGATTGTATTTTAGCATGTTGAAATCGATTTGATAATTATTTTCTAATGAGAACTTTAATAAAAGTTGGGAAAAGTTATCTTTCAACTATGGAATGTTGATTGCAAATGTAATTTTACAAGTAATGTATGGGAACTAGAATAAGAGTTTAAACATGATCGTAAAAACATTGTTAATTGTTAAGAATGATTGCTTAAATATTCTTGGACATGATTGAGTAATTATGATATGTCATGTTGAAATATGGACATGTGGTGTATGACTTATTGATGTAGGATTAAATTGTTTGAGAAATGTTTGAAAATGATGGAGAATTCTCTATAACAAGTTGATTGTCTATTATTACCTCTATTAGATTAAGCTAATTGAGTCCATCATTATATTGGGGGAGATGGTATTTATGTAAGTGAAGAAAATCCTAAGTTGGAATCCTTATCAATTTTGATATGTGGTTGTATAGGTGAAACCATTTGACCTTGATTGAATTTGAAGGATTTTAGGGTAATATGTGTGGTCTTTAATGTGTAATTTCATGAAAAGATTTGGATTGTGATGAATCCATTTCATGTTTCTCTAAAGTATTATTAATAAACAATTCTAGAATATTAATTGTATGATGAATGAAATTATTATTTATATAAATGGGAAATTATTATTCTTGATCTTGTATGTTGTACAAAAACTTTATTGCCTCTCTTGGTTTAATCCTACTATTATTTTTATTCTTGTGGGGGTAGTGTCTGATGTGGAGATGGGATCTTATTCATTTGTTGCTTGAATAATTAACTATCCATAAAAATGGCTAAGCTTTATATTTTCTTAATTATTTAGATAAATTATCGTAATTGAATCCATTAAATGGGTTGATCCATTAGTGGCATTGTGGTGGGGTGAACAATTCATATGAATATGAATACGATCCATGCAAATTTTGGAACTTTGCTAACCTATGGTTGTTAAATAAATGATACATGCACAAGGATAATATCACTTGTGTAGATAGAATTTAGTTCCATTTGATCTAGGTGATGGAAGTGAAATTATATGAAGATCTGATTTTGAATTCTTGTTAACTTACTTAGAGTATTAATTATATGTGCATATTTTATCTAGATAACATATTGTTTCTTATGTAAAAGTTTGCTTGTAGGAGATACCAGTGTCTTTACATATGGACCATGAATTGGTCCCAATGAAGGGAACAAAAATGATCGGTTATTAATATTCCATCATTAAATATTTTTACTTAATTTATACAATGAATAATAATTTGGTTGATCTTACATATCTAATCATAATATATATGCTTGCAGTGTTAGAGAATAACAGACATGTTCTGCCAAGAATTGCATGAAAGGATTTTTCTATTTTTGGAACAATAATTAGAACAATATGTAGACACCAAAGCAAGAACTTAAAAATAGACTTTATGAAAATGGACTTTACTCAGGAATATATCATATAATAGTGAGGTACCTTCTCATATAATTTACAATGTGTCGATTAAAATTGATTGCAAAAATGTTTAACACATAGTATTTTCATTTCTTAATCCTTGTTAAGTGTTGGTACATGGTGTGCTCCTAGCTAAGTTAAATTGTGTTCAATTACATAATGTCCAATTTTACAAGTATTTAATTATATTTACTTGAATCAAAGTGTACAATTAATAGTTGTGATTCAAGCACGTACAATTAATAGTTGTTTATATGATCAAATGGAATTGAAAAAAATTATTTAAGTTCACATAACTGAAATAATGGCAAGTAGAAATAACGATCATTTGATTTTTAATCACAAACAAGGACTGCAAGATTGTGAAGTTTATGCTAAATTAGAGCAATGGTTATTTACAACAAACTGATGAAAATTCATCAAATTGTTTTTTTTTTGACAAGAACATGTGGGAATTGTATTAGTGCCGATATTTTAGCAACCGAAAGCTATTACATAGATATTTTAGATACAATACACCTCTTTGGTAGTTCAGCGAGCTTACAGAGTTCGCCCAAAAAATGGTAGGGCTCAACTACTCCCATATGCCAGACATTATTTAGCTATGATAGAGGAGAGAGGCGTATTGTGCAGCAGAGTCTGTAGTTATTTTTCCAGCTTGTCTTTCAGATTGGAGACTTGAGCTTCCAGTGCTGCGATTCGGTGCCCAAAATTACCATGAGTGTTCGCCACGTCCTTGAAGCCTGTGCGCGTCTCATCTTTTAAATCTTCCATATTTTCAGAGAGTTCAGCCCTTAGTTGCATGATGTCTTTGTTTAGTAAGTCCCATGTTTGCTCTCCAGCCTTGGAGAGTGCCTCGAGTTTAGCCTTCTGATCGTTATATTTTGCCCTCAAACGCCCGAGGGCATCTTCCAGAGCTCCAATACGCTCATCTGCTGTAAGTCCGGAGCTGGAGGAGCTCGCCATCTCACGCTGGGGCTCTCGTTGAACCACGGTCTGAGCAGGAGGTGGAGATAAGTGCCTCAGCAAGCTTGAAACCAAATGCTTTCCCACAGAGCTCGCGTTGCAGAATGGAATGAGAACGAGACAGGGGAGGAGCTCCTTTAAGAGCAAGCAGGGATACTCCCGAGGGCGCAAGGACCTGTCTCTGAGCTGTAGTGCAGGGAATCTCTGCTTTCTCATGGAAAACGCGATTTGGGGAAACCCAGGAGCCTGCTGCGTGAAGATACAGGATCTCCTGCAGCTAGGGGATGTCACATCGCTGACACAATCCATTGATTTTTAGATTTCCTTGAGCCAACTCGACCCCTTTATTGGCTTCCATGTCTGCTTGTTTATTGAGCTCACGAAGCACATGGAAAAATCTTATTTTTTGGAAGTGTTTGCTAACCTGGAGGATTCTTTGAAAAATATGGCGGAGTTGGACATTCGGAGGAGCTTTCTTGGTTATGAGAGCCTTGATTAGGATCCTGGAGTCTCCCACGATAGTTAAATGGCGAATTCCTTGATCACGCGCAATATTTAGACCTTGCCAAAGACTGCAGAATTCAGCAGTGTTGTTAGTTTCATTTCCAAGTCCCCAGGAATAATTGATGCCAGATATCCCTCTTGCTGATCTGATTATTCCTCCGGCACCGGCTGGTCCTGGATTTCCTTTTGAGGCCCCATCGAAGAACAGGCAAGGTTCATTTAGGGAGGCTTCCCAACTTCTGAAGTCTGCTTCCTCCATCCTGATTTCCCAATTCTCTGATGGAGGGGCTCCGCAGGAGGAACGGGGGGGAAGATTGGTCGTTAGCTGACTTAACCAATTGACCTCCTCTTGTAGAAGATGGGAAACACAATTTAAGGAGTGGCAATCCAGGGCTTCTCCCAGGATGGCTCTAGCCTTCACAGCAGTTTTCCAGGGAGGTGCTTCTTTACTGCGGAAGATTCTATTGTTTCTTTCTAGCCACAGTTTCCATCATATGGCTTTTGGGAGCCATCCCCAAGCAGTTTGAAGCAGGTTCTTGTTGTTCATCTTGAAGGGAGACAGTGACTTCCATGTGGAGAAAAGGTGCTGAACAGTATGGGGCAGGTTAGGGGCAATGTTAAGGCTCATGGCTTGGATCCAGGCATCTTTAGCATAGGGACACTCCAGCATTATGTGGTCCATAGTTTCATCATTGCTTTTGCAGAGGGGACATCGGGTTGGGCCTTCCATTCCTTTTCTTCTGAGATTATCACCGGTGAGAATACTCTTATGGGCTAAGGACCAGCAGAAGATATCAATTTTCGGGATGAAAGGTTTGGACCATATAAATTTCTAGACAGCAGGATTTGGGGCAGCATAGGGGATGGACTGGAGTTCATTATAGCCTTCTGCAGTAGTGTACACTCCTGTGGTTCCCCAACCCCTTCTATCTCTGGAATCCATTTTGGATGGGGACTTGCCTTGGAGGAGGGCCAAAAGAACATCTGCTTCATTGTTGAGAGCAGGGGGAACATGGCCTAAGTCCCAACCATTCCAGTTATCGTTCTCCCAGACAGAGATGTCCATTAGTGTGATGGATCCTTTTCCAAGCAGCCATGTTTTTATGTTGCTGATATCCGAATTAGTACCAATTGGGGGGCTCCCCAGAATGGAGTCTTCCCAGATATTGATTGAGCTACCATTTCCGGGGATCCAGTACAGTTTATTATGGAATGGGGGCAGAGATTTTATGCATAACTTGTAGATTGGCGAACCTTTACTAGGAGGAGGCTGCTGGTCCAGGCATCTCTTCCTCGGGCCTGGGAAGTATTTTCTGCAGAGAGCTTCTTTGCTCCAGCTAGTTTTACCTGAGATCATTTGCCAGAGTAATTTAGCTCCCAGAGCAAGATTTTGAGATGTTAAACTTCTTACCTGAAGGCCACCTTCATTCCGAGGCTTTTTGATCTTTTCCCAACTGACTAGATGTATTTTGTTCCCATTCCCTTTTCCTCCTTCCCAAATGAATTTCCTTATCAACCCTTCAATCCTGTTAACTACAGAGCAGGGAGCGAGCAGGATAGAAGATTGGTAAATGGGCATGCTATTGAGGACTGATTTGATGAGAGTAGTCTTACCTGCTAGATTGAGCCAGCTGGCCCCCCATTTTTGGATTTTGCGTTTGATCTTGTCCACTATAGGGTCCCAATCTGCTGAAGTGATTTTGTTTTTACAAATGGGGATTCCGAGATAAATGAAGTTATTCCAGTCTTTGGTGGATTCCATTCCCAACGTTCTGCTGATGTCCCTTAGTTCCCTGGCAGCACAGTTCCAGCTGAAGATTTTTCTTTTGTGGAGATTTATTTTGCTCCCAGAGACTTTTTTGTATACCTCCAGTTCTCTTTTGAATTGCTCCGAGGAGTGGACAGACGCTCCTCCCAGAAGAAGGGTGTCATCAGCAAATTGGGCATGATTGATGTCCCTGACATTGTTCACGATTCTGAGCCCAGGAAGCACATGAATGTCTTGACTGAAGTTAAGTTGATAGATGAGGATAGATGCCTGGATAGCATAAAGAAGGGGAGAAAGCGGGCAGCCCTGCCTTAAACCTCTTGAGGCTTTGAAGAAACGAGTTGGCCTTCCATTTACTAGAGGGGCAATCCAAGGGTCCCCCACACATCCTTTGATCCAGTTAATGAAGTTGGTGGAGAATCCAAATTTAGCCATAACAGCAAACAGGAAGTCATGTCTAACTCGGTCAAAGGCGTTAGCTAAGTCGAGTTTGATGACCATGCCTTTCTCCTTACGCTGGTTGCTGGAGTGGATAGCTTCTTGAACGAGAATGATGTTGTCCAATATTTTCCTGCCTTTGATGAACCCTCCTTGGTTCTCCGGGATGATCCGAGGGAGCAATCTTTTTAGTCTGGTGGCAATGATCTTTGTAATTAGTTTGTAGCCCGTGTTACAAAGGGAGATAGGCCTGAATATGTTGAAGGAGTTGGCTCCTTTTTCTTTGGGGATCAGGGCCAGGAAGGAAGAGTTCGTGCTGCCTCCTAGCTTGTTGGTTTTCTGGGAGTGTCTAACCATTTTGAGGAGATCATACTTGATGATTGTCCAACAGCAGGTGAAAAATCTAGTTGTAAATCCATCCGGACCCGGCGCACTATCGAGTTTCATAGCGGCGAGAGCTTTTTTAACTTCATCCATGGTGATAGGCGCCGAAAGGGAGCTGTTTTCTTCCTCACTGATGAGCCGAGGGATGAGATCAAAAGGATGGGAGGTGGTATCGAGAGGCTCTTCAATGGGAGCAGTGAAGAGATCAGCAAAAGTTTCAACAGCTGCCTTCTTGATTCTAGTTGCATCTTGGATTACTTCTCCCTCAAACCGAATTTCAGTGACTGCTTTGTAGTTCTTCCTAGCTTCATCTTGCTTGTGAAAGAATTTGGTATTTTTGTCTTCGCTAAGAAGCCAGAGATTACGAGATTTTTGACGATGGTAATCTTCTTCAACCCTACAGGCAGTGAAGAAGTTTTTTTGCAAAGTTTCTTCCTTGGAGAGAATCCAGTCAGACGCAGGGGAGGAGCCAGTTAAGGCTTGATGTGTTTCTAGCTCAGCCTGGGCGAATTCTCTGTTGGAGGCAGGAGAGGGAAGATTTTTGGCCCATGATTTAAGGGCAAATTTGAGTCTTTTAAGTTTGGATTCCCAGACAAAGGAGGGCGAGCCAGAGAGGTGGGTGTTCCATGAATCAACTACAGTTTGAAGAAAGTCATCATGATGAATCCAAAGTGGACTGAACCGAAAGGGGATAGGACCAAGATTTTGATCGGTGGTTAGATCAAGCAGAATCGGCCTATGGTCAGAGGTGTAGCGAGGGAGGATTTTGGAGGTAGCAAGAAGAATCAGATCAAGAAAGGAAGATTGGACAAGGAAGCGGTCAAGCCTTGCTGCAACATGGCCAGGCCCAATTCTTTTGTTTGTCCAAGTAAAGTTGCCATTGATGGGTTTGATGTCAAGCAGATCCCAACCAGAGATGATGTCTTCTACCCATTCTCTTGAGGGGTCTCTAACCGGATTTCCTCCTTTCTTTTCATTAGCTGCCAGAGTCACATTCAGATCTCCAGCTATAATAATGTTATCTCTATTCTGTAATTGAAGAAAAGTTTCAAGAGTGTTCCAGTACTCTTTTTTTTCCGAATGCAGAACAGGGACATAGAGGTTAAAGAGACTTACCTTGTGTCCCGATTGCTTGTGGACCAGTTTTGTGAAAACCCAATGAACAGTACGTTCTTCAGCTTCAATATCATATAGGAAAGGATCCCAGAAGGTAGCAATTCCTCCTGAGGCACCTCTTGAATTGTTGCCAATCCCAACGCTTTTTTTCCAAAACCTTTTTCCGATTTGGAGGGCCTTAATCTCCTCCATTTTAGTTTCCTGGATAAGCAGAATATCAGGCCTATGTATTCGGATTAGATCTCTCATTGCATCTTCTTTCAGGGTGGATCCAAGCCCTCTGCAATTCTAGGAAATATATTTCATTGACGATTATGGGGGGAGGTTTTGGCCTCTTTAGAGGCCTAAGTTGTACCTTTTTTTGAACGGGTGTTCATGATGCCTTTTAGAGTTTTTTGAGAGCCTTCGAGGACTTCCAGGTAAGTAGCTTCTTCTCTTTGTTTCTTCTTGGTTTTCCTTCCTCTTGGGGTTTTGATCGGGAAGGAGTAGAGACCGCTGGATGTCTCTCCTTCGGTATCTTCTTCAGGATCTGAATCTTGCAGCAGGGGTTCTTCATTGACTTCCTTGGGAGAGCTTGGTTTATCAGCTTCTGCTCGAGGATTGGGAAGTTCACCAGGTTCTAGCAGATCTGCATTCAGGGCGTCAGTATCTTCCCTATTAGCTTGCTTGGCCGGCAGAGGCACATCGATAGCTGTAGAGAGCATCTTCTCGGAGAGGTTGGCCTCTTGAAATTCTTTAGGGCTTGAGACTATGATTGGGTTTTCTTTTGTGGATTCGCTGGAGGGTTTGTTTGAGCTTGAAGGCTGAGTTTGCGTGTCCATGACGGTCTTTTCAGGGTTCTTTGGTACTGCTTTGCCTTTCTTGACTTTTTGCCATCCTGCCTCATCTTCTGAGACCTGATTTTTCGGACAGTTTCTTTGAAAGTGACCATGTTCATGACATAGGCGACATTTGAATGGGATCTGTTCATAGTCGAGCTTTTGGTAGTATGTCCAATCTCCTATTTTGAGTTTAATAGCTTCGGGAAGGCCTGCTTCAAGATCGACCTCGACACATATTCTGGCACATGAGTATTGGCCCTTGTTATCAGCTTTATCGATGTATTTCCCTAAGGTGTTCCCAATTTTTTCCAGCGTCGGAGTGTTCCAGCAGTGGATAGGGAGGTTTGGGAGCCTTACCCAGACTGGAACTTCTGTCGGCACATCCGTTTCTGCGTTGAAATCAGGCGTCCATCTATTGAGGTACAATCCTTGAGGTCCCATGAAGTATAGACCGTTTCTGAATATCAGATCTCTGTCTTCTTGAGCTATAAACTCAAAGATGAAGAAGCCACGACCTACAGGGTAACAGGTGACACTGTGCTTTAGTTGGGGCCGCCAGTTCCTTTGAATCCAGTCGTCGGTGGTCTTGGTTGAAGGCCAGAGCCCCATAAACTGTCCGACCAGGCCCCTATCAGCAGTCGCCAAAGCGACCTTGATAGGAATTTCACCTGGCAAATCGATTTCAGGGATTGAATCGAGCTTCTTGATGAATTTTGGAACGGTAGGAGCTTTAGGTTTGGAGCCAGAGGGGCGAAGGAGCAGGTTGAAGGCGTCAGAAGCGGTGGGAGGGGGGAGCCCTCCCCCAGTCGCCGCCATCGCGACCAAGAGAGCCGAGCAGCAGCGCGTGCGAGCTAGGGCATAGCAGGGGGCGCCCTGTACCTTGACTATCAATCAGAAGAGGACTCTTTGTTGGCTTCCATGACTAGTTTCTTGTTATGATTCCTTAATCTGAAAAGTCATCAAATTGTTGTCTAAAATCATTTCTCTAATTTAATATAAGATTCACAATCCTGAAATCCTTGCTTATGATTAAGAAACAAAAAATTGTTAAATCCCCATTTGCCATGATTTCAGTAGCATCTATAGTTCACCAACTACAAAAGTAATGTACCTGAACATTGAACAGATGAATCATTAGTTAAAAATTGAAAGTATGAATCATTTATATAAGATTCAAGTTTTAACCACTTATAATATGAAATGAGAACTATATACTAAGAATGAGAACTCTAGCCATAAAAACTCATATTTTTGCATAAACAACACCAAAAACAACCCCCAAATCGAGAAGTGTTGATACTAGTATCATGTTTTCATAAAAAAACACCAAAAAAACCCCCCAAATCGAAAAGTGTTGATACTAGTATCAACGTTTTTTTTTTCGGGGTTAAAAATATAGCCATGACCTAAAATCCCATACTATTGTTTACGAAATCCTTAAAATCAACCCCTAAATTGAAAAGTTTTTTTTTTCAACAAATAAATTCCAACTTCTTTGCAACTACTCGCACTACCTACCTTACCCCCTCCCCCTAACCTAACAATTATATTTTACCGCATAACCTAACTATTATATATAATACTAATAAAATTAACTATTATATATAATACTAATAAAATTAACCCCCCCCTCCCACCTACCTTCCCCCACACAAACATTATTTTATTAAATTAAGATTAAAAAAAAAACCCGTGTTACCCCTCTAGCCAACTACCTTCCCCCTAGCCACCTACCTTCCCCCTACGTTACCCCCCTACCTTAAACCCTCTTCATGCACACATCGTTTTAACAAAATAAAAAATCCAAAGTTTAAAACCCACCCTTTGAAATATTATATAATAAAAAAAAATTAAAAGAAAACCAAGTTTAAACCTCAAAATACATAAATAAATAAAATAAAATAAATAAAAACCGAAGTTAAAAAAAGAACTATATAAAAAAAAAAACCAAAGTAAAAAAAATTAACAAAAAAAAAAAACCAAATTTTCCCAACTTTACTCATATAACGAAAAAAAAAAAAAACAAAAAACAAATTCCCCGCTCATGAGGGGTGGCCCTTTGGCGCCCAAGTGGGAGGAGTCAGCATTGCGCCACCCAAAAGGGCAGCCTTTTTTGCGCCCAGGGAAGCGGAGGAGAGGGGAGGGGAGCGACGGGGGAGGGGAGGAGGGAGTGGGAAGGGGGAGGGGGAAGGGAGGAGGGAGTGGGAAGGGGGAGGGGGAAGGGAGGAGGGGGAAGGGAAATGGAGGAAGGAGGGGGGAAGGTGGAAGGAAAGAGAAGCGAAGGAGAGGGGAGGGGGAGCGATGAGTGAGTGACGGGGGAGGGGAGGAGGGAGTGGGCTGGGGGGAGGGGGAGGGGGAGCGGGAGGGGAATTTTGTTTTTTGTTTTTAAACTTTTTTGTAAATTTTAGGTTTGTTTTGTTTTATTTTTGCTATTTTTTGTAAAGTTTAGGTTTTATTTTTTATTTTTTAAGTTTAGTTTTATTTTTTTAATTTTTTAATTTTTTTAAGTTGGGTTTTATTTTATTTTTAGTTAAAACAATGTGTGAGGGGTGATGGGGGTAACATGAGGGGGTTAAGGTAGTGGGTATGGCATTAGGAAATGTAATTTTTTGGGGGTTAAGGTAGGGGGTAATGTAGGGGGCTAGGGCATTAGGAAAAGTATTTTTTTTTTTAAATGTAATTTTTAAAACGTTTATTAATGGTTGATTGGGGGTTTAGGGTAGGAGATGTAATTATTTTTTTAAATGTAAATTTAAAAAAAAATTATTAATAGTTTGTTAGGGGGGTTAGGGTAGGAGGGGCACATTATAATTATTTTTTAAACTTTTATAATATTTTGTTAGGGGGGGTAGGGTTAGGGTAGAAGGGGGGAATGTAATTTTTTTAAATATATATATATATATATATATATATATATATATATATATATATATATATATATATATATATATATATATATATATAAGTGTAATAATAATTGGTTTGGGGGTTAAATATTATGGAAAATAATGTGAAATAATATCATTTTTATACAAAAAAATGTCTAAAAATCTGTTAAAAATGGGTTTAAATGTCTTCATTTTCTCGATTTTTTTACTATTTTTTCCATAAAAATGACTTATTTATGATTAAATCTTAAAGATAAATTTAGAAAATGTATGTATTTTTCATTATAGCTAGCTTCTTTTTCCATAAAAATGACTTATTTATGATTAAATCTTAAAGATAAATTTAGAAAATGTATGTATTTTTCATTATAGCTAGCTTCTAAATGTATGTTGTTTTTGTTAAATTTCTAAAAAACACACTTGAAAATAGAAATTAAAATTACTTTACAACAAAGATGTGTCAAAGGCCCCAAAAAATGCCTCAAAATGAAAATGTGTGATATTGGTATCAATCCGTTTTGAAATGGAGGTAAAAATAGCTACTAAAATTAAGAGAGAGAAAAACGAGAACTGGGTAGAGTTCTCGTTTCATACTATAAGTGGTTTTTATTGTACATAAATCTACAACACACTTCCAAGAAAACTTGAATTGAATTTACAAACTTGATCTTTTCAATTCAAGCATAGTTATGACGAGATCATATTTTACGAAACATGTGTATATGTAACATACATGTACATAAATTGCATGTGGTAAACTAAGAAGTAAAATATTGACGTATATAAATTGAAAAAGGACAAGGGTGATTCAAAGGAAGAACTAGCAAGGAAATATAGAGAAACAAAAGGTTGCATAATCATAATCTATCCCTTCTTAGCAAAGTGAAGAGTGCAAAAATGATGCCTATAGGAGGAAAAATCAAAGATCATATATTAAAAGACAACCAAGAGGGTTGAAACCTGCACTCAATTTTTTTTACATCTACACTCATTTTTTTTTACATCTGCACTCATATAAATTTTTACATCTGCACTAAAAAATTCAAATATGCACTAAAAAATTGTCAATACTTCAAATTTGCACTCAAGGATTAAATCCTGCAGGTCTTAAAACTTGTAACTTTAGATTGCAGCTATAAAAAATTAAGGATAACATATACTGAAATTCAGTAAATAAATATTCAGGAGTGCAAACTGCAAACACTATATTCTATGAACTATTTTAAAACAACAAATAGTTAATGTCTACTTTACATAAAATTTGCAATCTAGAAATTACAAAAACAAGGTACATCAGCTAAATAGTGTTGTTCTACATCACACACTGATCTAAAATATTCCGGTTTGCGAAGACATGCTCCAAAAACATGTGTACTAATATCTTTTAAAACCATTTCAAGATTGAATATTAAACTAGATATAAGATTGATTATCATTATGAAATAAAATTGTAACTTATACATACAAATTTAATAATACATACATTCATGAACATCATGCAAAATCATATTCTAAGCATTTAACGCACAAAGTATGCTATGTAATTATCCCCCCCCCAAAAGTTAGATCATTCAAAGAAAATACATAATATGTAAGTTCAATGCACATGTATATAATCCAAAAATAAAGTTCCTGAATATGTGAGTTCAATGTACATATATAATCCAAAAATAAAGTTCTTGGATGTCCAAAACAACTACAATATATGTATCAACATGCAAATATATGTAATATGGTAGTATGAGAAAACAAAAAAATGACCAATAAAAATCATTCTCTAAATCAAAGTCCACCACTATCCTCCGTTGTGGTCTTCCCTTTGTCTCGAAGAGTCCCAATCTGCAACATGTATAAAAGAAAATTATGAATCTCATAAATTATTTAAACAGTTTTAAACTAAATTCAAAAGTTAAAATATTAAACTTATAAAAATAAAATTGAAAAGAATATTTCAATTATAAACAAAATTACCTCAGTCCCAATGTCCACGTCCATCAAAGAACCAATATCCTCACCACCAATGTCCATATTTTTCTGTGTCCCCTAAAATTTAAATTTTTCTAATAAATAAAACATTTTGAAAGTAAAATAAACTAAAATTAAGCAATTCACTTAAAACCAAAAAAAAAATGAAAACATGAGCTCACAAGAAATGGAAAATCATCAAAAAGTTGGAACCTAAATAAACCTGCATGGATAAAACCATTTTCAATTTCAAAAGGAGTTCACATTAACAATAAGATACATAGATTACTTAAAATTCTAAAAAATCATACCATATATTTCAAACATAAATACAAATATGTAAATATTAAATATACCTCTCTAAGATGCTCTTCTACATTTTCACTAGTGGAGAGTCGACAATCATGTTCATTCAGCATTCTAGAAAAATGCAATTAATAAACATTTACATAATGTATTTATTACTATATATAAAAAAATACATAGTGTCATAGATATAATGTAACAAAATTTTCAATTCAAAATGAATAAAATGATTAAATAGATTGTATGTACATAAACAACAGACCTCTCCTATACTCGATGTGTCATGGGATAGGACATCCAAAGCTGTATTGCGACAAACCTTATCATAAGCCCAAATATCTTCAATGCTCATTGCATATACCTCATCATTCGTTTTGTAAACAGACTTTTGACGAATAGTGGCTCGAGCCCTCTTTCGAATCAATCCCACATCAACTCCTACAAATGCCAATGTTAAACCTTCAACAACAAAATCCCTTGCAGTTGTCCCAAGTTGGGATGTGGGATCCATATCCGATTTTAAAGCCACAAGCCTGGCTGGGTGAGATATCTGTAGTGGAGGTCGAAGAGTTGTGGGATTTCTAAGAGAACCTTTTCAATCATATATTTGCCCCTTTCCAACTCCATAAAATCTAGGATGAATATCAGTATAGTCTGGCTTCACATTTAAAAAAAACTCCGCATAAAAAAATCTAGCAAAATAATTAGGAACCTCATCGTTCCATGGAAACCTACCATACGCTGCAAGGAACCGATCATATAATAGATGTGCAAGTTCATGGTGCTTGAAATATTGCACTTTCAACATCTTTTGCTTTAGGCCTTTTTTGAAATTAAACACTGAATTGGCCTGTTCTTTGGTCACTCTCTCCTTCACAACAACCCACTTGTCCGAACCCATCACTTGTGCCTTTCTCCTCTGCATCAAGTAAACAAAACCGTATATAGTTGGTCCGAGACCCTCATATAACTCAATGAATTTTTGCAATGACCACAAAACAATCTCTAGACTTTGTTTTCTCTCTAAAGGGAGAACCAAACTAGAAAGATCATGTTGCAACTTGTCATAGTGAGATCTACAGCTTTCAAGGGTCATTTGTTGAACACCACTTTCCCATGGAATCTCCTCAGGTATATTAGATGGATAAGTTGTTATGGGTGTACAACCCACATCTAGTTCAACATATTCTCTCCTTGCTCGAAATTCGTCCCTCTGTGTATCATTACAAGCCTCTTCTGAACCTTGCTCTGCTTCAAAGAAAAACACAGTTGTGTGTAAACATATAAAATTTTTGAACATGCACAAAATTACAATTGATACATGTATTAAAACATAAATGTTCATACCAACAGAAGGTCGAGATCGATGTTCTCCCATAGAAGATACAGGGGAATCATTTGTGCCCCTTTGTCCTAACTGGCGATCAGATGAATGTGAACTATACAACAAGATTGACTCCTGAGGTGAAGCCGACAACCTTTGATTATCAGTCAAGACACCAATTCCTGATGACTGTGATGACCTCCCCTTAGCCGATGTCATTGTACCAGTAGACCTTATACGCTTTTGCCTCGAAGACCCCTCTCTTTTCATTTGATAAAATGTCTACATTTACATAACTATCAACTCATAACATATTCAAACTTTACATGATTTGATATTTAAACATTACAAAAATTTAACCTAATATCCCAGAGAAAGATGTTATGTTATATAAGACAAGATAAATATTGTGAGTAAGTGTTGTTATGATTTCCTAAGTCGAGCCCTATAACAGTTAAATCATAGTGATGTAAATTGAAATGTAGACTTAGGGGACTGAAGGTGTGATGAAACGAAATGATAGGGGAAATGAAATCCACTAGAGCGATAGGATGTCATTTTGGTTCCGTGGGAACTTGAAGAAAAGTAAATTGTTAACTTGATGGACTAAAGCTTTTGGATGTCATCCTAAGTTGAGGACAGTCTCTATGTCCCTCCCGTGTATGCTACTTGATTTCAATGCACAATACAATGCTATTTCTAATTTTCAATACGAATCCTCACAACTGCAAACAAGTAGCCATTGCGGGTGCAATGTCGTGGACATTGCCACCTCATGGATCTTGTTTTAGATTTGGAAAGGAAAGAATGAATTAAAAAGATAAACTGCAACACATCAATTGTAATATGACATGGTGAGCGTGGATCGAACATGCGTCCTTTGGATTTTCAATCCGACACTCTTTCTCAACTAAGTTATCTCCACAATTTGATGATAGCTAAATTTTTACTTATTTCTCTTAATGGGTATTGACTGCATGTTCAAATATTAGTGATGGAGCATTACAACAAAATAGATCTCGCAAAGTGAAATTGTATAATAGTTGAAACAAATTTACTTATGAATGTGTGTTCAATGATGATTATTAATAAAATATTCAATGATTATTAATAGAGTATTACAACAAAAATAGATTTACTTTCAATGATTCTTTAATTTGTATTAATCTTTATTTATAAACCTATGTAGTAAATAAAGAAGATGGAGATGGAAATGGTGCATCTAGGCTTACTACTAATGAAGTTTTGAGAAGGTGTTCTATGCACAATAAGCATGAACACTGCTATTGTTTACTCCCTTTCTAATTCAACCCAATGTTACAAACCTAAAGGGAACCGTCATCACAAAGTTATGCATGTTTGTGAATGTTGCGAAAGTTGTCATAGTTGGCCTCCTCCTCTCTAACTTAATAATTACAAGTTTCTTCAATTATGTTGGAAATATCTATGGTAGAAAAACCTTCTAAAATCAAGCAATATAACGATGAATGGTAACCCATTTTACTCAACTTTGAGCGAATAACAACAATTTACAGTAGTTTAATAAATATTGTATAGACTAGGATATATAACATTGAATTTGAAATGTTTTAGATCCAACTGTACATATCCCAACTTATAGAGAATTTATTAAGCTGCTATAGTTTGGTTATTGTTGGCCCTCAATGTTGACCTTATTTTCAAAGTTAGGGCATTACCCCCAAAGACAAGTACAATACTCCTCTCGATGCAGGTTTTTTTCTTCTTGTTCACTAATGTGATTTTATTTTGGCCAATGAGCTATATTATTTTAGGGCCTTTGGATATGTTAGTTTTATTATGTTCACGCAACCTTTATTTGGATTAAAAAATTTCCCACATCATTCCTCAAATATTCTAATTTGATTTACATAATTTATTATACCAAGGCAGGTATATTCTAATCATTTTGTAGTCAACTTTAGATGATGTTTAATTAATTTGTGATCTGCATTTTTTTTATCTATAGTTTTCTAAAGTTGGGATAACAGTGAACATCCAATGGCTTAAAGCAGAAAGGTAAAGAACAAGTGATGCTCTCATTATATACGTTCATATCCAAATGCACCAAAATAAGTGACAACCTCACTAAAAAACAGACTCGTTTACGCCACTGAACAATTTTTTTTTGGTAAACACAGAAGCTAAGGCAGGGGCAGCATACCCACTTGTTCGAGATTGAGACCTAGCAGAAGGAGTCTTAGATAAAAAATCCGCAACATTAATGGAAAAGCACTTATGATATTGGAACCGATGCCTTATGGGGCCTGTTATCCGATATCACAATTAATTCATTTTGCGGAGGCAAATGCAAATCACAATATGGGTTTGAAAAAATCCAATTTACTCGTTGGTAGAGTTGAAGTGAATGAAGGTGATGTTTTAAAAAGGGTTCATCCTAGAGCTCAGGGACGTGGTTATCCATCACATAAACCCAATAAGAACTTGTAAATGATCGGCCCGAATCACCTGTAGTAGTTGATCGTGTTTCAATCAAACCAACATTTGAGCTAAAATCCAAGGTGAAAGGCCGCGTGTGGATAAGTTTAGTTTAAGTAGGGTAGAGTGAAATAAGTTTGGTAGATTTCAACAAAGAAAATAACAAAGGATAAAGCAGATGCCGAGCCAACGGAGGTAGTAAAAAAGTAGAAATGATGGCCAACATAGGATGTAGATTAGCGCAAGCAGAAGCATCAATCAATAAAGTTCCCACAACCAAACAGATAATTCCATAAGAAGATGAAAGGGATTTACAGATGCACACATCACTGCAGGAGTATTCCAAAAACCATAAGTTTAAGCAGCTTGCATCATCAGAGGAGCTCTCAACCTGAATTGGGACATCTTGGAGTAAAGAGTAGACAAAAAATCCGAGGACAACTTGATCACAGAGGACAACCAACTAGATGAGGAAATCTTGATCGATTTCAATTATAATAAATTTTGCTGAAGATCAAAATTTATAGAAATCATTTTAGAAATCTGAAGTGTGGAATTGTAGAATTGGAAAAATCAAGTGAAGATGTATCCATATAAGGGTGTTTTAATCAACAAACGTGAAGCTACAGAATTGGCATTGAACCCAAATAAGGAACAAGAATTGGTGCATAATCAAAGGCAATGGAGCTGACCAACATAGGAAATCAAGGGTATGATGAAATTAGTCTGATAAAAACTGAAAAAAGGAGAAGGAAAACAGAATTGTTGCAAACAAGGATTACACACAGGCAAATATGATCAGATAGTTCATATTTAGTAGATAAAATTGACACCACACGATGTTGATAGCAAAAATCTGGCGGGATGAATGAAATATGTTACAGAAATAATATCAAAAGAAGATTCATTTGGAAAATTGTAATCAGGTCGTCTAGGCTATTGCCGCGACAATCTCATTTAATACATTTTTTTTATTCGTTCCAGTGAAAAAAAATTAAAAAAAAACATTTTTCAAATTTATGAAATATAAATTTCTACTTTATAATTGGAATAAAACCATGAGATGGCCATTTTTATCTGCTTTCAATTGTAATTGAGAGAATAAAAAATAATTTTAAAAAACAAAAAAACATAAATTTGAGTGTTAAAAAGGACATACCGGGCGAAATGGAGACTGAATCTGGATGTCGAACGTCCAAAGTCCCCGAGCTCCATGTGGTGGGTGGCCACAGCAACAGGGTGGCTGCAACAATAGATCCCAGCAAGGTGGCCGCAACAAGGTGGCCACAACAAGGTGGCCACAACAAGGTGGCCACAACAACAGGTCGCCACAACATGGCTGCAACAACAAGGCCCAACAAGGTGGCTGCAATAATAGGTCCCAACAAGGTGGCTGCAACAACAGGTCGTCACAATAGGGCCGCGACAACAGGTCGCCACAACAGGGCTGCAGTGACAGGGCCGCGGCAAGGTGGCCGCAGCAACAGGGTTGCAACAAGGTGCTCACATAAATAGGGATGCGGCAAGGTGGCCGCAACAACAGGGCCCATCAACAGGTCGTAGCAATAGGGCCCAACAATAGGTCGCAACAGCATGCCGCAGCAATAGGGCCCAGGAACAGGTCGCAGCAACAGGGGCCCACCAACAGGCTGCAGCAACAGGCCCACAAATTGTTCGGTGGAAGAATGAAAGAAAACAACCGCAACCACCTTATATTGAAATCACTTATTCGGCCGAACAAATGTTCGACTGAATAAGAATTCAACCGAATAATTGTTCGGCCAAATAACATCCCAAAAAAAATCACCGCAAACTTTTCTCAGCCAACAATGCCTCGACACGCAATTCTAGGTTGTCGTTAGTTTTAACGGTTGACCGTGTATGGTTGTTCGGATGAATAAATTTAATATTGTTCGGCCGAATAAATTATGTTAATAGGCCGAAGAATTATTTTATTCAACCGAAAAACTTCTGCTATGCTTCTCCACCCCGCGATTCTCATGAAATAGACACCCATCTTCATGGATTCACCCTTGTAAGGAATGTATGGCCCATGACACATTCCAACAACTCATCAAATAGATCCAAGAAGAAATGAACCCTCCACCTAGGTATACATGGCACCAAAATATCTTGAGGTATAAGGAGCACATTTTTCTCACCATGGATTCAACTTTAAAACTGTTAATCTTAGAGGAATTGCATTCATCACCCTAGTGGGCCACTTGGATTTTTATAAAACCTATGAAATAATTAAGTGCTCATTATTTTGGGAAGGCATTGAAAAATATATCCACAACTTTGTTGTAGCTATTAGCACTTACCAAAAACATAAGGGTGCAACAATGAAGTCACCTGGTGCTATGCAATGACTTCCAATTCCATATGGATGGACATCTTTATGGATTTCACTATGGGGCTTCCTATGTTAGGAAATAAAACAATCATTATGTTGGTAGTCAATCGTCTGAGAAAATATGCTCACTTTTATGCCTTACCACAATATTTTACCTAGGCTCCTTGGCGGCACAAGTATTTATGGATCATATTTTTAAGATCCATGGCATGTTGCATTCTATTGTATCGAATTACAAACCCACATTCATTATTAATTTTTGGTAGGATCCGTTTAAATTTTAGGGTACCCAAATGAATATCAACACTTCCTATCACCCCCAAATGGATGGTCAAGTGGAATAAGTCAATAAATGTTTGGAAAACTACTTGCGATGCTTTGTATCGTACATGCCACACCATTGGTCCCAATGGATCCCTCTAGCCAAGTAGTGGTATAATACCACTTCTCATGGATCCACCAAAACGATGCTATATTAAGTAGTGTATGGCTAAGAACCCTTATTAGGGATTTCCTATCTGCAAGGTACCTCTAGAATTCAAGCCATCAACAACACACTTCACACCTGAGAATATATTCTCCACACCCTTAAAGTTAATATGGTTATAGTTCAAAACATAATGAAACAATAGGTAGACCAACATCTCTCCAAGCATTCCTTCTAATTCGGGGATTAGGTGTTTCTTTGAATCCAACCTTATAAATAAACATCCCTCAAGTATAATCTCTACCAAAAGCTAGATCCAAAGTTCTATAGACCCTACAAAATCCTTTATTGCATTGGACATGTGGCCTACCAGCTTTCTCTGTCAGATCACTCCAAGATTCACCTAGTATTTCACATCTCTTCCCTCAAAAAAGTGGTGGGGTATAACTGTAAAGTGAAAAATAGTTTACTAGCACTGGATGACAAAGGTTACATTTGGATTCACTCGACATCAATCTTGGCTTGTAGGGAATGGCAATTATGCATGCACGTAATCAAACAAGTTTTGATCCAGTGGAAAGAGTGATGCTATACGACATCACTTGGGAACCAACATAAATTTTACAACAATTTCCTTACCTTCAGCATTGGGGACAACACTTCTTTTGAAGGGGGGGTGCATGTTAGGGTCCTACCCTAACCTTCCTTACTTTTAGAGTTAGTCATGCATTGTATACACCCATCTCTTTGGAACAAGGTTGAGTAGTTAGTAGTCAACAATCAATGTAAAAAGGGCCTCTATATTAATTAAGACCCATTAGGAAATTGGTTATTTGACAATGTCAAGTAGTTAGGGTTTTGGACATGAGAATCCTATCTAAAGATCTATAAGGCTCATCATAGTTTTGTGGATAATTATTTGTATTAGAGATTTTCTCAAGTGAAAGGTCACCCAACCTCAAGAGGCATGTGAACATTGAGTCCCTAAATCATTCTCACAATATAAAGCTTATTTCCCACAATATTTATCTTTCTACTATCTAATGTTTCTTGTTATTCACTCTAAATTATGGTTTGCTACATCTTAATATCTTTATATCATATGTTGTTTTAAGTTTAAGGACTAAAGAGAACCACAATAACTGACTTAACTACCTCATGAGGTAGTTTTAGGGCTAGTTAACCTTGTCCACTCATGCATGACCAAGTTTACTCTCTAAGGAGAGTGCACTTGTCTAAACTTAGGCACAAAAGACCTCATTTGAGTTCTCTAAGACTAATTACACCTTATCATCTATTGCATGATCATTATTGCTTCCTTATGAATACACACTTGATCATTTAGGGGTAATTATTGTGGGTTTCATTGAGCTTGTGCATCTAGTTAAGCATAAGATTGGTTACCTATATATCAAGGCTTGCATCTCATTGATCAAGAATTTCTATAATTTATTTATTCATTAACTCTCTTTGAGCATTCATTGGTTAATAAATATTACATTGTTGGATCATTACTTGTACTCTTTCTCTTCTATGTATTGCTAACTATATTAGTACTCCATTTAGCTTCTAGATCTATTGGTTTAAAATATCACAACACACTCAAAATTATAATGGCCAAAAAATAAATCAATTTCCAAGCTCAATGAGAATTAGTACCCCTGGATGGTCGCGTACACTCTCAGCCTCATCTACCCACATAAAGTAGCATATAGTACTTATGAGACTACTTCCACTAATTCATAATAAAATCAAAACAAATTTCTTTCTCAAGGCATGGATTCTTAATAATTCATCACCAACCAAAACCCCTCACACATGGTAGGCATGTATTTTATAATCTCTCAAAGGATAAAAAATCCCACTAGAGAATGTTCCTTGGCCTTTCCTTCTCCCCACTTGAATACACTTGGGGATAACTTAGTCTTAGTAGCATAAATACAAGTGTCACAAAATGGGTAAAAGGTGAAATACGACCCACCCACCCCCCTTAATATTTTTACCCCATATCAATTTAGGAATTAATTTCAAGACTATTTTCCCCTTTTTAGCCTCCCTAGGTACAAGGATTAGGTTATCCATCCTCATTAAACAAGATCCCTGTTAGTACTAATATTTGCAATAAATTTGGCTAAAGAAAACATCGCAGATCGCAAGCAAAGTTGGATTTCTAATCAAGGATCATAGTCATTTTTCTGTGGGAGGATGGAAGGAAAGGTTGGCTGCCTAGATTCGCAATGATTGATTATTGAGTAATCAAGTTGATCTTCAATCAAAATAGTGACTAGGAAAAAATCAATGGCATATATCTCATTCTGGGGAATGAAGTGGACGATGTTTATTGAGCCCGGGGCGACCGTGGATAGAAGTCGCCAAGGCCACGTGTCGGCTACAGGGTCATTCAGGGCCTGAAAAGTGGTCTCCCTGAACCATTTTTCATGAGACCTGAAACCGCTATCACCGTTACCATGGAATAATATTGTTGGGACCCATTTAGCACATAATTTGTTCAGGAAAGGGGTCCCAACTCCTAAATTTTCCCTATCCTGACACAAATATCGAAGCAATGTAGAGAGCGATCAACAGATATATGGATTTCATGATCCACTAAAAGCTCAAGGTTTAACGGGATAGATGCAACCCTGAATGAAAACCACCATCTCCATGTGGTAGCCTCATGTTCCAAAAAGTGGTTTCCTCAAACCACCTCTCTTGAACCTACTCCTAATCTCTTCCCGTCTCTCTTCCTCGACGTATCCACTAAAGTTTAATCTAATGGTTACTGCTGCTTCCATTTTAAAATAGACGTTCCCCTCGCATTTAAAGCCGCACACCTCTCGCATAAAGGACCAATATTCGAGTGCCATGTCCACCCCTCATTAAAAACTGCCATTTTCAAATCCTTCCCTATAAATATGCTTTTGAAGAGTTTTCTATGCATATTCCTTTTATCACTCTGAGTTCCTCCACTATCAGTCTCCATGCCAGACTTTTAGCAGCCAAAGTTAAGCATCCATCACCTTTCTCTCTGCCCTGCCAACGTAGCTATGGATTCTACTCCTATTCCTGAGACGTCTCCCTCAACATCAACAACTCTCAACCAAGAATATCACCTTGGAGACGAGCATTTTGACATCCATGATCCAATGTCTTATTTCCACAACCTTCATCAATTATCCAGAGAGGCCGATGAGCAGGCCAAGAGTGGGAATGAGCTTTTCAATTTATGGAGATCTGGGTTGCAAAATATGGTTTTACCACAGGATAGACCTTTCCCAGAACTAGTGCAATGGTGCACTGAGAGGTATGCTCCAGAGAAAAGAGTGGCTGTGTCTAGGTTGGGATCAATCATATTCTCGATCACTAAATATCTCATCATGGAATTAACTAACATTGAGGAAAGCACCACCATTTTGCAGTTCGATGAAGAATTCCTGGCAGGAAATATTTGAGAGTTATCATCAGAAAGAAGAGATACATTCATCCGCATGATAATTCCACCGGAATCCAACTTGCCCAATACCCATTCAATGTTCACCCTGGAAGTATTCAGAAAGTCAGCCAGACCAGGACTATCCATGATATTCCAAGTCCTCGGATATGACCATGACTTGGTAATTGATGATGTCACCTTAGGTTTCCTCTTCCTTATAAATTAATCTCAGCAAGAGGCTCTTGTAAAGTTAGATCTATCATCTTTTCTCGCCCAGTCTATGCACCTGCATTTTAAAATCTTTTCATCTAGGAATATGTTCATATATAATTCTTTTCTCATATATATTATTATCTATCACAACAAGGATTTCTTCATCCAAGAGGACCTCCAAAACTCAATCATTCCTTCCCCACCACATGAAGGTTTCTCTGTGTTTGTAGACACCATCGTAGCCAAAATATATACACTATTTTTCGATTGTCCTCCCCCCATAGTTTTTCCAGAGTGCAAGTAGTTTCTCCAGCTAAATCCAAGTGACTCTATTGGAGATTGGTTTTGTTTTGAGACCTATACTGATATTTGAGTGTATGGAGAAGAAATTTCTCCCTATAAACTACCAGTGTTCGTGACTCCCAACATTTTTTCTTTGGAGTACATCTACCATAGATTTAATTGTGATGATGTCCATTTCATGAAAGGAAATAGTGCCAGGACTTTCAAAGTCCCTAATGAAGCTGGATCATTCAAAGTAAGAAGCAGAGCTACTCAGAAGGTAGTTGAAGAACTATTTGTTGTTTTCAATTTCTTGGTAAGTTTTGCATGCAACTACGATCCCAAATGGATCGTCTCCTAGAAGAGATAGTCTGCTAGAGAAACAACCTACCTCGATGAGCCATACCCATTGTTGGAAAAAACTGCTAATTTAGATAATTGGGATCAAAGCAAAGCAAAATTGGATCCAAGCTAGGTCATTGGGGCACCAGTCATCCACACACCGTATAAAGTGGATACGTTGGGAAAGAGGATCTCACTAGAGTTGACCTATGACGTTGACAAAGATAAACCAGGGAGCGTTGGATCAAAATAAAAAAGATCCAAATCTGAAAATTTATCCAGCGCGACATTGCAAATTAAGCCAATGCCCACCTCTTTAGCACCTGTAATCCTATAAATTTTTCCATCTACAGCTTGGCCTCAAAAGCAGGAGACGCTGTCCTTAGAAAGCGCTTTGGTCACCACTTCTCCTGTTAAAGCAAGATTGTTTGGTTTATATTCCCAGATCAAAGACGAAAACATTGATCTCCAAGAGAATTTTTTCCCAAAGAAGGAGCTTGAGACAGGACAATAGTCCAAACTACTGTATGCATTATATTTGAGGCAAAAGACCCTAAAGATGGCAATTCTAGAGCCATTGGTGCCTAGGGGAAAGAAAGTGCCTTCAAACTTCAAAACCACCCAAGTGACTGCCAATCTAGATGCATTCCCTTCTAAGGATATCATGGAGCTTCACCATCAAACTGGTGAAGGATTATATAGAGATGTGATGAAATATACCATGAGCACTAACAAGATACAGGATGTTGTCCAAAGATTGGAGAAACAACTGAAGAATGAGAAGTCATCAAATAAAGCAAATAAATTAAATATAATTGACCTAGAGCAACAAATTGTACAATTGGTTCAAAATCCCAATTATATGGCTCCGGTTCAAGCCATGCTAAAGGAAAAGGATAAATATATTTATGGCCAAAAAAATAAGCTCATCATTCCCACAGTTGAGCATTAACAAACCGCCGAAGTATTGGCGATACAGTCCGAGATAGAAAAATCCCTAGCCGAAAGTCAAGCACTCAAAGAGAAAATTATCACCCTAGAGAATGAGCTGAACGAGCTCAAAAAGTAGAATCAGGACATCCTCCTTCAAAATGCCACAACTTTACAAGCCTCCTCTTCGGCAGACCCTACTGACAAACTTGCACAGGCGATTGCATGGATGAGCCTTAAGGATTCCCAACTGAACCAGGTGCAGGATAAGCTAAAATCCAAGTGTGATGAGCTCAGTAGTATGAGCGAAAAGTTGGCTAAATGAGACCTAGTAATATCAGAACTACAATAGTCCAAGGAATATCTCAAAAAGATGTCCAAGACTTATTGAAAAGATTGACAGGTAAGCCTTTACTTAAAAGTGCTAAGTTCACAATTTGGGAATAGTTAGCATCCCTGATAACCACGCAGTGGATCCATTTCATCATGTCTCAAGAGGAATGGGAAATCGCTGAGGCCACCACCCAAGACGCTTGTTCAGTCCTAAACAACGTGAACATAAAGACAGATCTAGCCAAGGTTGTAATCGATCTATTGAATGAGAAAACCTTCGATAAGCTCAAAGCATATGCCATCCGGGACAAAAAAAGGTAATCATGGAAGCAAATAAAATTATTACAAAAGGATTGATGGCTCAAAATGTTGCTGACATGGCCGCCTAACTGAAGCAATATGTTCATTCATTCAAGGAGTTATTCAAAGAGGTTTTCCCACTCGGCCTCCCATCTTTTTGGGATGGACATAGAGATCTATACCACAAATATCATTACAATGCCATGATACTGGACACAAGGAATTCTGAAGTTCACTTGGCAAACACTCATCAAGAGCTAAGTGGCCGAACATTTGTATATAGGCTACGCCCAAAGTTTGAGATGGTTAACCGCCTCCAAAGCCATATTCAAAGCTCTACCAAATCCCACTTTTGAACATTATTCTGAGCTAGACATGTCCCTTGGAGAGCTAAGGGTTTTCTAGTATCCAATGGGCAAAGATTGGAAGAATATCACAAGATTTATGTAGGTGCAACAACTAGAAAGGAATTCAATGGCACAACCAGTAGTTGGAACGTCTTCAGCGCAACAAAAAATTCCTCCACCTCAACAAGGAGGACCTCAGTCTCCACTGCCAACAAGTCATCAACAAGTTTGACAGATAGACGCTTGTTGTAACCAATTTTGTTTATAATAACAAAAAAAATGCAAGTCGTTGGGCTATAACAGATTATGTGTAAATTTTGTAAAGCCCATAGAGGCTATATATACAGATAAAGGCAATCTAGCTAGGATCGATTTTTTTTTGTAAGAAGTATAACTTCTGATGATTTCAGTGTGATCAATAAATGAGAAAGAACCTTCAAGCTTTATCTTGGTTTTTGTGGATTCAAAACAATGATCTGCACAGTTAGTATTTTCTTCTCTTTTTATTCTCATACCTATTTTCACATGTTTTCTATGACTGGAAAAGTTAAAACTGGTCCTAATGTGATTATTCCTGAATTGATATTTGATTCATGTATCGTTTATAGGTTATTTATGTTGTGAAGTATTCATAATATAAATATCTAGTTGTATCTTTCTCATAAGGATTGGGTTCTACTTTGTTATAACTACTGAATTCCTACGGCTCAGTACATTTTTTGTATACATGAGATAAAGATTTACTTTCAGCCAAGTACCTTCTCTTATGCCATTCCATTAACACAATTCATTCAAGTTTTTGTTGACATATCAGAAGTGCTTCCCACATTATATCAAGTATGATTATCATTATTTTGACCATCAATAATATGATTCTGGATTATGGATTTAAAAAATATAAGACAATGGAACATATTGATGCCCATGCACAATTCTAAAATACATCCTTAGAACGTCTCTGGGACTAACAATCCCCATCCCTTGGATGTAATTTATGCAGTAAGTTAATAACATAACTTGTAGAAAGGTTAGCTTCCCAAGAACATCATAGTATAAATCAAAACATGAACCATAATGCATCATGAAGGGAAATGTATCATGCATGATATATACGTAGTTACCAATGAAATACTTATCTACATCATCAAGCATATTCTCATAATAATCATTAAGTAAATAATCACCAATGAGATAATCACTACAACAAATCCTGGAATTAGCGTCCCTTTTTAGTGTAATTTTTTTTTTCATCAAGTGGTCGAAGTAGACGCTAAATGGGATGCGTCATGTACAAAACGTAAAGAGTCTAAAATATCGTCTATTTTTGCTTTGTAGATAGCATCCTTTTTGACGTCCAAAATAACACCTATTTCTTTGCTTCTAGAACAATGTCCAATGTTTCTTCCTAAACAACCTCGAGATTTTCTTCCTAAATAACGTCACATTTTGCTTCCTAGAGATTGTTGTCTTTTGCTTCCTAAATTACATCCCCATTAGTGCCATGTTTGCATCCTTCATAGTGCCATGTTAGCATCTATGCTTGCATCTATGTTTGCAACATACTTGCATCCAAATTAGCATCCAATATTGCATCCATATGTGCTATGACTTTAGCATCCCATTTTGCACCACATTCTACTTCAAAATATGCGCCAATTTTCGCTTCCAAATTTGCACCAATTTTGGCTTCCTTTTTTGCATCATTTTTTGATACCAAAATGGAGCCAAATACTTCTTCTATTGTTTCACCATATTTTTCTTCTTATGTAGCACCATGTTTTGCATCCAAAGTAATGTCTTATTTTGCTACCATATTAACACCATGTTTGGCTTCCTCATTAGCACCGAATTTTGCATCATTTTTAACACCTAATTTTGCATCTCTATTGACATCCACATTAGCACCATGTTTTTCTACGACTTTAGTGCTCAATTTAGCGTCCATTTTTACTCCCACACTATCGCCACATTTTGATTCCCATTTAGCTCTTTGGATTTATTCTTATTTTTCTTCCTCATGAATGCCGCATTGATCTTCCCATTTAGCATCTAATTTTGTTTCTTTGTTGGCCACTAATTTAGCTTCTAGTTTGGCTTCTACTTTGATGTCCATAATAGAATCAAAATTGACTTCCAACTTAGCGCTAGGTTTTGCGTCCAATGTTACTTCTAGATCTATGACATAGTGGGTTCCGTTTTAGATCCTAGTATTGCTTCCTATTTTGCTTCCTTATTAGCACTACATTAGGTTTGTTATTTAACACCTACAACTATATCCAATTGTGTGCTAATATATTTATTATATCAAATTATTGTAATTATTTCATTAATATCAATAGTTCTCATATATCATTTATTTCATAGTTATGAAATAACATAATGAAACATTCAAATTAATTGTAGATACCATTATTGAAATTAATTGCATAGCATTTATGTAGAAATTTAACACAAACAAACAACATTTATCCAAAGTAGTAACATCATCATATATATTAATTTTCCATGAAAAGATCATCAACAACTTCCAACATATATAAACTTGCAATATAATAACATCACCATTATCTTTCATCAAAAGAAGTGAAATTATAAAACATCATCTCATCAATAACCTATCATACAGATAATCATATTAATGTTAAAAGAACAAGTGAATGATATATATAATGAAAATACCAATATCACAAGAAATATGTTTTTTGATATCCATATCTAGAAATGTCAAAATGATAAAGGGTAATCAAAGTTTATATGTCAACATGAATCCACCATACAAATAAAAATGACCTAGAATGTAATATGAACTTGGATCATCACAAAAAAATACGTGTCTAGTAGCATGGAGAAAGCAATAAACATCCACAATATCAATAGTAGCATCAATGGCTACCATCATCATCATCAACCTCATCTATCCCAACATCATATTCATCATCATTTTCATTTGATCCATATGCATCATTATCAACAATATATTTCTCTGGTACATTGGTGACAACATAATCTGGATCATCATCTACACAGTCATCTTCACCATTTTTCTGCAAACAATAAGAAATAATCAATTTAAAGCACTAGTATTAATTTCATTACATTGATGCATATTTTGTGTTATATTGCAAATACTAGTGTGATAATTTATGCATTCTCATGAGTTTTCCAACCATGAATATAAACATCAGCTCATCAACAGATAGTAACCACACATATCAAGTGTATCCACAACCATGAACATACTCATGCATACAAACACATGTACACCATAAATTTCATATCACAATAGAAAAAGACATATAGATAAAGAAAAATAAGCATCCCAGTGATTATATGTAAAGTGAAGAAAAATATGATATCACATATACTATTTGCTTCGAACCATTTTTTTGCCTAAAGTTGTTATAGCATTAAATCAATATATATAACATGTTATTCAATCTATATCTTTAAGACATATTAACCATGGTTTTCAACTCTCGATCAAGTTCATGAATTGTTTACATTGCAATATAAAAGTAAATTTAATATAACATGCTTGATAATATTCCCTCATAAACATGACTAAAAGAATATTATCGTCGATATTGTTTTTAATATATTAATCATATCATTGGAATAAAAATCTCAAAGCTTACAAAGCTTCGTTGGAATCGTGTTATCCAAGTACCTACAGGAGGTAACGAAACTCAATTCCATTGCTTGGATGGTTTTTTATGCCCTCGGTTGAATTTTTTCCTGGTATCCCTGAATGTCCTTGGGAAGCGAGTTGAAATTTGAAATAAATCGAAAACCAAGGCTCGGATGGACAAACCATCAGTTTTGATGGATTCTTGACATCCAAGTACCTCTAGGGACACCCATGTTCAGTGACTTCATGGACCAAACATTGTTTATTTTGATGGTTTTCTACACTAGGGTTTTGATCAGAGACGTGCAGTGCAATTTATCCACTATAGGATAAGATGTTCTAAATATGTCGAGTGAGAGCCTGGGAATTGTGGTCCTCTCGCCATTTCCCAAACACACCTACAAGAGGTAACATAACTCAATTTTGTTGCTTGGTTTGGTTTTTATGCCCCCGGTTCAAATTTCCATGGTGTCACTGAATGGCTTTGGGAAATGAAATGAAACTCTCCATCAGTCGAAAACCAAGGCTCAGAAGGAAAAAAAATTAGTTTCGTTGGATTCATGACATCTGATTACCGCCAGAGACACCCTTGTTTGGTGGCTTCATGGAATGAACGTTGTATATTTTGATGGTTTTCTAAACTAGGGTTTCGCTAAGTGATGTGTAGTGCAATTTCTGCATGATATGCTAAGATTTTGAAAAATGTGCCAAGTGAGTGTATGGGAATCGTAGTCATATCACCCTTTCCCAAACACACCTACAGGAGGAAATGAAACTCAATTCCATTTCTCGGTTTGGTTATTATGCCTCGAGTTGAAATTTGCTTGGTGTCCTTGAATGGCCTTGGGAAGCAAGATGAAACTCGCCATAAATCGAAAATCGCGTATTTGATGGAAAAACTGTCAGTTCTGTTGGATTCATGACATTTGAATACCACTAGGGACACCCCTATATGGTGGCTTCATGGACTGAAAGTTGTCTATTTTGACCATTTTCTAAAAGAGGGTTTCACTTAGGGAAGTGCATTGAAATTTCTGCACCATAGGTTAAGATTTTGAAAAATGTGGGGAGCAAGTGTGTGGACATTGTGGTCATATTTCCCTTTCCCAAACACACCTGTAGGAGGTGACGAAAAGTTCAATTCCGTCACTCAGTTTGTTTTTTATTCCCTTAGTTGAAATTTGCCTAGTTTCCCTGAATGGCCTTGGGAAGCGAGATGAAACTCGCCATAACTTGAAAAATGTGGATTCAATGGACAAAAAATCAGTTCCATTGGATTTGTGAAATATGAGTACCACTAGGGACACCCCTGTCTGGTGGATTCTGTAATGTCCCCTTCGCCCATCATTAAATGCAGGGAAGGAAACATTAACAACACACCGAACTTTTGTAAACTTAGCCCCAATATTTTTACTCATAAAATATTAACAATTAAAAACTTCTCTATACAAATGTAAACTTCAATAAAACACAGCGGAATTTAAACATAACAACACATATAAGCATAGATTCGCATCAGCATACTTATTTCAAGCAATTAATAGGCAGAGAATTCAATCCCCTTCTTATGCTACTTCATATCGATTTCATTAATCATGAAGAGTAATCATTCAAATAAGACATTGCAGAACACAGATTGTATATAATTTAATCCACAAAGAATACTTATCTTGCAACGCAATTGTCCAACGACTGGCTACGTGAGAGCAACGTTCCACCCAACCATAGATCTCTGTCCAGCCTGTATTCTTTCAGCTGAGAGATCACCCCCGAGCTGGGCTATGTATCCACTAAGGAGGAACTAGATGGCTCACTCACAGTCAGGGTTTCACTCAAACAACCATGCTAAGCAACACACAGTTGGGTTTTTCAAGCATGCAATATGAGATGGAGGAGGATGCTAGTCCACTGAGCTCAATCCCAGAGCCACATACACTTCAAGATGGACTGAGCAATCCCACCCTCTGTTCATACATCCACTCTTGGATTTCTCACAACTCTGTCACAAATAACCCCCAAATCCATCACTGATTTTCTGGGCAATTAAAACTTGGGTTTCCCATGGATTTTGGGGTAGCTATTGCTCCCAAATTCGCCCCAAGGCTCCTACCAACGGATCCCCCATTGGATTTCACTGTCCAATACCCATTCTGGGCGTTTTTGGCTTCCCAAAACGTGGGTTCTCTCACAGTCGCGATTTCTGGTTTTCTCTCTACTGGAAGCTCGTTTTTGGGTGGTGAATGATGTTAGCCCCTTCACCATGGAATGGGGATGAGGATGAAGCCACCTCCCATGCGGTAGAGTGACTTATGGGACAAGTAAATAGAGCCCATACCTACCCATACGAATTTCTGGGTTGCCCATCCCCCATTAAAGCCATGGGCTGACATCTCAACCACTTCCTTACAACAGGCATAAATGTCATCTAGGGAAGTCAATGGGTTCTCATAATGACATGTGGCAGCCTAGGGTTTAGTCTCATAGCCCCCTCACCACTCCCTAGTGGATACACGTGGCCCCTTCTCATTCGTTGCCTCCGTAGCTAGTTTTGGTATTTTATATTGCATGATGTTTAATTACACCCTTTTACAATGTTCCATGGCTTCAGAGCACATGGTATCAAAATATCGAATACTTGCCCTTTAAATAAAATTCGGGCTTTCATTAGCGGGGCCTTGGCCTTGAGCTCCACGCTAGGAAAACATACATCACATGTACACATTATTTACATTAAAGGCTAATCTATCACATGTCAAAACAGCCGCTGGCACTCTTCTGCACTAAATATCTATGATATATGTAGACCTCATTCAAACTTTGGTCATGCATCATTGTTCCCTGCTGGACAAGCTTTCCAATGCCTGTCTTCATGCTCCATTCCGACATCGGGTGCGGGAACTGCATCTCTTCAAAAATGACAACTTTCACTCCAATTCTGTGCATTTTACACAGTTACATTTTGGTCCAGAATGCCAACTTTAGCCACCTGTGGAAGAAAATCTATGAGGAATCACAAAAACTTTTATATCGGGCGAAGTTAGTCCATATAACAAGGAACACTCAGCAATTCACAGATTTCAATTCTGATGCACCATTCATCTTCTATGAATTTCTAGGTTTTACTACTTCTCACTTTTCACATTTTTCCAAAATTCCAAATTTTGGGCCAAAAATGGCTATCTCCCAAACGGTGCATTTCTGGGAAATCTTTGTCTTACGGAAACTGTCAGTCTTAATGAGAATATGAAATGTCTAGTTCGGTAAAATTTTTGATTCCCACATCTAGGGTCACTTTTACTGCCCACAAGCTTTTCAAAATCTCGAAAAAGTGGCCCGGAACAGTGCTTTTTGGCCTTCTTGCTCACCCCGACTTCACATCCCTTGGATTTTGGCTCCAAGATTCTGAAATTAACATCATGTCTACTTCATGGCCGCGCCTGATCAATTTCAGCCCAAACCGACCTTCCGTCAAGCCTCGGGACTCCATCCTTCAAAAGTCACTATTATCCATTTTCTGTCAAATCGGAGTGCAATGGGCTAGGGGTCTTCACTGGTTCTTTCATGGCCCTCGTCAATGGCCTCCGAGCCCCACAGGAATCGTTCCATTCTGAGTCCGGATGTTCCTGCTATCCAAAAATCAAGTTTTCTCTGGTTTTTTTTTTTTTTTTTTTTTTTTTTGCCGCCGTTGCGGGACGGTTCGCCGATCGCTTCTGCAATTGCGGAGCCATTCGGTGAAGGCTCCCGCAATTGCGGAGCCATTCGGCGAATGCTCCCGCAACTGCAGAGCCATTCGGTGAATGCTCCCGCAACTGCGGAGCCATTCGGCGAAGGCTTCCGTTGCGGAGCCATTCGGTGAATGCTCCCGCAATTGCAGAGCCATTCGGTGAATGCTCCCACAATTGTAGAGCTATTCGACGAATGCTCCCGCAATTGCGGAGCCATTCGGCGAAGGCTTCCGTTGCGGAGCCATTTGGCGAAGGCTTCCGCCGTTGCGCGGAATGCTTCCCCGGTTTCTGGCGGTTTTGCGGAATGCTTCCGAAATTGCAGAACGATTCGCCGAGGTCTTCCGCAGTTGCGGAACGATTCGCCGAAGTCTTCCGCAATTTTGGAACGACTCGCCGAACTCTTCCACGTTGTGGAACGATTCGCGGAATCCTTCCACAATTTCGGAAGAGAATTCCTTCTGAAATTTTTTCTTTCGACGCCAAACACTTAGAAAATTTTCTGCTTTTTCGGAGCATTTCTCCGAATTTTTCCGCGTTGCGGGACAACTCGCGGAATCCTTCCGTAAATTTCGGAAGAGAATTCCTTCTACAAATTTCGGAAGAGAATTCCTTCCGCAAATTTCGGGGCGACTTCCCAAACTCCTCCGCGTTGCGGAAAAACTCGTGGAATGCTTCCGCAGTTTCGGAGCAATTCGCCGAATGCTTCCGTAGTTGTGGAAGACATTCAGGAATTCTTCCCGAAACAGTCTTAAACGAATTTTTCAAAGACACTTAGGAAAAATTGAAAACTTTGAAATCATATTTGCAACAAAAATAGTATTTCAAGAAAATAAATTGCACCTCTTCATGTTAAGCATGAAACAACAAAACAACAAAAACAGTATAAGATGGCATGGAGGCAAACAGACAAATACAAAACTGAATGCTACAGCATTGGGGACAAATTAGAGCAAGCATTCAACCTGAAAATGAATTTTCTCCCTCCTTCCTCTATTTCATAGAATGCAATCAATGCAAACAGCTTGCAAAAATCCCCAAACAGTCATGGAAATGATTTCCCATTCCAACAAATAAAAGCCATGCGATCTTGAGGTTTCTTTAATGCATTTTAGTTCCGAATACAAAATGCATGTACACACAATGATTTGTATCTTTGTGAAGGGCCCAACAGCTGTAGTGTTGAACCTAGAGCTCTGATACCACTCTGTAATGTCCCCTTCGCCCATCATCAAATGCAGGGAAGGAAACATTAACAACACACCGGGCTTTTGTAAACTTAGCCCCAATATTTTTACTGATAAAATATTAACAATTAAAAACTTCTCTATACAGATGTAAACTTCAATAAAACACAGCGGAATTTAAACATAACAACACATATAAGCATAGATTCGCATCAGCATACTTATTTCAAGCAATTAATAGGCAGAGAATTCAATCCCCTTCTTATGCTACTTCATATCGATTTCATTAATCGTGAAGAATAATCATTCAAATAACACATTGAAGAACACAGATTGTATATAATTTAATCCACAAAGAATACTTATCTTGCAACGCAATTGTCCAACGACTGGCTACGTGAGAGCAACGTTCCACCCAACCATAGATCTCTGTCCAGCCTGTATTCTTTCAGCTGAGAGATCACCCCCGAGCTGGGCTGTGTATCCACTAAGGAGGAACTAGATGGCTCACTCACAGTCAGGGTTTCACTCAAACAGCCATGCTAAGCCAACACACAGTTGGGTTTTTCAAGCATGCAATAGGAGATGGAGGAGGATGCTAGTCCACTGAGCTCAATCCCAGAGCCACATACACTTCAAGCTGGACTCAGCAATCCCACCCTCTGTTCATACATCCACTCTTGGATTTCTCACAACTCTGTCACAAATAACCCCCAAATCCGTCACTGATTTTCTGGGCAATTAAAACTTGGGTTTTCCATGGATTTTGGGGTATCTATTGCTCCCAAATTTTCCCTAAGGCTCCTACCGACGGATCCCCCATTGGATTTCACTGTCCAATACCCATTCTGGGCGTTTTTGGCTTCCCAAAACGTGGGTTCTCTCACAGTCGCGATTTCTGGTTTTCTCTCTACTGGGAGCTTGTTTTTGGGTGGTGAATGATGTTAGCCCCTTCACCATGGAATGGGGATGAGGATGAATCCACCTCCCATGAGGTAGAGTGACTTCTGGGACAAGTAAATAGAGCCCATACCTACCCATACGAATTTCTGGGTTGCCCATCCCCCATTAAAGCCATGGGCTGACATCTCAACCACTTCCTTACAACAGGCATAAATGTCATCTAGGGAAGTCAATGGGTTCTCATAATGACATGTGGCAGCCTAGGGTTTAGTCCCATAGCCCCCTCACCACTCCCTAGTGGATACACGTGGCCCCTTCTCATTCGTTGCCTCCGTAGCCAGTTTTGGTATTTTATATTGCATGATGTTTAATTACACCCTTTTACAATGTTCCATGGCTTCAGAGCACATGGTATCAAAATATCGAATACTTGCCCTTTAAATAAAATTCGGGCTTTCACTAGCGGGGCCTTGGCCTTGAGCTCCACACTAGGAAAACATACATCACATGTACACATTATTTACATTAAAGGCTAATCTATCCTAAGGGTTGAATTGGGGGTATTACAGCTTCATGGACCAAAAGTTGTCTATTTTGACGACTTTCTAAACTAAGGTTTTGCTAAGTGACGTGTAGTGCAATTTATGCATGATAGGCTACGATTTTGAAAAATGTGTGAAGAGAGTGCATGGGAATCGCAATCATCTCACCCTTGCCGAAACACACTTGCAAGAGGAAACACAACTCAATTCCATTGCTTGGTTTGGTTTTTATGCCCTGGTTGAAATTTGCATGGTGTCCACGAATGACCTTGGGAAGCGAGATGAAACTCATTATAACTTGAAAAAAGAGGCTCCAATGGACAAACCATCAGTTTTGTTGGACTCGTGACATCCTAGTACCCCTAGGGACACCCCTGTCTGGTAGCTTCATTGACCAAACATTGTCTATTTTAATGGTTTTCTAAACTAGGGTTTGGCTCAATGACATGGAGTGCAATTTTCGCACAATAGGCTAAGATTTTGAAAAATGTGCCAAGCGAGCACATGGGAATCGCAATCATCTTTCCCTCGCCCAAACACACTTGCAGGAGGAAACAAAACTCAATTCCATTGCTCGGTTTGGTTTTTATGCCCCCGTTTGAAATTTTCCTGGTGTTCCTGAATGGCCTTGGGAAGCAAGATCAAACTCACCATAACTCGAAAACCGAGGCTACCATGGACAGACTGTCAATTTTTTTGGATTCGTGACATCTAAGTGCCGCTAAGGACACCCCTGTTTGGTGGATTCATTAACCAAACGTTGTTTACTTTGACGGTTTTCAAACCTATGGTTTGGCTCAGTGATGTGTAGTGCAATTTTTGCACTATAGTCCAAGATGTTGGAAAATGTGGGTAGTGAGTGTGTGGGAATTGCGGTCATCTCTTCCTTTCCAAAACAAACCTGCAAATATGCAATGAAAATTTTATTTTAAGGGGTGGAAATCAAACACATTGACTAATATTTTAATGGTATATTAAATTATGGAATACCTAATATAAAGTATACAACACAAAATCCAATAGGAAATTACATTTATTGAAGTTTCTACAAGTCAAACCTGTAGCAATTGCAATCAAATCCAGCTCAACCCCACCAACCCATTGAATTACTATTGGAAAACCATGGAGCATCAATAAATGATTAGCCTCATCATCAAAACCCCATTGACATATTACAAAGGTTGCACCTACATCATGCCATCAATTGTAAATGACTACATTGAAACTACAAAAAAGTTCATTGTGGGATGCATCTTGTTCAAAATTTTCCTTATTAATAAAAAAAGGTAAATGAAAACTAAAATTGCTTGCACTTAAGATAATATTACAATTTTACAAATCATGAAATCATATTATCTCATAAACATAGGAACATGTGAAATTAAGTGCAAAGACCAAGAGATACACTATGATCAAATTGAAATAAGAAAGGACTACTGAAATTATTTATAAAATATAATGAAATCCTTGTCCGGGAATTGAATTACCAATCACAGTCCTCATAAACATAGGAAAATGTGAAATTAAGTAACAAGACCCAAGAGATACATTATTATCCGTTGCAATCTAGTTTCATAAGACATGAACATCAGACACAGACTTGCAATATAATCTAATCATTGTATTGATAACATTTTGTTGAGAATTATGGCATAGACTGAGATGAACCAAAACTTTATCACTGTTTGTATAATACAAATCAACCCTACATGAGAAAAAACAAATTCAGAGTTAGTGCTTTATCATCATTTCATGAATACAATTGTATCATATTCTTCATAGAATGTGAAATTATATTGAGTATTTGGGTTTTCTCGCATCCAATGCTACGAGACAATTCCCAATTGAACACTGCAACAGTTTAGGCATTGAACCCAATGACCATTAACAGCTCTTGAACATATGTAGTTTGATAATTTTTCATAAAAAAGAAAAATCCCATGGGTCTTCTCACCCTATCTATGATGTGGAAAACCTTTGTGATAGATAGGCATTCTTGTAGACTTGTTCAACCTCAATCAAATGTATGTTTTCTAGTGTAATGAATGTTCATATTACCTCCAACATATGTAGAGCACACAAACATTAGGAATAAGAGACTCAATAAGCCTGGATACAGAAAATGAGGTTATCAGGACCATCAGACTAGACTATAACAAGCTTTCCCAAAGTAGTCCATAGCAAAAATATGAGAATTGAATGTCAATTTTATCATTTTGATTTGGACCATCCCTTAAAAACCGAGGTCCTTCCTGTGCTCCATCATGCCCAAAAAGTAGAAAAAAGGAAAAAGGACTTACATACTATATACATGAGAAAACTTTGCATACACGAGACCAAGTAGTGTTCTGTATTACTCAAATAATACCAAGAAAAGAGTTGCAAGATGATACAATCCAATAGCATAGAAAAGGAATCCCACGTATTGGCTTGGGCGAGAATGGGAAGCTACTTATAACCCTCATCATAGATTGACAGTGATATAGAAGTCAACTCCTAGAAGGAAGCATATCAAGGGGCATTACAAGATAAAAGGAATCATAAAAGGAATGAGAAAACATAACCATAAAAGGAATAGACTAAAAATAAAATGCAATACTTAGTGGGGAAATTGAAACAGTTGGACACTAATAAGCATACATTAAAATGAATAAAATATTTTTTCGATTGTTTGGTACAAATGGAGACAAACTAACATGATGGAATACTGTAAACCAAGGTGAGCAAAATTACTTCTATTTTTCAAAAAAAATGTAGATAACAACTGCTATAATGGATAAACACTAGTACAAAATGAGAAATTAGTGACTAAAAGATGACTAAAATTCACATATAAACGATTATTTTTTAGTCGGGCGACTAATAATAGATAATTTTAAGTATCTTATAGATCAACTTGTTGGTTGTGGAGCCAGATCTTTCTAGTCTCATAGATGATATTGTATCATTCGTGTTTGTACCTTAGTTTTATATGATATGTAGGTGGATTGTACAGTCACCCCAGCGAGGGTGTGTGGGGGGGCCATCGCCCCCCCACGGGGTTCTAGGGGGGACCATCCCCCTTGGCTGGGGGGCCCGGGGGCAGTGCCCCCGAAGAAAATTTTTGGGGTTGTTTTCGCCAACTGTTTTGCGGGTCCATGGTTTTGGGTATCCCGTGGTATTTTCCCATTGTATTTCCCTTATAAAATAAAGACATTGTAATACAACTAGGGATGATAATGTATTAGGTTTTATGCATTGTAAAGATCTCTGAGATCAGGAGAGAGACTGTGAAACATAGAAGAGGAAGTGCAGGGGTTGTGCTGCAGGTTGTATCCTTTCACCTTGCTGGACGGTAATAATAATAAGGACTGGCAAATTCAGTGTGGACGTAGCCCAAGTTGGGTGAACCACGATATATTTGTGTCTCTCTTGTAATGTGTATGTGTGATTATATTTGCATTTCTGTTTATTGTTATTGCTCTGCGATCCTGTTTTTCTAACAATTGGTATCAGAGCCAAAGGTCTATTTGGCAGTTAAACCCGCAGGAAGCTAGTGTTTCTGGTTCAAGTGGGAGCAATGGCAGAAGAAGGAAAGTTTAAGGTCGAGAAGTTTAACGGCCAAAAATTCGGGTTATGGAAGATGCAAATGGAGGACTATTTGTACCAGAAGGATCTATTCCTACCGTTGGGAGGAAAAGCAAAGCAGTCGACGACTATAAAGGACGAAGAATGGGAGGTTCTTGACAAAAAGGCTCTGGGAACAATACGGTTGAGCCTGGATTCGTCGGTGGCTTTCAATATCTCAAAAGAAACGACAATAGAGGGTTTGATGAGTGCATTGGGTAAGCTGTATGAAAAACCCTTGGCCTCCAACAAGGTATTTCTAATGAAGCGTTTATTTAATATGAAGATGTCTGAAGGTGGATCTATTACTGATCATTTAAATGAGTTTAATACGGTTACAAATCAGCTAAGTTCTGTAAGTGTGAACATTGATGATGAGGTTAGGGCTCTTCTAATCTTATGTTCATTGCCAGAAAGCTGGAATAGCTTGGTCATGCTATAAGTAACTTTGTCTTTGGTTCAAACACCTTGAAATTTGATGATGTTATTGGTGTTATTCTTAGTGAGGAAATGCGAAAAAAAAGCACAGGTGAGACATCAGGTAATGCATTGACCATGGAGAGAAGGGGAAGACAAAAGGAGAGAGGAAAGAGCCAAGGTAATCGTGGAAAGTCTAAAACGGGAAGATCCAAGTCCAGACTGGGAAAGATAGAGTGTTGGAACTGTGGAAAGAAAGGACATCTGAAGAAAGACTACAAATCTCTAAAGAAGAAAGGAGATGCATAGAAGGAAACTACCCAGGAAGCAAATGTAGCAGGTGATGTGTTACAAGATGCTTTGATTCTTGCATTAGATAATACTAGTGATTATTTGGTAGCAGATTCAGGAGCTTCATGTCATGCTACACCCCATAGGAAATACTTTCATGAGTATGTTCCTGGTGACTTTGGACATGTTTTATTGGGTGATGATGAGCCATGTAAAATTGTTGGAATGGGTAAGGTATGGATAAAAGTTAAGAATGGAACTGATTGGTTGTTGAAAGAAGTTAGGCATATTCCTACTATGAAAATAAATCTGATCTCAACAGGGTAGTTGGGAGATGGCGGTTGTCTATCTACGTTCGGAGAAAAGTGGTGGAAGATCACTAAAGGATCAATGGTGATAGCAAAAGGAGACAGAGTAGGTACGTTGTATTTATGTCCTCATAATATTGACCATTCTATCTCTTTAGCTTCCACAGGAATAGATACAGCATTGTGGCATCATAGGCTTGGCCACATGAGTGAGAAGGGGATGCAGATTCTCCACTCAGGGAAGTTGCTGCCGGATTTGAAGCAGGTAAGTTTGGAATTATGTGAAAACTGTGTTTATGGAAAACAAAAGAGAGTCAGATTTCTCAGGGTTGGGAAACAAAAGAAGAATGAAAAATTAGAGTTTGTGCATACAGATGTATGGGGACCGGCTCAGGTACAATATCTTGGTGGCTCTCATTATTATGTTACATTTATTGATGATGCAACTAGAAAACCTTGGGTTTATTGCATTAGACAGAAATATGATGTGTTTGCTACTTTTAAGAAGTGGAAATCTTTGGTTGAGAATGAGACAGGAAAAAGATTGAAGTGTCTCAGATCTGATAATGGAGGTGAGTACTGCAGAAAGGAGTTTGATAGTTACTGTTCATACCATGGGATTCGTAGAGAGAAGACAGTCCCAGGAACACCACAGGAAAATGGTGTGTCAGAAAGGATGAACAGAACGATCATGGAGCGTGCAAGGTGTATGAGACTGCATGCAGGGTTGCCCTTACAGTTTTGGGCGGATGCTGTAAATACTATTGTTTATTTAATAAACAGAGGATCTTCAAGTGCTTTGGATGGTGGTATTCCAGAGGAAGCATGGACAGATAAAAAGGTAAACTACTTATTTCTGAGAACGTTTGGTTGTGAAGCATTTGTCCATATTGATAAAGAAAATAGAACAAAGCTTGAACCTAAATCCAAGAAATGTACCTTTATTGGATATGGGGTTGATGAATTTGGTTTTCGTTTATGGGATTATGAAAATAACAAAATCATCAGGAGTAGAGATGTGATATTCAATGAAAAGGTCATGTATAAAGATCAGTGCCATTCATCTTGCAAAGAACTAAACATTCCATTCTAGGACTAAACATATACAGCTCAAGTACCATTTCATATGCTCTGTTCTGGAAGATGAACTGTTGAAGCTGAAAAAGATACATACTAGCCAGAATCCTGCAGACATGTTCACAAAGGTAGTGACTAGAGAGAAACTGAGTTCGTGCTCGGTTTCAGTTGGCCTTCTAGCATGAAGGTGAAGAGGAGAAATTTGCCAAGTCCAAGTATAGCAAGTGCAGCAGCGGTGGAGTTGCTGTGATCATTCTCCAAGTGGGAGATTGTTGGTTGTGGAGCCAAATCTTTCTAGTCTCATATATGATATTGTATCAGCCGTGTTTGTACCCTAGTTTTATATGATATGTAGGTGGACTGTATAGTGACCCCAGTGGGGGTGTGTGGGGGGGCATCGCCCCCCCACGGGGTTCCAGGGGGTGTGAAAATCCTCACAGCAGATCTAAGAGATGATGTATACCTCACAAGAGAATAATGGATTAAGAAAGAGAATAGAAGAAGAGTGATACACGCAGTATAATGAGCAACAGAATAATATGGTACAGTAGAACTCAGATAGAAGCAATAATACTTCGGTCATACTATGTTATTAATCACAAATGGACATATAAATAATACAATGCATGAGGAATTCGAATGCCTAAGGTGGCAATTCGAATTAGCCTTCATGGAGTGATCAAAGGATCACTGGAGTGTCATCGGAGCACAACTAGGTGTCCTCATGATCATCGGAGCGCAACTGGAAGTCTTCATCATCATCAATGGAGTCATCAATGCTCAAGTAACTGTCAACCATCAGTCAAACTAACTCTGGTAGGTGTAACTGAGTGTAACTCAATGTAACTGAGTGTAACTGATTGTAACTCAATGTAACTGAGTGTAACTGACTGTAACTGAGTGTAACTGACTGTAACTCAATGTAACTGAGTGTAACTGACTGTAACTTAATGTAACTGAGTGTAACTGACTGTAACTGAGTGACAACTGGACTGGTAGGTGAAGAAGGGCGAGTTGCTCCCTAAAATCAAGGAAGAAGGGCGCACTAAGCAATTGGAGGGCTAAAACTGAATAGTGAGAAGCTCCTGGGGGCTGGCTAACTGAGGGCTAGGTGCTGGACTGATGACTGGGATGCATGCAAAATGCATGCAAACCCTAGAATGCATGCAAACCCTAAAAGGTGTATGCATGACTGAAAAAGTAAATGATCAAAATACTGGTGGGACTAGGATGGAGTATAGGAATATCCTAACAGGGGGGACCATCCCCCCTGGTTGGGGGGTCTGGGGGCAGTGCCCCCGAAGAAAATTTTTGGGGCTGTTTTCGCCAGCTGTTTTGCGGGCCCATGGTTTTGGGTATTCCATGGTATTTTCCCATTGTATTTCCCTTATAAAATAAAGACATTGTAATACGGCTAGGGATGATGATGTATTAGGTTTTATGCATTGTAAAGATCTCTGAGATCAGGAGAGAGACTATGAAACAGAGAAGAGGAAGTGCAGCAGTTGTGCTGCAGGTTGTATCCCTTCACCTTGCTGGATGGTAATAATAATAAGGACTGGAAAATTCAGTGTGGACGTAGCCCAAGTTGGGTGAACCACGATATATCTGTGTCTCTCTTGTAATGTGTATTTGTGATTATATTTGCATTTCAGTTTATTGTTATTGCTCTGCGATCCTGTTTTTCTAACACGACTAACTTATTCATATTTATTTTAGTCATTAACAGTTGCCTTATTTAGTCATATATTTGGTCATTGATTTAGTCATTAATTGACGCAATTAATGACTAAATCAATGACCAAATATACTACTAAATAAGACAACTATTAATGACTAAAATAAATATGACTAAGTTAGTCAAGCTATAAGATATTGTAAATTAGCTACTAATAGTCGTTTATATGCGAATTTCAGTCATTTTTTTAGTCACAAATTTATCATTTGTAGTAGTCATTTATCTCTATTTAGTAGTTTCATATTCATTTAGTCAAGCTATAAGATACTGGAAATTAGCTCCTAATAGTCATTTATATGCGAATTTTAGTCATTTTTTAGTCACAAATTTATCATTTGTAATAGTCATTTATCTCTATTTAATAGTTTCCTATTCATTGTATAAATGACTAATTTAGTAATTTTATATTATTTTATTTTCTTTCATTATTAATCAATATAAATGACTAATGTAGTCATTTATTCTTTTTATTTGTGTTCATTATAATATTCATGCTAATCAAATCTAAATACACATGTGAATCATACAAAATCGCATTAGTTAATTACAACACTAAATAATATCAAGTACACACATATAATTTCAACCATGTAAATTTTATTATGTGAAAAATGTCAAGTATTACAATATATTGAATTTTCAACCAAATATCTGCTGATGGACTAATACTAGTCCATGAAAAAAACCGTTTCCATACTTTACATGAAAATCATCTACATCGTCGACTTTTCAAAATATTACAATGGCCACTAAGTGAAACCTTGGCAATGCCCATAGAAATACAATAATTCTCTTACTGTCATTTAACCAACACCCACTATGCTCTCGCACATCTTGCTACCCAACATGTGTCCTCTGATTTCCTTGAAGTCCTTGCATATTCCTATGTAGAATCCATCTTGTGACTCTATGATTTGAGACTTGATATTTTCCATCCTTTGAAAATTTGACATTGCAAAGGTGAAGAGACAAGGTATCAGTTAATATTGACTTAAAGAATGTTGCAAAACACCTATGAACTTAAAAGGCGAGATATCAATTAATATTGAATTAAATAATGTTGCAAAACACACTTATACTAACAGTACCAAAAATTTTCCAAGAAGAAGCTGCATCTTGCATAGATCAAGAATAAATATAGTCATATACACATCATAAATATTACATGATCATCCTTATCCTCCTCTTCTTCTAGCTCTTCATTCTCATCCTGTTAGAAAAAATATATGAAACAACAATTCATGTTACACTTTAATAGAAACATCAAAAACCAGCTTGACATTTCTACTTGTGACCCACACAATCAACATAGTTTTTTTATAAAGGTAACTCCACATCCGGTGCCTTGATAACTGAAATTCAAGAAAATGGTTTCAAAACTTACAGTTGTCTTGTCATCCTCAGAATACTTAGCTTCCTCCTGAGTATGTTTAAAGGAAACCATCAATGTAATGAAATCAACTGAACTATACTAGTAGTTGAGTAAATTATTCAATAGTGCACAAGGGAAAATCAAGTTTTTGACTACGAAGAAGAAAGATTTCACCTTCTACAATGTAAGAAAACATCTAATTATGCAACATACAAGAAAAATACCAAGATAAAATATATTACAGTTCATTGCAAAACATGTTGATCCACCTTCTCTTTCTAAATATTCATAATTTAAGTACACAATAGTTGTTTCGCTTCAAAAGCTTCCTTTTCAACCTAATGAAATGCAATTTTGACATATTAAAAGTGTGATGAACTTCATACCTAGAAAAATAAGTAAAGAACTAAATAATATAGTTTCCAAGAAACAAATTACATCATTGTGTTTTCCCATGTCTCCTCTGCCAACTTCTTTGCATATTCAGGATCATCACACACTAAAATGTTATCAAATAATGTTCCTGATTTAACCTGTAATTGCAACCAAGTAACATTTATTATATGAAAATTGTTCATGTAAACCAGCCTAGATCCAAATCCTAAGGCTCTATCAAGCGCTGAGAGGGATCAAATCTATTGAGGTGCAAACCTCTCCTAAAAAATCTCCTTGAGTGCAATACCTGAGAAGAGGTTTGCACCTCGGGAGATTTGATCCCTCTCAGGGCTTTATAGAGCCTTAGGATTTGGATCTAGGTTGGTTTCAGTTGTGGGCGGTGACACAAAACTGGAGTTTGATCAGCATGGTAAGGAACAGGTTAAGTTGAAATCATAGATACGAGTATCATCATAATGTAAGTAATACGTATTAAGGATTGAGTAAATTGTTAGAGTGGAAAATAGAGACAATAATTTTGTAAGGATTAAATAAATGAATATATGGTTCACATCGTGATCATTCTCAATCTATCTTCTTCATCTTTTCTTATCTTCACACTTGGTAGTTTTGACATCTTCTCATATTGATCATATGAGAATGGAGGTTGAAATCGTAGACCTGGCAATTCTTTAGCTTGAGATATTGCTGTAAATGTCATACCTTGCCTCTCTTGCTTTCCAATACTAATAGTAGCTTTCTCCAATGCCAATGCTTGTGACTTATGGATTGTTAAACCCCAAGCGAGTTTCAATGGAAGTTGTTTTTTATTACCTCTTTCGATAGGTGTAATAGGAACAACCTGAGGAAACAATTCATCCCATGGTCCCCCCACATAATTATCAAATTTTATTAAAACATACGTGGGTGGTTCTGGAGGTGAACTTCCAGGGTTATACACAATTTGTTGTATAACTCCAAGAGCACCATTGATGAGTCATGCATCAGTCCAGAGGTTTGATGTCAGCATCACCCTTGCTCCTATGGCTATAAGTAATTCAACTTCCAACCCTTCTTCATCTCCTTCCAGAATAGTTTCTTCTTACAGATGTAGCAATACTAGTCGCAATGGGACAGTTTAGGATTCTTATTAAATGCTTGTTATGACAGTTTACATCATCATTTGTCGCAAACAAATGTATCGCCTTATTGAAGTACTTTTTCATTGTAGCATGCAAGGAAGTATCTGTACGAGTCATCAATAATTTCGATCCTCTATTGTTGGAATTGCATCTCTAATATTCATTAACACATTACGAAAAGATATTTGTTCATTGCTTTGTCCATTATGTCGAAACACAGTATTGAGGGTCACAACTATTGTGAATGTGTTCCACAATTCTTTTGCAATACCTTTCGATGCATATACAGGCTTATCCATGACAGGTGGCAATTGTCCCAAATCATCGACAAATCTATTTTGATTAATAGATTTTTTCCAATAAAACTCATTTCATCGATCAAAATATATTTCAGATTCCTCAACTCTTCTTGTAAGTTAATTAAAGTTGGTCCTTGTAATGGATTGATTTCTTTGATCGGTATATGAAGTGCAGAATGAATTGTTCTTGCGGATATGTTGAAAGCTGCCACCCCTGTAGGAGCCAGAAGAAGTAATGGACTTTTCCTTGGATGAGAGAGATTTTCAAGTGTATTTTTAATGGCTCCAATCAAATATGACTTTTTGGTTCCTGCAGTTCCTTGGATTATCATGCGTAGTGGATCAACACCCATTCTATAATTCTCAAGGATAACATCGTATGCTATTCTTTGCTTATCCCCCAAACTATCAATTGAGTAAGACTTTGCATGTTGATTAGTAGAAATTGTTTTATTTTCGCATATCAGAGATGAAATGAATTGCACGACTGGAGGTCTCTTCATCTACAAAACCAGTGTTCCAAGCATGCATACGATCAAGATCCTTATGTCTAAGCATCTCAAACTCATTCTAAATTATAAATTGATTTTTATATAATCCACATATGATCTGCCATTCATGCTTCCTGGAATCTCTCCATGGAATTGAATGTTCTTCTTCTTCATTGGATTCATCTCGAGCATATGTAGGCACAGGTTGGCGATCAACATGCCAAGGTACATATTGCAAATTTTGCCAATTCTGTACTATTTCATCATATGTGTGGCCTATATCTCTTTGATCCAGATTTTATGAGCAGAACGAAATGAATACAGATTATTATCATATGCTTAATACAAAATAACAGAGATACAGTAAAACTGGTTTTCTATTCAATAAGGAAATAAGCTAGAACTGTAAAATGCAGCGGAAAACAAGCTTGCTGGAATGGTAGCGGCTTATCTTTGAGAAGAGATGTGACGGCTACACTCATTTCGCAAGAAGATGGATACAATGAGGCTCTCAAGGCCTTTTTACAATAAATAGGAATGTAAAAAACCCTGGACATCCAAAAACCTAACCCTAGGAGATGAAGCGCCAAAAGTCATGTGGGCCCCATTTGGGTAAGTTAGTACATCAACTTCCCGGGGTCGTAACTTTTGCATACGATCTCCGTTTGGGGCGCTCGGTAGCCCATTGGAAAGGTCTATCCGAGATTTACAACTTTCAATTGGAGCCAAATATTTGCCGAGGGCAACCATTTGGCCCCCCAAATTGCCAAAAAAGGTCGTTTAGGGCCTCAAAATGGCCCCGGAAGTTCAGGACCCGAAAAACTGCTAAAAATAGTACAATACCAAGATTGCCATAAAACTGTTTTGAGCCAGTTGGAAAGGTGGGTGGCCACCAATATCCACCTGCATCACTCTTTGAAAGTCACGAAATGTCTTGTACAAAACCAACTCGGACCAACATAATTTGACAAACTTGTCATCTTTTCGATCAGGAATAGAGTTAAATCTAGAAAACACACGTACAATAGATGCATTACTTCGTGGTAACCATTTTTCCCCCCATTGACGTTTGTCATATGACCAATATTTTGCAACATCTATCAATGTAAGTTGCTCCATATTCTCCGGTCACTTAATATATGCATCAATCAGAGAATTATCATTGTCGGCATTATATGTTTCAACTTGTACTTGTTTGAAAACCTTCATACCGACATTTAGAAGCACAAAACAATGGCTACATTCTGAAAGAGGAAGCTCTAGAAGCATATGGCATGTCTCCTATGCACCAATGTCCCTATCCACAATGGATTCACACAACAAACTTTTATATGCACGTGTTGCTGGTTCGTTCGAATTCTGGATAGAAGAGACTCACATCAAGATATTGTGGAAAGTTTCAGATCCCTTTTATGATTTGGCAGCGTATTTTGCTATGTAATTAGTAACGACGCGCTTGGAAAGTACAGGCTGCCAATCTATATTATCCCTCCACATCATTAGTGTTTCACGATTGTGTGTATTCACTCTCTCATCATTTCGTCTAGGTTCAAACTTTTTTTCTCCTTGTTCATCAACGTAAAGTTTTGACTGGTCACACAGATCCCATGGTGCGTGGTACTAACATACCAATTTTCCTCCCTTCTTTGAAGACAACTTCTCTCATTGCAGGTAATATGGCGCTTAAAATAGTTAATAAGTTCTTCATAATCAGTCATTGGATCAGATTGAAATATTTGTTCTATTCCTTTTACACAAGGATGATCATCTACATTATCTCCAATTTGAATCTTTCGTTGTTGTCCCTCACGTGGATTTATTGCATGCACACATTTGTCAAAATAATTTTTTGTAGATATAACTTCTCTAGGATTATCCCAATTCAGAGTGTCCATGTTGGGAGCAATTTTTAACCAAAGAAACCCATGGACATGAGGAGATCCACGATGTTTCCATTCGTAGCGACTCCAATAATCTGTAGCTTGATGAAAATATTCGAAAACCTCTTCTCGAAACATTGTATGTATCAAGTGCATATAATGTGCCATGATGTGAGGATTATCAATTACATTTTGACGTCACCATTTTCTCGCTTCACGTGGATCTGTAGCACTTGTTCCTAGCATTAATTTATGCAAATCATGCCAATGCATATCCACTGCACTTAGTGTGAAGAATATTGTTGGACAACCTATCTGTTGAATCAAGTTAGATAACTCTTGGTGACACTTGCTCCAATATGCATGTGTGCCTCTTAATACCATTCCAAATCTCATTAATATTTCTCCCAATCTTGAATCTGGAAGATTTTGTAAATGTTGTCATAACTCTTCCATTGTTGTGGGTAGTTCACTAATATTTTTTTTGACAAAAACTGTTGAGGAAGCTTGAGCACGATGCCTCATTATGATATTCAGTAAAAAATATCTAAAGCGAGGGTGCCTTCCAAATCTGTTATCATGATATATGAGAAGATGTTTTTCATACTCATGTAGATGGACATTTCACATTCGTGGTTGTAACCAATCAACCTCTCCTTTAGGGAACAATGCTGGAAATGCCATATCAAATAATCCAACAGTGTTATACTCATTAATTGGAGATGAGCCAATGTCAGGCCAGTTAAGCACTTTAGTCGATTCATCATTTGCGTTATTTTCATCCGGATTGGGATTATTTTCCCATGCTCTACTAATTTATATCTCTCGTGGTGCACTTGGAAGCCTTGATGCAAAAGAAGTTGTTTGTAAACCATCTAGCATGTCATCAACTCCTGGTATCCCTTCCAACATTGCAAATTCTGTGTAAACCATCTAGCATGTCATCAACTCCTGGTATCCCTTCCAACATTGAAAATTCTGTGTCGTCGTCAATATCGGGAAGAGTAACAGAATTAAGCATATGTGAAATAACTGTGGCATTTTCAGGTAACTCTTCTACTGCATCATAATCAACTCGGACATCTCGATAATATGGATCATTTTGAATCTTATATAATAATGCATCCATAACTTTTTGTTTTCTAACGGTGAAATCATAACTGGATCCCTGTTGTCCTTTTTTTCGCACAACGACCATTAAGTCCAAGTTGTTAATATGTCGTGGAAATGTCTTAGCAACATCTTTTATCTCTTGCACAAAACTAATGGTGTGTCCTCGATATTTATATTGTCCACTTATTGAATGCATCACCTGCAAAATTGGACTTGCACGTGCTATCAACATCTCTTGAACTTGTGTGAGATCTGCAAGGACATGCGGTTGAGATCCTGGATCCATGTGGTTCTTATTTGAGAATCTGTGATTTGATCTCTCTCTCAGACATCACACACACATTGGACTTGTACTTGTATTACGTACTTGGATTCTAGCATAGGACTCCAAGAAGACATGACACATTTCCACCTTTGCTAATCGATCAACTCATTCACGAAAATTGCGATGTATAGTGTACGTTTCTTCAGATGGTACCGATATATTAGTGTAAATTTCAATCTCCTTATCTCGGACCGTTACACGTTGAGCATCTTTGGCTGTTACACATTGAGAATCTCCCACAGTTGGTTCTATGAGTAGATTGGTTGAATATTGTCGTTGTCATTCTGCAAAGTGATTTCTTTGTTCTTCCACTTGCTTCAACTTTCTCTCTTCATACGCTCTTTTTCGGTCAAGGTTTCGTTTTCTTTGTTGTTTTCGTTCTTCTACTGTCATTTTGTCCAACTTTCTTTTTCGACGTTCTTTTTGTTGAAGTGCATTCTGTTTTTTTGCGTTCTTCCCATTCTCCTGCTATCATTTTATTGACATATTTAGATGGTACCTCGATATTAGCGTCAATATTAATTGCCATATCATGTTCTACATTTTGATTTCTTTGTTGTTCCACAAATTGATTTCTTTGTTCTTCTAGATGATTCAACTTTTTTTCTCGCTTCGCTCTTTGTCGTTCAGCATTTCGGTTTTTTTCTTCCTCTTGCTCTTCTGCTGTCAATTTGTCTAACTTTCTTCTTCGATATTCTTTCTGTCGTTCAGCGTTTCGTTTTCTTCGCTCTTCTTGTTCTTCTTCTATCATTTTATAAACATTTTGTCTCACGTCTTCTACTTTTTGTTTCAACTCTTCTTCTCGTTCGTTTGCTTCCAATTTATTCAGATTTTGTATGTGTTGTTTTGCTCTTCATTTCAAGTCTTCTTCTCATTATTTTGGTGTCATTTCTTTAGATTGTACCGCGATATTAGTGTCAATCTCAATCGCCATATCCTGCTCTACATTTTGATTTATTCCTTGTTCTGTAAATTGATTTCTTTGTTCTTCCAGATGCTTCAACTTTTTCTCTAGATTTGCTCTTTGTCATTCAGCGTTTCATTTTTTTTGTTCCTCTTGCTCTTCTGTTGTCAATTTTTCTAACTTTCTTTTTCGATATTCTCTCTGTCGGTCAGTGTTTCGTTTTCTTTGCTCTTCTCGTTCTTCTACTGTCATTTCATACACCTTTCGACTCACGTCTTCTGTTTTTTGTTTCAAATCTTCTTCTCGTTCTTTTGCTATCATTTCGTTAGATTTTTATTGTTCTTTTGTTTTTCTCATAGCATCCTCCACATGCACATCTTCAATTTATAGTGTAGAATCTATATAAAAAATGTCAACGATTAACATATACACTAAAATTAATGAAAAATTTGTAGTCCACACTGAAATCAATGCTTGACACTGAAATCTATGCCATTTGAAAATATAATTCACTGAAATCTATGCAATTTTAAAAAAAATACACTGAAATCAATGCAAGTGTAAAATTCAATATAGTTTAAAAACTCAATATACTTTCCCAAAAAATAGGTGCTTTGGGAGGATCGAACCTTGGACCTCACTGTAGTGCCCCTAGACTTTTGTAGACATTGAGGGCACCTGCTGAGTGACTCGGCCGATTGAAACATTAATTAATAACCTTTTGGCCTTATTTTTGAGTATGTGTATTTGAACTGCTAATGTAAATGAATAATTGCATATGTTAAACGATTAGCTATGACTATGGAAAATTATGTTGATGGATAATGCTTAACGACTAGCTGTACGGTGATTATGTATTTGTCGACGAAATGTATATTTGATTAGAAGTTTGAATAAATCATAAATGTTTAACAATACTAGATTTAGAAATCAGATGATGATTATTGAGGACAGTGCTACTAATAAATTGTTGTGAGAAGTGTGTGTAGAAACAAGTGAGACGGTTCACCAATGAACACACAAAGGAACATGAAGGGTCGTAGAGTAGGGTCGTAGAGTACGGGTAAATCACACATAGGGGGAGCGACGACGATGTCGACTTCCGACAAGAATACCACGCATGAGCAGATAAGCACTGATCCGCTTGCTCAAGAGGAATACGTGAGGGCGTACGAGGTGGGCCACGACAGAGCTGGTCACGTATGAGTTGAGGGGCGCGCAGTGAGAACGGACTCACTCCTCAGAACCATTAGTCCCTAGATAGCATGTAGATGGAGGATGGATGGTAACGATTCCTAAAATCCCTACAAGAGTTCCCGCAAGTCAAAATGGAAAGATGGTGGCAGAAGGGCCCGGCGATGCGGTACCCTGTTGAGAAAGGAAAGAATGGACGCAAGGACCCAATGATGCGTTACCATGCCAAGGAATGGAAACCATGGATGAATGGACCCGACGGAGTGGTGCCATGTCAGGGAATTAAAATTAAGGAACTAGGAGCCTAACGACATGGCACCATGATCCTAGTGAGTTTGATTGTTTAATTTAACTACATAAAAACTTATGAGAATAACTCTAGATTATTACTTAGCAAATGCATAAAAATAATTTAGGCATTTGCACATGAATAGTTATTTTGTTGAGCATTTAAAATAATAGAAATCATTATTTAGGAGCAAAATAGAATCCTAAGATTAGACACCTAGTCAACTAAAAGCTAGGAGTTAATTAAAATATCTGGGGGACAAACTAGAGCAAACTTAGGGGTGTTGGTGCACTTCCCAGAGAAACTGACACTTGGATGGGTGAGTGTTTTAATTAAATAATTAATTAAAAATATTTAACTATGCATGAAGCGACATGTGTCGCATGAGATTTTTCTTTATAAGGAAGGCTTGGGGAATGGGTAAAGGGCCCATAATTTGGACGATTGTCGTAATTTTTGAATGCCTCAAAGACTTGCTGCTATCTAAGGGTTTGGCTAAGAAATCCTAGTGGGAAGGGAAGCCCAAGCTGAATTTCTGAAATACTTGTGTGAACTCTACGGCCCGATTAGCTCGGGGGTCTGGAAGGAAGAAGAGTACTTCCAGAGTGGTTGGGTGGTTTACCGAGGTGTCCCGTGGTGAACGATTGAGGTCTTCAGCAGTAGTACGACAAGGATCATCTTCAGCACCATCTTCAGACTTCTCCAAGCGACCACCGGAGAGGTATTCCTTGTGTTTTGATATGCTTATATATTAATAATTGTTTTTAGAAACTGAAACTCTTTGCTCTTAGCATTTTTGAAATGAATCGAACTTTCTGGATTTGAATAATATGGTGATGAAGTAATGTTGCTTGTTTTTATATATTGTTATTGTAATTACAATTTGATATGATCAGTTTTATTGAAGATGGATCGACTCTGTATTTCTGTTACAGAGATCGATCTAAATGGCTGATCGGCCCTCTACCCGAAGAATCTATTTAACGCTCAGTTTGATTGGTAAATAATCCTTTCTGAGGTCCATAAAGATTGACCTGTATTTTAATTACAGTGCTCATTTCTTCTTTTCATAGATCGATTTCTTAAGCTATGATTCGACTCTGTATCTCTGTTGAAATATTTCTTGGATTTAAACTTGCCATTGTAGTGATGAGACTCTGCACCATCGATCAATGATGGATCACATGGTTTTCAGAGCTTTTTCTATGTATGTGTATAAAAATCGATTTCAGGATTTGATGTTTGGTTTCATTGATGCATCATTTCTAGATCTACTACTTAGTGGGATTCGATTCCCCATCTAATGAGAAATCGACCTCAATTATTTTAAATTCTTCTCTATCGAAATTTATCCCCAATATTTCAATTTACAATGTTTATTGACAGCGATCGTGACCACATCCAAGATCCAAATGATTGCATTGAGAATGATTTTAATTGACAGAGAATTCCCAAATCTGTTGTTGTGATTACATCTCCAGATCGATAGCAACTTTATTACACCTGGGCGATTTCATTAACAAGAATTCAAATCTGTTAGTTGTGCCTAAATTCCCCAGCGTTCAAACCATTAGCGATTCCATCTAGTGATCTCGGCTGACAGCGATTCATTTTGGAGGTTGTGTAAAAAATTCCCATGTTTCAATTCATTAAGCTATTTAATTGACAGTGAATTCCCAAATCTGTTGTTGTGATCACATTTCTAGATTGATAGTAATTTTATTACACCTGGGCGATTCCCTTAACAGTGAATTCGAATCTGTTAGTTGTGTCTAAAATTCCCCAACGCTCAAACCATTAACGATTCCATCTGACAGGGTTTGTAGATGTATATTGTAATATAGGTGTGGATACTCACAATAATTATAAACCTGTGAAATCTTGATGACTCCAGATAGCGTGCACTGCATTTTCGGTTGCTATCTCCTTTCTTGTTGTTAACGTCTTGGTGGATATTCAAGTTTTATCGCTATTATACCACTCTATTGTTGGCTTGACTGAGTGGGAGACATGTAATTTAAGGATAGATAACATCTACGAGTCTCTTGTAGACATTCTATTGGCTTTCCCAAAAATCATAGTGATAAAGTTTATCTCATTCGAGTCGTTGCTAAACTCATAGTCTAGCTGTTTAGTTATGTGAAAATTTGTTTTTATATAAAAAAAAAGGAACTCCTTAGAATTGCTCGAATTATAGTTTTATAAGGAAATAGCTTTAAGCTATTATATATATATATATATATATATATATATATATATATAAACGTCCATTCCTTAAATGGTTAATAGGAACATCATTCTGAAACCATGGACAGTAATAGTGGATTCCTTATCTTCTAACCTGTTGCTTAATGGATTGGAGTCTTACTAGTTTTATCTCTGTATACTATTCGATCTGGACGTGCAGTAATAAATTTACTTTCATCCTAAAATCGCAGTCAGACCCAGTATTTCGATCGCCGATACCACCTATCGTTTCCAGGATGACTTCTCCTTAATTGATACATTCCATCCGATAGCCCTCCTTGAATATTACTTGACATCTGGTCAAAAAGCTCTGTTGGGGAAGTATGAGTGGCAGCCAATTTAAGCATGGCATAGACTGCCGCAAATATGAAGAAATCCATCACATCTCTTAAATTACTGAGATTGTGGCATTCAATAAAATTACTCTTTTAAATCAAGTGATAAGCTGAACATCCGAGAAACCATAGTATTGATCTAATGGCTAACACGTCAATAAGTATGACATAATTATAACACCGAGTGGCATATGGAATTATAACATATTTTAACACGTCAAGAAGTATGACATAATTATAACACCGAGCGGCATATGGAATTATTATATATATTTAAGATGATAATGTATATGGAATGCAATATTTCTCATTTATGCAATGACATGAAATGGATGATAATGTATGGTATGTTCTTATTTCATATTCCTTTATGGTATGTTCTTAACATAGAATTGAAATGTGTCTACATTTTATCTCCCAATGTATTGGTTATGGTCAAAGGATGATCTAGAATATATTATGCTAGCTTAGAAATGAGATGCAATTATTTATTATTCAAATGTATTAGTTGTAGTGAAGTCACATAGAGAATATGTATAGATAAGTGTGATTCTAAGCAACGGAGAAAATGAATGCAAGTTTATCCCAAGGCGGTAATTATAACTAGCCAAGGGATCGACTCCATATAAAAATGTGTCGTTCATGGTTAGTAAATGGATAAGAAGAACATGACAAAATGTTGTTTGTAGCGAGATAGATGAAATATAGTTATAAACATAAAGGTGTTTTTTGGTTCTTATGAAATCGATTGTTCTTAATTTGGATTTATAGGTGAGTTGCATTATGGTCATATTGTGAAGGATCGTGATCATGAATTTAAATACATTTCAAGTTTTGGAAGAGTAATTTGAGTCGTATATGTGTAATACATTCAAAGTGACAATTGGTGAAGTTCTATTTATACCCTAGAAAACAAATTGTATTGAGACAAGTGTAAATTGTTTAAGTCTTACGAGTTGTTAGTACAAAAAAATAAAATAAAAAATTTACTCAACCCGAAGCACTACACTCACACCCATTATCCCCACACCCTTACCACTATACCACATGTAGTTCTTATTATAAATAATATAAATATTCTATATAAACTTCAAAATGGGAGAAGGGTGGATCAAAAGGATTTGACACTGTGACCTAACCATGACCACCACATTGTGTTACCAATGGGATACACCCAATTGTCTATGATTTTAACTATATAATATATTTATATATTTGTATTGGGAGATTTAAGCTTTTAAATTTAATCCTCCGTTTGGGATATTAAGTTGAAATTTAATATAAATCTAACTTTATATTTTAATTCAAATATAAAATATTTTATAAATTAAAATTAAAATTATATTTAAAATTAATTTTAAATATAAATACAAATCTAAATCTAAAACTAATATTTTTAAATCTAACTAAATATAAATCTAAAATAAATATTTTAATTTTAAATCTAACTTTATATTTTAATTCAAATATAAAATAATTTATAAATTAAAATTACAATTATATTTAAAATTAATTTTAAATCTAAATCTAAATCTAAATCTAAAACTAATATTTTTAAATCTAACTAAATAAAATCTAAAATAAATATTTTAATTTTAAATCTAACTAAATATTTTAATTTTAAATTATATTGCAATTTAAAATATAAATCTAAAACTAAAGGATTTGGATCTAAATATATATTGTAACTAGGTGACTATTACAAGCGGCGGCGGGAGTGGGAGTGGAGGATGATGGCGGTGGGAGGAGTACGATGGCGAGGCGAGGCGGACAGAGGGGAGGCCGATGGGACGATGGGAGAGGTGGATGGGAGGAGAGGCCGATGGGAGGGGATGATGGCCGCAGGATTGTAGGCCGCAGCGGGAGTGGAGGACGATGGCGGTGGGAGGAGGATGATGGTGAGGGGAGGCGGATGGAGGGGAGACCGACGAGAGGATGGGAGAGGTGGATGGGAAGGGACGATGGATGCAGTATTGCAGGCGGCGACCAGAGTGGAGGAGGATGGAAACAGCGGGAGGAGGACGATGGTGAGGGGGACAAGGATGATGGCGAGGGAAGTGGGAGTGGAGGACGATGGAGAGGGGAGGCAGACGGGAGGGGAGGCTGATAGGAGGATGGGAGAGGCGGACGGGAGGAGAGGCTGACAACAGGAGACGATGGCCACAGGAGGAAGGGGGAGGCGGACGGGAGGTGCGTGGAGGAGGGTGGCCGCAGGAGGATGGGAGAGGCGGACGAAGGTGCGTGGAGGTATAATGCAGGTGACTGTTGCAGGTCGCGGCGGGAGTGGAGGACGATGGTGGCGTGAGGATGGGAGAGGTGGATGGGAGGGGACAATGGAGGTGCATTCGAGGAGGACGTTGCATGCGAGGAGGAAGAGGACGATGAATGGAGGGAACTGCATTTTGCTAAGAGGTCGATATGATTCAGTTGATATTTGATATCGATAAATCGTCCTTCCGATTTCATAAAAACCAAATCCTATTTATGCAGATGCAGGTGACATTAAAAATTCCAATTATATTACCTTTTCTCTTTGTTACTTTGCTCCCTAATCCACTTCTCTTTGCTGCTTCTCTTTGCCTCCTGTTCTATCTTTTTTTTTATGTTGTGTTTTGTTTATATAGGAATTGATTTCAATCGTGTTTTTCAATCGAAAATACACGTCCCTTTTAATGGCTGAAAAAATATTAATTAGTTTTTACTGTGTTTTAAAATATTAATTAGTTTTTACGTTTTATTAGATCTCCCTCATATTATAACTTTATACGTTTTATTGTATGTAAGGCTACATTTTTACGATTTATTAGATGTAACGGTACATCTACCTTAGACGATCTCCCTCATACTGGGCTGTAGAGCACCTCTCGGCACAATGATTGAACACAAGGAAAACTAATATATCACATACCTGCCATAACTCAATTCCTAAGTATTTTAGATTCTAGTGTGCTAAGCCACTACTCCTCCCAAAGAACAGTAATATTCCCAAGTTCCAATATCGTTAATTGCACGTCCTGAACTAGTTTTGGATGAAATTTAACCTGCATATATATATATATATCATGACTACTGATCAAGTCTTCAATAAATAAATAGCAGGATTTAAGAAAGTCTTTAGGTGGCACCCAAACATTAATTTCAAGAACAGAAGCACCCAAGAGCTGCATTGTACATCTCAAAAAAAGGTGAAGGATGAACATAGCAATAAACCGTTCATACATGTCTTAGCAATTTGGTACAAAATTTCACTAAAATATGTTGTGGGTGATTTGGAGATATGCGAGGGATATGATCAAGGCTGAAATATCTTGTTAGAACCAGGAGTGACGTGCAATAAACTCAAGCTTTGTTACAAAGAACAGTAAGTGAAACCTGACTGGATTAATGTTACTTGAAAGACTCATAATTAATCCTTGTATTGTATTTTGCAATTATCATGCACCATTAAACAAACTATTATTCCAAAAAATAAAATGGAAAGACTATTTTAGGGAGAAGTCAATTAGAAATCTAACATATAGCAATCAAAGACACTCAATTCTAGATGAGCTCTAAGCTGTGTTCATGAGTTCAGTATAATATTGTTTCTGAATGAAAAATATATGCTTCCACAAATTAACATCAAAATCAAGCACTCAAGCTCATTATAAACCATAGAAATAAGATTTATGTGTTATTTGCTTTTGAAGAATATAAAATTCCTATTTATTTTCTTTGTCAAATTTTTCTCATGACTAAAAAAAATCAACATTTGACTCTAAAAATATCAAGGAGGTGATTTCATTGACCACTTCAATGCCACAAACAACCACAAGCTTTATAAATTCCCACTTCGCACAATTTTGATGATGGGAGCACGGGTGGAAAGATTCACAGGAAAAAATGATGTGCATAAGATTGTCAGCTACTGGTGTATTTTATCCAAACTTTTCAAAAGAACTACTAATAACTTATAAGGTATATTTAGTCAAGAACTTGTGTAGAGTTAAGAGACCCGGAAATGCTGATAAACAGAATGTACAAATTCCCAAATACTCAACATCTATGGATCAACTGAGTGTCAATCATGTATAAGGACTTATAACACAATAATATGTTCAATTGGGTGGTGATAATTTCAAGTAGCCTCATTTGCACTCTTTAGACAACCAAGGCACCCAAGAAGGGTAAAGAAACATGATTTTACATGGCCTTGTACCTCATATACTGAGTATGTGCATGAACACACTTTTCAAGCTCCAAATCACCATGGGAGCATATCTCTGGCCCAATGAATGGTACTTCCAAAGCTTGTGGACAACTATATATTTGCAGGACTATTCCAACATCTGTAGTTATATTTAGCCCTACTATACAAAAGCATCTACTGCGAAGAATGGTCATGGTTCACTATTGATTCCAACAAATAAATGAAATAGATCATAGATTGGTATGTGCAAAAGAAAATTGTTAAATCAAGGTTTATGGGATATCTCAACTCCCGCACATTACCGAATATGCGCTTGCCAGATTAATTGAATCGAGATATAGCTTTCTAGACAACCTTGAATGGGGCGGCTAGGAATCTTAAAAATATGAAGGAGCTCTAGCCTAAGATTCCTCTCACAGCTGAGGAATACCCGACAATAAAGGTGGCCCACAGTGAACAACATGCTTTAGAGCTTGAGGCACATTGTTTCCAATTGGAGCCAACCAAATCATGTGGTTGAAAATTTATTCATATCTTGGGGATTTATTTGGGGACTTAGTCAACAGCATAATGAGCAAGAGGAATTAAACAAAAGAGCCATAAATTCCACAAAGGTAGAGGGGCGAAGAGGTAATCAAGTATTGAATCCACCTAAAGGATATGGGACCCTCATTTAGCCAATATACAACCTTTAGGATAATTTTATTATTAATTAATTAGTAATTTGCATCACAGTCTAGGATATATGAAGCGTCTAGGGTAGTCAAAGAGTTGGGAAGTTGGAAGGCCAAGATAATCAAGCTAAACTTATAAATCGAACCTTTGCATTCAAGAGAAGGGTTCTCTTTCTGGCATTGTAAATATCTTCATATGTTAATAGAGAAACTGTTGTTAACTGGTTTATTTATACTCTTGCACTGTGATTGGTTATGGACCATTCTCTCCTTTCCTAATTCTCTTTGTGCTAATGGCACGAGCATTCTAACTTGTGGAATATTCTCTTGTTTGTTTATCTTATGCTTGCTAATTACTAATATGAAGACAGGATATCTCTACAACGTGTGGGCTATTCTCAATTGCTCAGAGCCTCGGATTATGCATATACTTTAGCTAGTGGATTATTCTACATAATGTTATATGTTTAATGGACATTCATCTCAACCTCGTTACTAATTGGTTTTGTGATAGGGAAGTGATATTAAACAATTGGGTTGTTTAAGTTCGAGAGGTTCTAATTTGAGCTCCCTTTTTATAACAATGGTGGACTATTCCACCTATTACGGGGTACACTTCTCAATCCGTAAACAAGGGGATTATAGCCCACTCACTTCACCAACACAGATAGCTCTACTAAAATGATTTCTAGTCTATGGTATCTATGTTATACAAAAATATCTGTCACCAAGATGGCTTCACTGCCTCTATTCTCTGTGAAGTCTACTCACAACAATTAGCTAACAATGCAAAATAATCAGGACTCTATGTATGCAAACAATTATATCAACCCAAGAATAGAAAATACTATCTTTAATGAATTTTGACTGAAAACAAGGCAATAGAGATCTGAATGTGTAATTGCTTTTGAGTTGAAGTGGCCAAATTCCAACACCGCATAGTGGGAGTATCATACAACCCTTTCCTTCTCCTTCAATACTCCCACAATGACTGCAAATGAGATCCGACAACATAACTATCATTAATAATAAAGGGATGAAAAGTTATGTTTAAATCTAAATTGAGCAATCTCCCTTTCCATGTATTTTAGATTTACCAACAACTGGCTTTGTATGGGGTCACCAAATGCTACCTGAGGTGCAAATAGCTAGAAATAGTCAATGCTTACCTATTGCGTGTTGAGGTTGTCACCAGTGTACCGTAAATGTGAGAATGAATGGTTATGGATGTGTATGAATCACACATTGAGAATTCTTTTCCCTATGTCGTATGGAGAGACACCCCCCCCAAAAAAAAAACATGTGCCCATCATACCACCATTTCCAAGAATTAGGGACCCCTATGAAACATCCCCAATATGTTGGGAACTTCATCGGGAACATGGGCACTTGCTGGACATACCCAAAACATCCCCAACATATTTTGGGGACTTCCAAGTAAATTTTGGAGATGTTCCAGGCATGTATCTTCAGTTTTGACAATGGACATTGATGATTGGAAAATATGATCATTTATCCCATCCATAATTTTTATATTATTCCGAATGTATACAAGTTGCACCCCAAAATATGGGTTGTGTATGAGGGATTTTGATTTGAGTTTTTATATATTTAACTATTGTCTTTTTAGCAACATCATTACAAGCAGCAAAGCCTCCATGTCAACAAACCAAGAAATGCAATGCAACAACTCAACGGTATGATCCTTCTGGGTATTGCTCCTGTTCTTCTTATTTTTTCGATCATTTTAGCTTTTAAAAATATTATAGATAGGTGTCCAAGAGTTATTCAATTCCAAATCTTCACCCATCCCAACCTCAAGCACTGTGAAAACAATTGGATAGTAAAGACTTGGATTGGGTACTAAACATTTGAATAAATTCCTATCCAACGTCCTTCATCTAAAATAAGAATATAATCTCTTTACAAAATGCAAGCAAAACCCGTTTAGAAGGGAATGCCTTTTAACCTAATCATCATAAATAAGAAACATAAAGAAAAAATTTGTTGTAGATACCATCATTCTTCTCATATACCCTTCATGGACCTTATTGCAAAATGAAAATAGTTACACTTAAGTTTCCTAAAGCTAAACTACATTTTGCTCATGTTCAAGTGCTAATAATAGAATGCCACTTAGCCTTTTCTTATTTTCCTGAGATTTTTCAAAACTAACAAGTGCAAGGGATGTGCATAGTACTATATAGTATAGATTCCCAATGTTTTAAAAAGTGGTCAACTCGGAATTGGAACCGGCTGAAATGATCGGTCTAACCATCTTAAATACCAAGATGAAAGTTCATATCTTCTCTTCCCTCAGTATTGATCTGTACATTAATTTAACAAATTGTACTTCTTATTAGAGCCTTTGTTCACGATGTAGTATACTTCCTACATGTTTGTTCTCCTCATAATCTAAAGGAATATTGAAAGTTCTCGAAAATTCAATGTACTAGAGTGAAGCAAAGTCTGAAGGATTGTTATAAGCTATAATGAATTAAAACAATCTGAAATGAACCCCTCAAATAGAATGCAATCCAGTGCCTATAAAAGTACCTATAAAGCCAAGGACACTCATTCCTTTACACCTTATAGTATTTTTAATGAAAGCAATATAGAAATGCACCAGGCAACACTAGATAGCATGACAACCTGAAAAATGGTATCTCCTTGAGATATTAGTTTCTTTCATGGAGTTGGAAATACAAAGATGTGGAGGAAAATAGATAAAACAATATCTTTTCCTTTCAGATAGTGAGGAACCAACTTGCCAAAATTTTACCTCCCCTACATGATGGAAGCAACTAGGTACTTGGTGTGATGTAAACTCCTAACGAGTAGTATTCCCTGTTTGACAGTAGTAGGAATTTGCAATAAGTTGATAAATCACTTTTTTTAGACAAGGTGGATGCAACATGTTTTAGCCTTTTGTAAGGATGCAATATAGCCATAAACTCAAATTCTACATCTACTGTATTAACACTTTTAAGTTACAAGGATCTATATTTGGAATGTATATTGAAGTTGAATAATATAATGGTCCTTGAATGAAATGCCCTTTCATTGATAAATGCTTTTGGTATCATGCCATTTAAAAATAAATGGTCTTCATGGACCTAACTGCATAAATATCCTGAAACCATATGAACATTCTCCTCATTCTCGAATGCTTAAGACTCATACTGACAGAATCCCACAGGTAGTTAAATTAAAGTATGATTAATTTTCAATCTTAACAATCTTCTCATTAACTAAATCAATGTTTCCGTAAGAGTGGGGGGTAATTGTATTATTAAAATTTCAAATTAGATTGTTCCAGAGATCTTTTTATTGATTTCTTTACAACGTATATGAAGGGAAGCCATCTCTGGAGACCCCAATTTTGTACAGCCAAACAATAGTCACTCTGTAAAGTATAGTCACGTTACTCAGACTCAGGAAAAACTCGCAAATCCAAAGAGTAAGAATATATCTTGGACTATGCGAATGACTTACAAATCCAAGGAGAAAAAAATAGGATTCTGGTAAAGACTTGCAACGCCAAAGAGTAAGACTAGGACTAGTACTTGAAAAACATTTCGCATAAAAAAAAACCTCAAAGTATACTTATTGATTGTAAACGCCTATCAACGTGATTAGGAAAATGTATTTTTAAGTGTTGCAAAGAGATACAAAGTATTTAACCAGGATTACTTATCAATATGGAAGGCATGTTAATATATCTTGTGCAGTGTGAGCAGGAAATTCAGAGCTCCTCTTCCCTCAGTACTGATCTGTGGCTTCCCTAGGAACAACCAAAATTTCAAAGCATGAAATCTATGTTCCTTTTACCTTTAGTTTCTAAGACCTTGAGACAGTTCTATCTCTTTGTTTGAACCCCTATTTTGAAATGCAATTGTATTTCTATTGATTGGAGGCTTCCACTGGTGTGCATAGACCAAGGATGGTGCTTGGACACTTACAATAGCTATTTAAGGCTTAGTCTTGTCTATTCGAGGCAAACCAAGAACAAACCATATTTGTAATTGTAGGGAGAATCTACCTTGTCGTAACTTAGGCAGTAAGCCAATTTCTCAAAAATACTAAAAGACGAGAATATAAAAACTGCCTGAGACAAACAGAAACAAGTCCAATATAGGATTGGATTCATTCCTTAGTAAATTTACAAGTTCTATGGTTTAGTTACTCCCTTTCAAAATGTTAAACGAATCACAAAATCTTGAGTTTGTATATCCAGAAATAAACTCAAAACTTGTGGCTTTAATTTTTACGAAAAGCAATTTCTTTTCAAACTGGCACATTTGTTGATTGTAATGTTTCATTAATAATCATAGTTACCCACTTTCAAAGTTCACCCTCAGTTTGGCCCTTGATCATATCTACCTACTTTCAAAATTATGTAATTGCCTTATTTTTAGAAAGTGCACAACTATGATACTATTAGCATATCAGGCTCAATGATGAAATTTTTATCCATGAGCAGATATTCTTCTTTGAAGTGAATAATAAAACAAATGGAAGGTCCATAGCATGATGTGAACATAGAAGGAAACTGTTGATATCCACCAGAAAAACAATGAACTCTCTGAAGGCTATGTCTAGACTAGGAGACTAATATACAACCCTCCCACTTAAGTCTCAATAATGCTGACTAAGCTAGTACTAAAATTTTTATTACAAAGGGGAACGCTCACCTCAAAACATCCCTTGAAAATTAGAAGTTAAAAAGAATTCATTAAATCAAAAGGCACATCCTCCTCAATCATCATCCATTGGTCAAAGAAACCACATGTGATCTTTGCAACAATCAAAGACTGAACTAACAATTAAATTTGATGGCAGACAAACTGGAACAAGAGGAAATACTTTATATTAAACATACTGACAAGTGACAACATATAAACATATATTAGTTTCAAAGTGAAACTCCAAAAATAATGGAGCCAAATTCTAATGAGAAGCAGTAGTACTCACTAACTCAGGGCCACTGGCTTGTCTTTATGTGAAAGGATTTGCTATATAAGAAATTGTATGTATTATTGAAGGTATGGAAAAAGGGATAAAAAATGACTTCAATATGATGCTTAGGACATTAATGCTTTAGTCATAAAGAAAAAAAAGGAGTTTAATAGTTATAAATATGTGTATAGGATATATTTAGCTTAGTGGCTAATTACGGATCTCTAAATTGTTTCCATTTATCACATTTCAATATCAACAACATACCATAATGGTAGATGTCGGTTTAAAAGCAAGTCTCACTTTTATCATCTCGCCATTAGATATCCCACCCTGTTAAGAAAATAAATAGTTATACATTTCTTATATAACTCAATTGATTAAAAATTGAAGAACACCTGGTACCCTTAATGTATTGTGGAATTACTTGTATACCACCTGATCTATTGGTTCGGGTCCTAATATATCCTCTCTCATCCTTGTAAAACTCATCATTGTGCTCACTGCTAGCAATTAATGTTCCTGGAGAAAATGAGGCATCACAACTAAGTAACAAAGATTCTGGAATATTGAAGCTAGTAGGCATCATAATTCTCAAATCCTCATCACAGAAAAGATAAGAATAGAATATAAAAATTAATTTCTACAAAGCTATGTTAGGATATTCCTATACTCCATCCTAGTCCTACCAGCATTATTCCTTTTTTGCATTTTCAGTTATGCATGCAGCATGCAATTGCATGCATCCCAGTCATCAGTTCCAGTACCTAGCCCCGGGAGCTTCTCTTAGATCAGTTTTATCCCTCCTAGAGCTTAGTGCGCCCTTACTCCTTGATTTAAGGAAGCCACTCGCCCTCTCTCACCTACCATTCAGTTGAACTTCAGTTAGTTGAGTTATCATCAGTTCTTTCCTTGATTTAAGGCTAGACTGACTCTCAATTGACTGTATCACTCCAATGGACCTCCAGTGAGACTAGATTGCTCATTCTGACTTCAGTTAGCTCCTCATGTGCCCTCCACTGATCCTTCTTCATTCAGTTAGTGCCTCCATGTGCCACTTACACTCAGTTACACCTACCACACTCAGTTAGACTTAGTTTGATTGATGGTTGACAGTTACTTGTGCATTGATGACTCCACCGATGACGAGATAGACTTCTAGTTGTGATCCAATGACACTCCAATAATCTTTTGATCTCTCCATGTAGGCTAATTCGAATTACACCCTTGGTATTCGAATCCTGTGCATTGTATCATTACTGTTTTACTATTTTGATTAATGAAACATGTGTGAATATTCTGCTCCTATCTGATTTCCATTGGATCTATGTTTTGCTGCTCTATTCTCTTCTATTTTCCTAAATTATTTCATCGTGAGGTTTACATCATCTCTTTGGATCCATTGTGAGGATTTTCACATGGTATCAGAGCCATTTGAGAGTATATTCTACCTCCATTCTTGAGATTTTTTTGCAGGTATTTCGAAGTTCCAACAGTTGCAGCAGCTTCACTTTAGCACTTGTTCCAGCATTCAAGATGAGCAATTCGAATGCTCCTTCCTCTCCCAGAATTCTCACTCCCTTCTATTACTTTGATTGGAAGCCTGAGATGAAATTCTTCCTGTGTACTAGACAACTATTCAAGTTGGTAAGTGGAAAAGAAAACGAACCACATTCAGCTGTGGAGAAGACCAAGCATCTAAATAAAATGGATGAGGCCTTTGGTTACATATGCCTTCATATGTCTAGAGATCTATTGTTTCATGTTGAAGGAATGAAGACTCCAAATGAGTTATGGAAAAAATTGGAGAGTCTTTTTGGCAAACAAGATGGGTTGAGTGGCCATGTTCTCGAAAATGAATCGGTTTCCCTACAACATAAAATTTTTGAGAGTATCCAAGAATTCTTCTCAAAATTTAAGAACTTGGTTTTGCAAAGCAAGCATTGTGGCATCACTAAAAGTGATGAACAATTGGAGCTCTCCATTCTGAGCAAACTAGGATCTCAGTTTTCAGTCTTTGTATCTACCTTCCATTCTGGACGAATGTCAATCCCTGGATGGAAGTTTCCAACCTTAGAAGTCTTGACTGAATCTCTCATTCAAGAAGTAGACAATTTGACTCAAATGGGTGCCATCAAGGCCTCCAAATATCTAGCACTTCTAGCTAGAGGAGCAAGTGGGACGAATGTGAAAGGGAGGCAAAAAGACAAGGATAAGAAGCCATCTAAATCCAAGTTAAATGATAAGTCAAGTCCATCAAAAGGAGCCTACAACTCCAAGAAGGACAAACATAAGAGATCTGAATGTCCCTACTGCAAGAGAGGATACCATCTTGAGAAAGCTTGCATGCACAAGAAAATAGACCTACTAACCAAGCTTCTTGAACAGAACAAAATTGCTATTCCAAAAGATGCAAAGATGTGTGATTCTGGAAGTGGATCTGATGGTCATGAAGTTTTCCATGCATTGATGGCTGGTTTTTCAAAATCAAAGGCCCTCTTCATAGATTCTGGAGCCTCCAACCACATGGTTGCCTCTGAAGAATCATTTTCCTCTTTAGATCTAAATGATGGGCCTACTATTCACATGGGAGACAACTCTCAGATCTCTGCCAAAGGGTTGGGTACAGTACATATGGAGCATGGAAAGTTCAAGAATGTTCTATTCATTCCCTCCTTGACAGCAAATTTGTTGTCTGTATATTAGATTACTCACACCGAATCACCTAAGAAGGTGACTTTTTGTCCTGACACAGTTGAGATTACAGAGATCTCTACTGGGAAGACTATAGCGAAAGGGTTTGCAAATCATGCCTCCAAGGCATATGAGTTCTCTCATTTTTTGCCCTTCTCTCTTCCTACTCCTTCGGAATCTGATGAAGATTCAAGTGTCTCTTCTTCTAATGAAGATGAAGATAAAGATCTTGATGTTGAGATCAAAGTTCAAGAACATTCAGATTCAGATCCAGAACCAACACATGTTCTCAATCCAGAGACAAGGCCAACATGGCTCACACAGTCCTTGCAGCTACTGAGAACACAGTTGAGGGTTCATCTGTTCACAGAACTACCATATTTCAACACCATGCCAACCTTGCATTATGCCATCTACCTCTCCATGAGAGATGCAGCATGATGGTGGGGTTCACTCTTCCATCACTTGGGAAGACTCATCATGATCCATTCGTTCCAGAAGCATAAATATTTCCTGAAAGACTTGGTTCATCCAGTGCATTCTCCACATAGTGGGAGGCACATCAAAAGACTAGATCTAGATCTAGCACTTGCATTGGAATCCTATAGAGGATCATCTTGCCAAGTTTTTTGCAAAAGCTTTCATTAAGGAAAGATTATTCCTTTTCTACTTAGTATGATGGTTCTTTGAGTTATTTTACTATTCTTTTGAGGGGGGGTATTTTTCCCATGAATTTTTCCCCATTTCCTCGGTTTATGGACAATTCTTATTTTATCATTTATTTGATTGTATTGGGTGACCTTTGGTCCTAGTTACCAGGGCCCAGGATGGATTAAGGGGGGGTGTTAGGATATTACTATACTCCATCCTAGTCCTACCAGCATTATTCCTTTTTTGCATTTTCAGTTATGCATGCATCCCAGTCATTAGTTCCAGCACCTAGCCCTCAGTTAGATAGCCCCGGGAGCTTCTCTCAGATCATTTTTATCCCTCCTAGAGCTTAGTGCTCCCTTTCTCCTTGATTTAAGGAAGCCACTCACCGTCTCTCACCTACCATTCAGTTGTACTTCAGTTAGTTGAGTTATCATCAGTTCTTTCCTTGATTTAAGGCTAGACTGACTCTCAACTGATTGTATCACTCCGATGGACCTCCAGTGAGACTAGACTGCTCATTCTGACTTCAATTAGCTCCTTATGCACCCTCCATTGAGCCTCCTTCATTCAGTTAGTGCCTCCATGTGCCAATTACACTCAGTTAGACTTAGTTTCACTAATGGTTGATAGTTACTTGTGCATTGATGACTCCACCGATGATGAGATAGACTTCTAGTTGTGCTCCGATGACACTCCAGTGATATTTTGATCTCTCCATGCAGGATAATTCGAATTACACCCTTGGTATTTGAATCCTGTGCATTGTATCATTACTGTTTTACTATTCTGATTAATGAAACATGTGTGAATATTCTGCTCCTATCTGATTTCCATTGGATCTATTTTCTGCTGCTCTATTCTCTTCTATTTTCCTAAATTCTTTCATCGTGAGGTTTACATCATCTCTTTGGATCCACTATGAGGATTTTCACAAGCTACCTGGAAACCCATTACCAATTTCAAATCCTTTGGTTGTAGGAAAGGACATTAGAGCCTTTTCTAGCTCTACCTCAAGCTTTTCAAATACTGGTGAACCGAGTCCCTGAAAAATGCAATATTCTTACTAGCAACAAAACTACCAAGAATAAGATTTGCAAAGGCTTGCCTCAATATTTAATATTTATCAATTTTCCAATGAGACAAACAAGAATGATAGAAGTAACTCGGGAAATACATAGTTCCTGGCAATAATGATTGTGCTTACATACCCTCGGTACATTCCTTACAATGCAGGTAACAACCCCACCAACTGAATCACCTTTTGTTCGAACATCATCTATAGCAGCTATCATCTTCTTTGCATATACAGAATCTAGGCACCTTACAATATTGCTTTCTATCTGCAAAAGGTTTAAGGCTAAAATTTGCAACAAAAATGAGGTCAAAATTAATCTAATTCCACAATTATTCCGGTGATGAAATTCAAAGATAATTTTAATTTAACAGCACAATCACATCCAAGATTAAGCTAAAAGCTTCTCCTTAATATCCAAATATTTAAGAACAATAATAACAAATATTCCAGGCCCTATAATTTGGTGAAATACATCAGAATTCATCAATTAATTGGCACAATTGTGGAAATAAAAAATGTTCTTCGTGGAATGCATAATGGTGGGAGGACTTAGCTAGGTGATCTTGGAGGAGCAACGTGGGGGTGTTCAGCCAAAGCTCTCCTAACATTTGAGGCCAAAGAAAAAATTCTAGTGATGGACATCTGGTTGCTCAACCTAGGTACAACTCTACACTAAAAGAAGGAATATCTTTGCGGCCTTGTGAATGCGGTCACCTATCAATAGAAGGGGATGATGTGCAATATCTCACTGAACTACTGTCATTTGTGTCTAGGGATAGGGGATCTAAACAATGTTTAGTGCCCCTAGTAGCCAAGATAGGCTAGAAGGAGGTGATAAATATGATGGGGAAAGGTATACAAGAATCCTGTAAGGTCTATTATCTATGTATAATTTCCTTGCATATTAGAAAGTCCAACAATTCTAATAACCTTAACAACGAAGGTGGCAGGGGACCCTCCAAAAATCAATATAGAATTAATTGATGGTATAGAAAGAAATGTCTCGATGTGGTTAATTAAAATTTTAGAAAGCTTTCAAGAAGCACTGCAAATATATTTGATTCTCCCAATATTTTTTGAGTTCTTCATATTGCCAAGTTTTTTGAGTTTTTTCAAGTTCTTTAGGTCCAAGTTTATGTTTGTCAATATTTTCCCCAACATTTATGATATGTTCACTTCTAAACCCACAACAATATATTCCCCAACATAATATTTGCAACATTAATTACAAATAGACTTGCACAATTATAGAAATATGTTAGCAGGCGGTTTGATGAGCCAACATTGCAGCACCGTGAGTGCTGCGATACCGCGAAAGAAGGAAAGCATCGCATAAGGAGACAAGTAATTTTAGTAGTAATGGTTCATTTGGACCGCGTCATGTATATTTTGGGTTGTTTAGACCGCAGTAGGTTTTGGGTCATTTAGCCCGCACTATGGGGGTTTTGGGTCATTTGACCGCATTTTGTGGGATTTTGGGATAGTTGTTGTAGAAGTTTGTTAAGAAGTAGTTAGGTGGTTGCCTAAGTGGACCACAAATGTAAAGGCATAAGCCTATAAATAGATGTAGGATTGTAAGCATTGAGGCACCTATCTTTTGGAGAGCATGATTGTTGAAATATTAACATCTAAGAGATCTTGATCCGATGCTGAAGACTGAGTATTTTGTATCTGGGTTTTTGCCGAATTAATATGATGTGATAGAGCTGTTGAGAAGAATCCCTGTGTTTTCTTATCTGTGGTAATGCATTTTGTGATATGAATATATGAATGATGCAATGTTTCCTTGCTGCGATTAATGCTTTACTATTATATCTGTTGCAATTATGAATTGTCCTGTTGAATGATGCCATGAATAGGATTGATAATGCTTAGATCTATTTCTGAAATGTTGCAATAAGTTAAGTAATTGATCCACAACATCCTCCTTCATTCGGCGGAAACATGGTTTTGTCAACTCTCCCTTGAACATCTCAGGTGAGACCTCATCTGCTCTGCAGGTGTTGCTGGACTGGGTAAAACCTGTCTGGGCCGGTGCTCAGGGAGATCGTGGTGGTTTGGGTGTTGACAGTGTTGGGAACCCTTGTTGACTGGGTTTGTGTCAACAAATGGTTCCATTTCCGAGACCGTAGCGTGAAGTGAAAGGAGGATATGTTGTGGCATCCAACGAAATCGGAAATACAAGACTGGTTCGATCAGAAGTTGCAAGAGTTTGCTGAAAACGAAAACCAGAACCCTCGGCTGACGACAGATCAGTGGTTGGAGAGGTACATTCATGATGGACCACATGATACTTTTTTTGTGAATTCCCTATCATATTGTTTGAATGGTTGGAAAAATTGACCTTCCAGAAGAGGAACTTTCAAGGTGGTGAGCCGATAGCTTGGACCCCAGAATTAATCCAAGAGTTGCAAGAAGTCGACAACAAAGTGTCATAGGCTGTCGAAGTTTGGCTTGGAAGCATACTGGAAGGGTACATCACTGAATTTGCGGTTGATATGAACAAGTCCTATAGTGAAGCTGAAAGATATTTCTTCTGTGGACCTAGGGGCAGGTTTCTATTGTCGCTATAATTGTCCATTAAAATGCTCATTTGCGAGAAGGGCATATTGAAGATGCATATGAATTAGTAAAAACCCTGGTGGGAGGAGGCCATGGGTACCACGGCAGTGAGGGGGAGGTATATGGAATGATAATGGGTAGATGGGTGCACATCACGACGAGACTGTGAGGGAAGCCGAGGAAGAGAGTCGTCTTACAAGGGGAGGAGAAAGGTTTCGATAGGAAAAGAGGCAGAGGACAGGAGAAGGTCCTACTACGATCGAAACGAAAGGCTGCAAAGGGAGACCACATGGGACAAAGCGACCTCACAGTCTTGACAAGGACAACCAGGATATTCCCAGGATAGAGGTAGGACCAAACCCCAGCAGCAGCGTGTCCACACCTTCGCTCACTATCTCTCAACCAGTAAGAAATACAACTTCGACACCACCTTGTTCATCAGGTCCACAGAACTTGATTACTAATAGCTCAGCGACTTGAGGAAGGAAGCCCAAGATGGCGGGTGAGGATACAAAGTTACCGCTGTTCCACGTAAATGGAACAGATAATCCTGAGCAGTACTGGTTTTTTTGTGAAGCAATATGGACTGTAAAGCAAATTACTGATGATAATGTTAAGAAAGGACAACTGGCGACAACTCTTTGGGGTCTCACATTAGATTGGTTCATGAAGTTTGTACAGGTTCCTATTGGTGCTCCAGACAAAACATTGGATGAAGTTCGAGCTGGATTGATCGCGGAGTTCAAAAAACCCAAATCTGAAGCGTAGTATATTAAAGAATTAAAAGAGATTAAGCAGTATCCCAATGAAACTATGTGGGATTTTGACCAACGATTTAAAACATTGATGGCAAGGGTCAGCTTCGACATGAGCACTGTCCAACACAAAGAATGGTTCATTGCGGCATTACTCCCCCACATTCAAATACCACTGATGCAATAGAACATTACAACACCGAGCGAAGCTCTGGAGATTGCAATGCGGTTGGAAGCTTCACCGATTGGTGAGAACGCAGCTGGAATGTTGTAGATTCGGATGCAGCTGGCCAACTTGACCATACAGCTGCAAGATCTTAAGAAGGGCAAAGAACAACGTGAAGAAGTATGGTGTACATGATGTCGAGGAGAGGGGCATACTAAGGACAATTTACCTGACTTCCGCAATTATTTAGTTTCAGGAGCACTGAATCCATTGAGTGGAGGCAGTATGTCGTGGTGTCGCATCTGTTAGGTATATGGGCACTGCCATGAGGAATGTCAATACATGTAGAAGATGGCCACAAAATCGATGAATCTGTACTATACATTCTGCAAATCCATGGAACATGAAGACAAATATTTCCGTGCATATGGGTTACTTCATGAGAGAACGTACAATGCATTCTATGTGAAGGACGACCAGTGTCATACAACAACCGCAACCAGAGCCACATGTAGCCCAGTCGCTACCTCAACCGCAGGTGCAGTTTGTACCGCAGCAGCAACTACAACAGTTTATGCCGTAGTATACTCCAATGCAAATGGCTCCACAACAGCCACAATATGTTCAACAACCACAGTATGTGCAGCAAGGGAAAGGCATGCAACTGAATCCTATGCAGCAATAGTTCAATCAACCATAGTACCAGCAGCAGGGAGGATTCTAGGGAGAACGTAGAGGAGGATTTGGTCTCGGAGGAGGATGAGGAGGTCGAGGACCTGTTCAGTGCTATCACTGTGGGGTATGGGGACACTACCAGCGAGATTTCCCACAATTGTAGACGTAGTGTATGTTTTGTTTTTTACATATCACACTGTGTAAAAATGCCCGTAGTTGATTGCGCGATGGAAAGCGAGGAATGTCCCACAACTGAAGAACCAAAATCAAGTACAATAACCAGTGAAGAATCAAGGTCAGCAACCAGTGCCAAATCAGGATCGGCGTCCGAACTAGAATGCCAACCAGAATGTGAACCAACCTGGGAATCCACCACTGAATCAGACTCAAGGTGCGACTATTGCGACAATTTATGCGGAACCAAGGACACAAGATGTTGCTATCGCAGTTATCACTCGGGCAGGTACAAAAACAGGAGAGGATAACCCACATCCACTCATCCGGTTAGTAGGACAGAAGAAGGTGTCATTTGACATCAATTCCGAGTGTGGTGCATTCTTTCAGGCACGACGTGCGATGGAAAAAGATCGTGGTAAGGCCATTGTTTGTGACATGCCTCTTGTTTTTTATGCCACTTCATAGGTTGGTCGATTGCAACAGTCTGGGGCCTTGCAGGTATTTCTTGAGATTTGTTTATCGCTGGCTAGGGATCTAGGTGCTCTTGCCTAGCTCGAAGGGATGTTGTAGCGACCATCCCGGGGATGGCAAGAGTCTGCAGTAAATTCCTCACAGAGGAGGAAGACAGGTAAGGAGATGTGTATGAACATTCAAATTGGATATTATGAAGTTGATTCAGTTATTCTGGATCTTGGTTCGGATGTGAACATCTTAACCAAGAAGGCCTGGCAGAGAATGGGGAGTCCCATGCTGAGCTAGTCTCCTATACAGCTCTGGCTAGCTAATCAGGCCAAGGTGACACCGATTGGGAGAGTTCCACGCCTAGTTGTGGATATTGAGGGAATGAAGACATATGACGACTTTGATGTCATCAAAGTATATGAAGGGGGAATCTCCTATCCCGTGTTGTTGGGGATTGGATGGGATAACGACAGTGCAACAGTCATCAACTTTAAGAAATGGATGATGACTTTTGAAAACCACGATCTCAGAGTCACAGCTCTTTTGGATCCGGCTGAACGACGCAGGTATATTGAACCAGTGAAAGATGAATATCCCAACGCATGGGAGCATGCATACAATATTTCAGAAGATTATATTCATTCAACTGCTGATGGTGACCTCGGGTGGCGCAGCTTCAACTCTGTGTCATTTGAATTTGATGACGCATTAGAGAAATCGAAGAATCGCCTGCATGAGGTGTCACTCTGTAAATGTGGGTTAGTCACGCAGTCATTATGCCATGTTGCAACTGAGACTGTCGCACTGCTAGTATATGAAGGGTTTCTAGGTTTGTCTTATTTTCTTGTGGCATTCAAAAAAAAGGTCTCAGAACCACAGTGATTGCTGGCATTGGAGGAAGCATTGAAGGCTTCCCCAACACATTGGTGGGAAACACATAAGAAGTCAATTGCTGGGTGGCCGCAGTGCCAGAGATTGCTGACGGTTCTCTTTGGTGACACCGAAGTTTACCACACAGGGAAATATGATGGACGGAATGGCCCTGGTAGTCATTTGATGGAATTTCAGATGTTGTGGGCATCGTGACCCAAGGATGAGTGGGTCCATGCCTTCGTCCATACGCTGGACAATATGCCGCGATCATGGTATACTGCAGCTGAATTGTGAGGAGAAATTACCACTTGGTTGGAGTTAACAGTTTGTTTTACTCACACGTTCAGCTTCGTGGATGCCAATCCGGATGTCCATAACTCTTTGTAGCTCATCTGCGATGTATTTTTGAAGGTTGTTCTGGTGGCATATCCCGTGGATCCACATGCGCATTGCAAGATGCAGTCCATGATAGAATGCTATAATATCACTGGTGGGCCAGAATATGGTGATGATCCATAGAATGTCAATATTCCGGAATCTGAAGGAAGTCACGATGTTGTCGCACCTGATGCACCAACTGATCCGATCATTCAACCACTGAAGCTCTGAAAGGTCAACATTGGGACAGAGGACAGTCCAAAGTTCATGAATGTTGGGGAATATTGGGATGATGAGATGATGGGGAAGGTCATAGACTTGTTGCATGAATTCCAAGACTTGTTCCCCACTAAGTTTTTTGAGATGAAGGGAATCTTGGGCGATATGGGGGAGATGAAGATCCCATTGAAATCAGATGCCAAACCAATCAAGCAGCGACCCTATCGACTGAATCCGTGCCATAAGGAGAGGGTCAAGGTAGAACTTGATCGCATGTTGGATGCTGACATTATTGAATCGGTTGAGGAGTCAGATTGGATTAGTCCTATGGTGGTGCAGGACAAGAAGACCGGTGAAGTATGCATTTGTGTTGATTTGCGGAAATTGAATGATGCTTGCTTGCATGATCCCTTTTCGAACCCGTTTACTGATGAGGTGCTTGAAGGCGTGGGTGGTCAAGAGATGTATTCTTTCACGGATGGGTTCTCCGGTTATCATCAGATCAAAATTGCGAAAGAAGACCGCCACAAGACAACCTTTGAGACAGAATGGGGTTGTTTTTAGTATACAGTGATGCTATTTGGGTTGAAGAATCCACCAACGCTATTTTCTCGCGTAGTCGTTGCTACCTTCAGGGATTTCATTCATAAGTTTTTGTAGGTCTACATGGATGATTGGATAGTCTACGGCTTGATCATTGATCACCTGGAAAATTTGCGGTTGATGTTGGAGCACCGTCGAATGCATCAGATATCGTTGAACTTGAAGAAGTGCATCTTTTGTGCACCATTTGGAATATTACTGGGTCACATTGTGTGCAAACAGGGATTGCTAGTCGACCCAGCAAAAATTGCGCTCATTCTGAGCTTAACACCGTCAACTAACGTGAAGCAGTTGAGAGTGATGTTGGGACACACTGGGTATTATCGCAAGTTCATTAGGGGTTATGCAGCAATCACGGTCCCTGTGGAGAAGTTATTAAAGAAAGATGCGATATTTCAATGGAGCCCTGAATGTCAAGTTAGTTTTGAAACACTGAAGGCTAAGGTGGCTTCAACACCAATATTGGTATTTCTGGATTGGAGCAAGGAATTCCATGTCCACGTCGATGCCTCATTGATCACATTGGGAGTAGTGCTCGTGCAACTAGGGGAGGGGGATTTGGATCACCCCATTACATTTGCATGTCGGAAGTTGTCATCTACAGAAAGGAACTATACAATGACAGAGAGGGAGGGTCTGGAAATGGTCTATGCACTATAGAAGTTTCGGCACTACTTACTGGGAGGACACTTTAAGATGTTCACAGACCACTCTGCATTAAAATATCAGGTCAAAAAGCCTATGTTGGGGGGGGATATATGTTGCTGACTACTTCTTTTTCAGGAGTTTGACTTCGAAGTGATTGTGAAGCCAGGACGTTTGAACGCAAGACCATATCATCTGTCGCGGATTGAGATAGGAGAGGAACCCGCCAACATTGAAGACGGGTTTCCAGATGTGCAACTGTTTAAAGTTGAAGTCGCCGATGAGTATTATGAAGAAATCATTCAGTTCCTGGCGACAGGTACCGCACAAGGGGGATTTACAACCAAGCAGAAGAAACAATTGGTGGTCAAGGCCGTAGATTTCCAGCTAATTATAGGCAAGAAACTGGGATCATATGAGATCTTGAGGCACTATGTCTTGCCTCATGAGCAAGGGAAGATCTTGTTACAAGCACATGCAGGAGTAGCTGGTGGGCACTCCGGCAGTCATGCGACTGCCAGAAAGGTGCTTCGAGTATGACTTTGGTGGCCGACACTTCACAATGATGCAACAGATTATGTGTGGACTTGCAATGTTTGTCAAAGGACTGGGAACCCTCTAGGAGGGATGAGATGCCCCTACAACCTCAAGTGACACTACAGCCATTTGATAAATGGGTAGTGGATTTTGTGGGCCCTATCAAATCACCTGGGAAGCACACTGGTGTAAGATACATCATTATGGCAACATATTATTTGATAAGATGGGAGGAGGCTGCACCAGTCATAAATTGCTCTGCTGCAACAGCGGCACGTTTCTTATTTGACAACATCGTCACTTTGTTTGGCTACTTGAAGGTGTTGATGAGCGATCGGGGCAGTCACTTCATTAATCGCACCGTCGGTGCATTAACAACGAAAATGCATATACAACACAAGAAGAGCATGCCATATCATCCACAAGCAAATGGGATAGTAGAAGCATTCAACAAGGTTCTGGAACATGCACTGACAAAGGTGTGAAAAGAAAACCGTGATGACTGGGATCTAAAGATCCCAGTAGTTTTGTGGGCGTATCGCACCATGTGTAAAAGGTTGATGGGACAGACACCTTTCAAGTTGGTATTTGGGAAAGAAGCAATTATGCCTATGGAGTACATCGTTCCGAGTTTTCACATAGCGGCGACAACATGTATGGACGATGAGGCGGCATTAGGAGAATGGATGACGCAGCTAGTGCAGCTTGAGGAAGATCGCTTTATCGTTGGGTTTCATCAGAGCATGGAGAAGGATTGACAGAAGGCTTCGCATGATCGTCATATAAAAAATAAACAGTTTTAGCAGGGTGACTTGGTGATGTTGTATGACAGCAAGTTTATGAAGCATCTAGGAAAGTTGCAGATGCATTGACTTGGTCCCTATCGCATCAGTAGCATAACGTCAAGCGGCACAGTACAACTGCAGCAGTTAGATGGAGTGATGATCCCCAAGTTGATAAATGATAGTAGGTTGAAGCTCTATCGGTTGGGATTAGAGCAGCGTGATGCCTGAGTCGCATAAAAAAGAAGAAGAAAAAAAAGCAGGATGATAGGTGGTAGGATGGCGCACCAGCAGGGATAGAATGCGCAGGCAGAAGTGTTTTCATCGTAGTTTGGGAGCAGGTTCGCGATAGAGGCATGGTCGCGACTGGGTCAAATTAGCAATAAATGCAGAAAGTTAAGGCCATTTAATTAGCACCGCATGATGGAATGATCGACATTTATGACGGATCCGGCCATTGGATGGACCGAATCGACGGCGGATTCGGGTAATTAAGACATGATTTGGTCATGATGCAGGGTTTGATTTGGTAATTATGGTTATGGACATAATTTGACACTATAAGAAGGGGTCGCCTTTGTTCGGAAGGACCCATTGTGTCGAGTGTAGAGACAGTTCAGTGTTGCATTGTTTGAGTTGAGTTGCCAAGTTCAGGGTTGAAGTAGTTGTTTGTAGCAAGTTGGGTTGGTGAGTGAGGAGTTGTTGAACCACGAGGAGCCTTGTTGTGGCATGCCAAGCAACCTCATGGTTGAAGTTTCTAGTGGGGTTGAGTCACCAGCTCGATAAATAAGCATTGAAGAAGAGGTTGTAAGCATGCCGGGTGGATCAGCATTTACAGGAATTCCAAAGAAGAGAAAGGGGGGGTCAGCATTCTGAGTCTCCGCAGAGAAAACATAAATTACGCTCATTCGCAGCAATGATTGAGGAGGTCCAAGAAGAAATCAGATAGTCCAGCTGTGGAGTTGATGATTCAGCTGCTTGGGAAGGGCTATATGCTGCGGATATCCCTGGGTACATCCCCCCTTGTTGGCCTAGTGTACCACCTCGAAAGCTCACAAAGAATCATAGATACATTGTACAGATGCCCGCACTCCCCGCTGGTATGGAGTGCTCCGTCGACATTGTGTCGGCGTTGATGCGGCTGAAGTATGATGACCACAACATGGTGTCCTATCTGGATATTACGTTGGACCCTTATGTGTTGAGGTCATAGCTGAGTGATATGCTAGTTCCGCAGGATTGGGCGCGTGGGTTGGCCCAATTAGGATTGCTTGGACTTATTAATATGCCGCATTTCGGGTGACTGCCGGAGGTTAACGCTTGTGTGAAGTAGCTGCTAGACTGCTTCCATGGTGGTACATTATGGATGGATAGACTAGTTCCAGTCACTGTCGATTTGATTACTGAGATCACTGGGTTGTCGAAGGCTGGGGTAGATCCTTCGCACTACTTTTGCGGGAAGGAGAACGACAAAAATAGGGCAGCACAGTTGGTCAAGCAATATGCCTTGGAACGTGACGACCATGCTTTAAAAAACAACAGTATCAATAATAAGGTGGTCCTCACTGGCGTGAAGATATTGAGTTTCAAAGTGGTCCGAAAGAATTGCCCCAACCAATGCAATTCAGGGGTCGTCGCATGTGCAGCACAATGTGTAGAAGGTGTGCAAATGAATTGGTCCTTATTTTTTTTGAACCAGTTAGCAGAAGATGCATCCGCTGTCCAGGATGGGAAAGGATCGTTCACCTACAGCTGGCTCCTCATTTTGATCACGTTCGTTGCCTAGAAGGAGCTTGACACTTACCAAGGCACAGAGGTAGAGGCCGCGAAGAGCCGTAAGGGTGCGCGGTATCAGAAATTGTGGTGCATGCAAGAACCCAATCACCTTAGAGAATGTGCACTATAGTTTTGGCTCTATTTGGAGATGCTAAAGGATGCAGCGACAAAGGTGCCTCTCTTGACTAAAGAAGCTGCGGTGAAGTATAGGCCAATTGCACTGTTCACGATTTGGCCTCACATGATTCATATGTAGGCAAGGCGTGACCCTATGAACCAATGGTTGTTGACACACTATAAGTTGTCCGAGGAGGTGCTGGAGGGCATCGTCAGTGATTGGCCAGTTGAATGGCGGGAACTAGTTAGTCCAACGGAGATTGAGGCGGGACTTCCACCGCAAGGCCCCGACAATGCATTGTCTACGTAGGACTAGCAGAGTCATCATGACTCAGATCAGGAGTCGTCCACAAAGACCCATACGGATGGTGATATTGAATGGGAGCTTGAGGAAGTAAGAATGAAGGCACGCCATGAGTATGTGATGATCAGTGGAGCCTCTCTAGCCGCAAAAGCACAGTTGGGACGTCTTATACTGGCTGTCACCAATGCAACCAACATGATGGCTTAGGCGATGTCAGCGAAAGCGGAGGCAGGCTTCAAAGAGGTAAACAGTCGTCTTGATTCCTTGTGCGATGTGGTTTTATAACGAGTCTCGGAGATGGCAACTGGACAAGTGGTTAGCACAATTCGCACTAAGCCCCAGGTTTAGAATGTCAGTATTCCCCCGAGTGCGATTGTTGCTGACAACAAGGCTCTATAGGCTGTGCTGCAGCAGTTAGAAAAGTTGACCCTCAACATTAATGAGTTTCCTACGCTGGAGTTGACATATGTGCAGGCAGTTGCCAGCCGGGAAATGGCAAACAAAATACAGGAAGTCAGCGGTCAGTTTCTGCAATCACAAGAAAAGGAGGCCACAGCACATCAAGAGGTCACAGAGTTAAAGGCAAAGGTTGTAGAGGTGACGAAGGTGGTTAATGAATTGGAGGACAGACTGGAGTAGCTCATGGCCATGAAGAATAGTGTAGTAATGGAGCTCAAGAAGGAGTAGGACCGTTTGATCATCGACAGAGCTGTCATCTGGGACAACAAAGTGCGGTTGGAGGAGGCAGTCTTGGAATCCTGTCAACAAATTTTTGATCCCACCGCACAGCTGAATCCAGTGGTGCAGGAGCAGCGACTTGGGGCTGTCATCGCCCAGTTATAGCATGACAATAAGGAGTTAACAAATCTATTGCACATTGGCACACCTGAAGCAGAGGTGGATGAAAGAAAGCACACCATTGAGGAGGTGGTTGCACAAATGGGGTATCTGAAGCAGACAGCAACATGACTCATGACAGACACCATGCAGTTTTGGGGAAGCATTATTTAGGATGAGCAGATTGAACAATTGAACAAGCAAAGGAAAGAAGCAAAGGGGCAGTTGGAGACACTAAAAGTGACAATGCGGGGGATGCCGCCGGTGGCTCAGGTCGCCAAGACAGTGGAATTAAAAGAATTGCAGCAGTGCATCAAAAAGGATGAAGAGCGTCGGAAGAAGCGTGCTGCATAGCTGGAAGAATTCCAGGAGATTGCCGATCAATTTTTGATTGAAGCAAATTCTGCGCTAGAGATTGTATAGATAGGTCACCATCAAGTTGTTGAAAGGGTACAAGAGCATCCATCGGCGCAGGACATGATAGACAGTCAGGTGGTGGCTGTGGCAGCAAAGGCGCAGGTCACGGAAGTTGACTAGCAATATGAGGACTTCAGGGTCAAGACCACCGAGTACACCATGTCCATATGACGTGGATCGAGGGCAAGCCACAGGAGTGTGTTGGGGGCTTGTTGGTAGGTGGTTTGATGAGCCAGCATCACAAAACCGTGAGTGTTGCGATACCGCAAAAGAAGGAAAGCAGCGCGCAAGGCGACAAATAATTTTAGTAGTCTTGGTTCATTTGGATCACGTCATGTATATTTTGGGTCATTTAGACCGCACTATGGGGGTTTTGGGTCATTTGACCACATTTTGTGGGATTTTGGGATTGTTGTTGTAGAAGTTTGTTAAGAAGTAGTTAGGCGGTTGCCTAAGCGGACCACAAATGTAAAGGCATAAGCCTATAAATAGATGTAGGATTGTAAGCATTGAGATACCTATCTTTTGGAGAGCATGATTGTTGAAATATTAACATCTGAGAGATCTTGATCTGATGCTGAAGATTGAGTATTTTGTATCTAGGTTTTTGCAGAATTAATATGATGTGACAGAGCTGTTGAGAAGAATCCCTGTGTTTTCTTATCTGTGGTAATGCATTTTGTGATATGAATATATGAATGGTGCGATGTTTCCTTGCTGCGATTAATGCTTTACTGTTATATCTGTTGCAATTATGAATTGTCCTGTTGAATGATGCCATGAATAGGATTGATAATGAATAGATCTATTTCTGAAATGTTGTAATAAGTTAAGTAATTGATCCACAACATCCTCCTTCATTTGACAGAAACATGGTTCCGTCAACTCTCCCTTGAACATCTTGGGTGAGACCTCATCTGCTCTAGAGGTGTTGCTGGACGGGGTAAAACTTGTCTGGGCTGGTGCTCAGGGAGATCACGATGGTTTGGGTGTCGACAGTGTTGGGAACCCCTGTCGAATAGGTTTGTGTCAACAAAATACAACAAAAAAGAACTACAATTGACCCAACCATAGCTTTATATTTACTTGGTAACAACTCCACCCTCATCTCATCAAATTCACCAATGATGCTTTGCTTTTATGCATAGGTTATCATTCAACATCCAAAACAACCTCTAAAGTATATCTCAAATGTTCAAAAGTGCCCATCATGCAACTTTGAAAGAGAGTTGTTGACTTGCAATCTACTTATGTGTATTATGCTTACTTTTGCATGAAGTTACCCCCTGAATTTGGGGTTTATATGAGGTTATATGGTAGTTTTTGGCATTCTTTCAAAGATATTTTCACTTCTTATTTTCAAATTTCCTACTGTTTATGTTTATTTATGTGTTTTCAATGTACAAAAAACCTACAAGGTACAACTATTAAGTTATTAAATAACCCGAGGCTACACTAGAGTGCTAAGAATAAAATAGAGTACGTGTTCACACAACTTATATTAATAGGATAAAAAAAATAACATGATGCATAACACTGTAAATAAATGTTTTATTTTTACTAAATTAGTGGTCAATGTACATATATACACGTAAATATTGTTATCACTCAAAGTTATCCCTTGGAAAAATTCCCAAGGGAGGTCAAACAACAAGAAAAGCACTCCTCTCACTTTGACACTAGAACTTGCTAGTTTCAGGGGGTGTCCCTAATCGAGACTTAGATTTGCTTAACAGATCCAATTACGAAAGCCTGAAAATAAGGGAATCTCTAATTATGATTTAAAGAACCTGCTACAAACCTCCATTGCTGCAAACCGAGAGTAAATGAACCTACTACAAACTTCCATTGCTACAAATCGGGGGTAAATGAACCTGCTACAAACTTTCAAGAAGCGTGCAAGCAGGAAAAATGGTTACAACAGTCGCAACGTTTTACTTAAGGGGAATTTGAGTCTTTACCAAGGATGGCGAGTTTGTTAGAGATAGGATGTTAGATTGTAATTGGGGAAACGTGTCCTATGTTTGCAGGGTTTTTGGGCCAGCATCAAGGCATTTTGTTGTTTGTATCTGAGATTAATCCTTATGTTATGTATCAGTCTGTGACTTAGACATTGTTATGTCTCTTTTTCAAATCATTTCTATTCCAGACCATTGTCTTTAAGATTTCATTTAACACAAGCCTCAGGAAAATCTTTTATGGTTCATCTTCTGCAAAGTATTTGTGAGATGTTATTATAAATTAAATTGAATTCATATTGTATGAGCAGTTCCTTTGTGATATGAATGAAATAGTATGGCTGATATGATGTATTCAGTTGGTCATCTTTTCTTTTACATATTACTGGGTCTTGAATGTTTTCTTATATCAAATGCAATATATATGTGAACTGTTGACTTCTCCATTGCTCAACAGTTTGATTCCTCTTAATAAAATGTGTATGACATATTCATTATGAGTATTATGCAACAAAAACAATGTTCCTATATTTTATGCATTTCCACCACTGTGATACATAAAACTAAGGTAAGGTGGCATCAAAATTTATTACATGGGAAAGCCATATTAAATTAGTGCCCCTACTAGTTACTTTCATCTGCCTGAAACATTTTACACCATCCGAAATTCAACCGCTTGGTTGTGCTTCGGGGCACTTATCTCCTTGTTTATACCAGATACAATTCTTATTTTTGGAAAAGCAAATTTTTCCTCTTCGATAACTATTATATATATATATATATAATATTATTTTTAGACATCTATCCTAGTTACCTTTTCTCAAATCATCTGCATTGAGTAGCCCTATTTAATTTTGGAGTCTTTCTATTTAACTACCTCTTATTGTCTTGTTACAATTCATATGGATTGGAGGAATTCATCCTTGATTTTTGTCTGTGAAGCTTGAGTTAAATCCTAAGGAAGGAGGTTGTTTAGGGTATTTATCCCCAAAGATATATTTAAATCAGCCTGGCCTTTAATTATTTTTGTAGGTTTTATCTCGAGGTTTAAATCCTGAATTTTAGTGCCTACAAAAATATGATACTGCCTTTGAACTACTTCTAAATAATAAGTAAAAAATCCCATTGAAGAACTCTAGCAAAGTAGAAAAGGGACATGATCAATAAATAATATACCTAAGATGTCTTTGGCCATGTCTCTGAAACAAAGGTGGCAATTTCCCTGCAATTCCAAGTGCTCCAACACCATGGAGATGAGATTGTATGAATAAAATGTGACGACTGATCCAAATTCATATCACTCACTGAAAAACATCAACGAAGATGCAATAACGAAATATAACCTATTCATGCTGAGCCAATACACTTCGCCTCTTTGCTTCTTCTTTTTCAGTCAATATCAATTCTGCATCAGTTTGGAACTGGAAAATGCCAACTTGTGAGACCCCAAAAAATCTACAGAAGAAAAATATGCCAAATCCTATTTCAGTATTCAAAAGACATGGGAATTTCTTAAGAAAAATACCTCTTCCATAGCATGCATTCGAGCAATGTCCACATCAGTGGGAGAATCCAAAAATACATGTCCAGAGCTAAGAGGCACAGTCGTGAGGGGTCCAAAAATAGGAGTAGTTGAACCCAAGATACCAATATGGGGCCTCATATTAGGAAAATAAACGAGAATTGCAGGAGGCCGTATAATGGATATTTGAGGCCTCATTATAGGCACTGACATAGAACTTGCAGGGATTATAAAAACACTTTGAGAGAGTCTCTGCGAGGGATGCATATATGCCAATATTTCTAAGCCTCGGTCTTCTTGAGAAATTGAGGCCAATAAAACCAAACTGATGGGTGCTAACGTTTCCAAATGTACTTGTCAATGGAATCTTGGGTCCCTAATCAACCTACAAGAAGAATTGATACAACCATTGGAATTGTGACTAGTTGATTACAAAAAATATTGCTCCAAAACTTTAAAAAATGGATCAATGGGCACTTGAAAAAATACCTGTACTAATGAATAATTTCTGAATAATGTCGATATGCGAGTGAAGAAAATACTATTGAGGTACGACCAAGCTTAAATGGAGAGCAATAGGAAAGGGTGTTTTGCCTAGATAATTCTATCATCAATGCTTCTATTGGGAAATATGCAAAATCACTACGAACAAACAAAGAGGATGATGAACATAACTGGCCCAGTGACTGCTTTGCGAAGTAAGTCATTGAACCCCGAGCTTTTCTTGAACCCCAAGCTCCGCTTGAACACAATAGTACCCACACCGTTATAGGAAGAAAGCATTTTTCCCTTCTCCTTTCTCCCCAGTTATGTTATAATGACTAGGACAGATAGGTTTATATCCTAAAGGATTCCTTCCTATTTTTAATGAATGTTGTATGGGTACTTCTGCTGCGTCCACCAAGAGGTATGCTATTGATGAGGCTCCCACTACTATCCAAATCCTCAGTTCTGAGAAAGATATAATGTAAATGCAAATGTCTTACATATCAAAATGGAAGCCAAAAAATAGATAGGGAACCGTCCGCAGGAATAATTGCTGACAAATATGAAAGAAGAATGCATGGAAAACCTTCACCGCCAAAACAAGGATCGACATCCGATAACCAGCTCACCATCGCCATAATTACTGATAGATCCAGGGTAAATGCACATTGTGAGAAACCCAATGTTATTCTTGGCGCTAAACCTAACACTAAATCCTAAGCTAAAGTTGGAACTATAGTCCCGATGATAAACCCAATGTCATTTTGAAATGACATTTAGAATTGAGAACTTGTGCTAAGTTAGGAAAATAAATCAATGCAAAAATATAGTACCAAAATAAACATTAATGGCCACCTATTTTGCTATAGTGAAAAACTACACCTTTGGGATTGAAGGGTACTCCATGAAGGAGTTGATATGATATTAGCTTCAAATAGTGCTATATTTCCTACATCATCATTATTGACATTGACATCATCATCATCATCAACATCCTAGTCAACATTATACAGATCATCAATGTTATATTTATCATTTTCAGGATGCAACAACATCATCATCATCATGTCGTTAGAGTCTCTCAAATGTCGTAGGGATACTCAGATGCCATTAGGGTCATTTAGGATTAATTATGGTCTCTTAGTTTCCAAAAGGGCCACTTAGGTTCAATTAGGGTCACTCAGGATCAAATAATGCAATAACATGCATCATCCTCATCCTCATCATAATCATCATCATCGTCATCATCATCATTGTTGTCCTTATCAACATCATTATCATCATTATCATCAACATCAATGTCTGACACAACCCTCCCAAATCTAACCCTCAACTCCAATAACCGATAACCTCTATCCCATCAATTAAGTAACTCATATGTTGAATTAGGCTAAATTCTAGGAGGAAAACTCAATGCTATTTTGGGAGCAAATTTAGGCACAATACTAGGAGCAAAAACATGGTGGTACTTTGGGAGCAAAACTACATTCTACACTAGACGTTATTGTAGACGCAAAACTTGGTGATAAACCTACCGACAATTAGGAAGCTAAATTGGGCGCTAAACATGGTGTTAATCCTAGCTTAAATCTTGGTGCAACTTATGGAGCCAAACTAGGCACAATTCTTGGTTTAAAAATTGGCACAAAAGAGGAAGCTAAACTTGGTGCTAAGCTTGGCACTCTGGAAGACGTTATTTCTGGCACTAAAGGAAGCCAAACTAGGTGCCATTGAAGGCATTATTCCTGGTGCTAAAGTGTAATTTAAAGTGGATGCAATTAGCATCCAGTTTAGTACTTAATTTAAAAAAAGGACGCAAAAAACGTCAAGAAAAGCGCCATCTCATGAAATAGTGCCAACTTTTCCTAGAAAATGAAGAAAAATACACTAAAAGTGTTGGTGGAAGCCAAAAAGGGAGCTAAAAGAGATACTAATCACAGGGTTTTGTTGTAACGAATAAGTCCAAAACATAATCATTGAGTCAAATGTCACAATATGCATCATCACAAATTAAGCAAGCATAAACTATAACTCAACAATATAATGAACTAAGGGTGTTCCACTATAACTCTATTGGCACCTCACATTCCCACATTTAATGGTACATATATATCTTCATTCTAAGCTAGTATGGTGCACTTTTAAAGGTACCCTAAAAGACTTATTCCACTTTTAAGATTTTGGGAATACCACTTTGATGACCTATTCCCAAATCCCCTTTCAAATACATTAGTTCTCAGTAATGTTGTTTAGTATATGAATTTGTACCATTACATGTGGCTAAAGTAAATAGATTTCACATAAGTATTAGGTAAAACATCATCGATACTTACTACACTAAATAAGTAATTCTTAATCATTTTTCCGCTTGCATATTAATCCATAGAATTTTGAAATGTCCGATTTAGTAACTACTTCAAGAATAAATACTCCAAGCTACTTATTATAAAAATTTTGTTTAATGTAAATTCCACATTACCTTAATGGACCACACTAAATAACTTTTCGTGAAGAAAATGTTGATTTTTCTTATCTTTTCAATTACAAATAATTTCTTTAACATTCTTTTACATTCATCATCATTATAGCATCATTATTTACTGAAAAAAATTAAATTTCATATGCATAAATAAAGAGGAACATGAAGATAACCATTAACACGAGTGGCACAAGATTTATCCTGGGAAAACCCTCACAGGGAAGAAAAACCTAGTTAAATATTTCCTATTAATAAGAAATCCTTTACAAGTACATCAGATCATCACATCATGATATTCCTAGATCAATAATAACCATAGAATAAAACACATGAAAAAATATAGATATAACAAGAGAAACTTATCTCAGACTTCCATCCTTCATTAAGAAACCCTAGAAACAAGTGCCACCTTCCTTTATGAGGAAACCTTAATCGATAAGTGCACCCTCTTGTACATGCACCCTTCTTGAGATGATTATATTGGGTGGTGACAATGAAATGATTGGGTGCCTATTTATACACTTCAAGTCTCCTTTTAATTTTTATCTTTTTAAGGTCGACCTATGAAATTAGTTCAACTGTCTTTTCGTAGGGTTGCGTCTCTTGGTTCATGACTCTTCAAGCTGGGCCGACCATTAATTTTATATCTTCAGGGCTTCTTCTAGAAATTTTTGGGCTTTGACCTATATTCTTGACTTTCTTCTTAGGCCTTCATGCTAAGAATACATCTCGTAGCTACAATAATATCAACACTCCCTCTTAGTTAGGGATGTATTCTTCTTGTACGTTCCTTACATGTTCAATAGTCTTCTTCTTGTCTTTTGGGAGTTCTTCTAGAGAGTATGTTCATGTTCTTGCATAAGTGATGAGTGCATAAGTGAAGATGTGCTAGCATCTAGGGACTAATCTCCCCACCCCGTCATAGGGTGTCCAGGACTTTGAGCATTTAGGGACTAATCTCTCCACCCCACTTGGTGTCTAAGAGAAGGCACTGTCCCACTTAACCCACCCCTATCCAAGTCATAAGGCTAATACTGGGGAAATGCTCGATGAAACATCACGCAAGGGCCAATATCCCCACCCCTTCATAGGGTGTAGGGAGAAGATACTACCATGCCTCTGGACCATTCACCCCTAGCCAAAGCACATGGATAATACTACAAGAACACTTTCCCGATGAAAACATCACATATGTATTCAAGACTCACATCCATTGCAGTTGCTCCCTCTACCATAGAAGCCATATTTTTTTTCTAGAACTTGAAGCCATCTCCCTTTGACAATGAGTTCCTCTTGTTCCTTTTGAATCCTACACTCATCATTAATCCTGGAGTACCAAGATTCCTCTTAATGTCGATCCTCACTACTACATCCTGGGTAACTTCTCCCTTTGAATATAGAAGTCTCCGTACATGTTATATTCCTCACTGAGAAACTCTTTCGGTTTGTGTTATTCCCATCATCACTTTGAGTTGAAATCTAACTCATCCTTCATTCCAAGATTAAGATTCCACAATGGATCTACATGATAGCAGTAAACCAAAATTAATTATCCATTTATGCTAATCATCAACAAAACATAATCTTCAATTTAAGTAAATAAGGCTTATTACTAAAGACATTAAATACTTATCTTTATTGTTTACTTCTGAATATTGAACTAGGAGCCTCTTTCTCCTCACTGTTCATATCCCTCTTAATCCATGAAGTCCTTACGCTGTAAAATTTGAAGAGTCCTTCATTTCGAACATCAACCACTCCTACTGAGTCTGATTTTAACCATCTCAAATGAAATCCATACAGACCTGCATACAACTATCATGAAAAAAATATTCTTCAAATTGTTCAAAATATTTACATCTGATTTGCAAAAAAAAATAGTTCAAATAACAGTTCAAATACAAATACTTATATTTTATTTTTATGTGGAAATTCTACGGACTCCAGCTAAATTGCATGCTCCCCACTTGCAATGTTGAATCCTTTTCCTGCCAAAAAAATCACAACTACCTGTAATGTGTATATCTGAGTCTCATTTGTAAGCCTCTCTTTTTTCTTTGGAGGTTCCTCATCAACATAGGATGTTGATGCATGTTGCTTTCCTCTCTTTCTATGAGGACAATCTAAATCAAAGTGACCAAACTTGTCACACTTGAAACACTGGATGTCTAAAAGATCCTTCTTCTTTGATCTTCCATCTTTTTTTTTCTCTCAAACTTTCTTCCCTTTTCTTTCTTTTCATGAGTAGCAAAGGCCAGATCCTCCTCAGACTGAGGTTTTTGCGAGCTAGTTCTGGATAGTATTCTATATTCTTCATGTAAACAATCAACCCATAGCCTGCCAAATTTGGGTAATTTCTTTTGTGCACAAATCCCCTGAATAAATGTTCTCGGGAAGAGGGAAGGTCGTTAAGGGTCACTGTAACAAGTTCTTTCTCATTAACTATATTGTCAATTGCTGGAAGCTAGTATCTCAATTGGGAGACTCATAAAATAAGAGGCATCTGTATCTAAATTGGTCATACCAATACGGTGGAGTTAATTTCTTAAGGCCAACTTCCTGCTAGTGTTCTTACTCTTGAACAACCCCACCAAGGAATCAAACGTATTCTTAGTTGATCCTAATTGAGTAATGTGAGGGATCAAATGATCTTTTAAAAATTCTATCAAGATCCCTTTGGATTTTGCTTCATTCTTCTTATGCTTAGAATTTTCTACTTCATTTTTTGAATATGGGATATTACCTTTTAGATGATTCTTTAAGTCATTTTATTCCATGATGAAGAGTATCCATGCCTTCCAGGAATTGAAGTTAGTTTCTCCCACCAATATTTCTTCCATTCTTAGACTGGTCACCATCGTTGCTATAGAAACCCTAAATCTTGAAAATCCTCAAAAGATTCAAAGTCTTTAAAAGTCAATGCTAGGGTTTTTGTAGTTGTGCTAGGAAAGGAGAAGATGATTTGAACAAGAATTTCTTCCAACATTTTGCGAAAAAGGTCAACAACTCGTAGAAACCCTTAAAAATTCAACCTTCTCAGAAATTCAATGCTATAGTCTAGGATGATGCACTAGGCCAAGGCGAGGTGAAATATGCAGAGAAATCCTCCAACACTGCCCTGAAACTACCCAATGACGTCTTCCCTAGCTTCTGGACTGTGCAGTTCTATTTTTTGGTTTTGGCTTTGTATTATGGTAAAAATGGCACATTCATTTCTTTACTGTACCTGCTAAATCATGCGTCTCTTCTTCTTTCAACAAAGTTGTGGGCCCAGAACTTGTTGAATTTTCAGCTTCTCTTGAATAGGTTAAACTTCAACCTGCTTTGATACCATGCTAATTTTTTGTATGTTTTCAGTCACATATAATTTCTTTAACATTATTTACATTCATCATCATTATAGAATCATTATTTACTGAAAACATTTAACTTTCATATGTATAAATAAAGAGGAACATGAAGATAACCGTGAACAAGAGTGACACAAGATTTATCCTAGGAAAACCCTCACGGGGAAGAAAAACCCAGTCAAATTTTTCCTAAGAAGAAATCCTTTACAAGTACATCACATCATCACATCATGTGTTGATGTATATTTCATCTATGTATTTCATATATATTTATTGTACCCTTATTAGAGATGTGTTATTCCTCTATAAGGAAGTGTCGTCATGTGGATTGACAAGTGTCGCAAATGTGTGTACTTGCCAATGGGTTATTAGACCACCATGTGTGGGGTCGGCCCTAAAATATATATTATATTGTGGATGTATCTAGTTAGACATAGCTGAAATCTGAAGACATAGCTGGAAGTTCCTTGCAAAAATCAAAGTTTAGAGCTTTGGATCAAGATTTTTGGCTGGGTAGATCTCCGGGAAACTCAAACCCTAATTCAGGGCTCTCCCTAGTGAACCCGGGAGGACAAAAAGGAAAATATGAAGGGTAAAGCTTTGCTGATATCAAATTTTGAATACACCAGGCTGATCAGCTCATCAAGGTGCATCTTTCTATCCTCTCAGAAAATTGAAATTCACATTTTGAATTTTTAGGGTTTTTCCAACAAACCCTAATCTGGGACTAGATCCAGTTTTTAGCATTTCAAGTGGTAAGACCTAAATATTTTCTATTTCCATTTGAAGTAATCTTTAAGATGTCTCACCACACCAAGCTTGAGGATAAGCTTGAAGGGGCTGATAACTTCCAAGCTTGGAAGTATAGGATTGGGTTAATCCTGGAAGAGAATGAGTTGGACTCATATATAAAAGAAGACATCCCTATCCCAGAGGATGAAGAGGCTAAGGTATTGCATTAGAAGAACTTGGTCAAGGAAAAGATAATCATTGCCGATTCTATCAAAGACCATCTCATACCCCATGTGTCTTCTCTAAAGAAACCCAAGGTTATGTTTGACTCTTTGATCAAGCTATTTGAAGGAAAGAACATAAATCGGAAGATGACCCTGTGGAATCAATTGAAAGGGGTCAAGATGTCGAATGGAGAAACCATTCAATCCTATTTCTCCAAGGTCTCTTAGATCAAGGAACAAATTGAAGCTATAGATGAAATGGTGGAGAATGGTGAAATTGTTATGACTACTTTGAATGGCCTACCTAGGTCATGGGACTCTTTTATCCAGGGGATCTGTGCCAGAAAGAAGTTAATTTCCTTCAGCAGATTATGGGAGGAATGTTCTCAAGAAGAAGCAAGGCTTGTGGCAAGAGAAGAGAAGATGGGAAATGAAGATCAAGCTCTCACAGCTCACACTAAGAAGGGCAAGTTCAAGAGGGATCCATCCCATCACAAGAAGAAATCTTCTCATCGTTTTCACAAAGAAAAGAAAAATCTAAGGTGTTTCACTTGTAATGAGAAGGGTCACTTTGCTTCAGAATGTCTCAAGAAAAAAAGGGACAACCACAACAATAACAACTCCAGCAAGAAGAAGAAGGGTAACAAAAGAAGGTACCATGCTCATGCTGCCGAAGATGATGAACCTCCAAAGAAGAAGGCTAGGGCAGAAAGTGATGATAGTAATGATGACTCATCAAGTGAAGAAGAGTATGTTCTAATCTCTGCTCTCACAGGTACTATCTCCCATGGTTGTAATGATTGGTTAATTGACAGTGGGGCTTCCAAACACATGGCTGGGTTTAAAGAATCCTTTGTAAATCTGTCTAAACATGAATCACCTCATAAAATGAAACTTGGGGATGATTATCAATATCCCATCAAAGGAAGTGGTGAATCCTCCTACAACCTAGATTCTGGAAAATCTTTGAAAATGAAAGAAGTCCTTTATGTACCTGGGATCAAGAAGAACTTACTCTCCATCTCTGCATTGGATACAAAAGGTACAAGGGTTGCATTTGTGGATGGCCAAGTCCTAATGTGGCCAAAGGGAAAGACCATAGATGACGCAGTTGTGATTGGGGAGCAAGAGGGAGGTTTGTATAAATTAAAAGGAAAACCTGAACATGCCATGGTGCATGAATCCATGGAGCCAAGTGAATTTTGGCATAAAAGACTTGCTCATATGCACTATAGGGCACTTCCAATTGCAAGCAAGGCTATAGAGGGTATTCCTGAAATCAAGACCAAACATGAAGGTGTTTGCAAAGGATGTGCAAAAGGTAAGAATATTAAGAAGGCATTTCCAAGCAGTGAAAGCAAGGCAAAAGGCATCTTGGAAATCATCCACTCAGATGTTTGTGGTTCCATGTCATCCAGTTCTTTAAGGAGGTATGTATAATTTGTTTTTGCAAAAGTTAGCTAATGAGTGATGCAGGTCATTGAAGAGAACAAGAACACATTGCTAGACATAACTAGCAAATATGATGGCCAGGTATGTTTTGTTATATATATCATATACTTTTGTATGGTTGATAATGATTACTCTTGAAGTTACAAGTTTGAGTAATCTAGGACTTATGCATATTATGTTTCTTACCTTAATTAATAATATGACTAACCAGAAGAGTCATAGGTTTGAGTAATCACGGGTTTAGGAATATTATGTTTATGACTAACCATAAGAATGCTTATTATTTATGTTTGAAATGATTCTGACTATACATGCTTGAGATTACTGTGTTTTGATAATTTTAAGATTATGCTAATGATTATGTATGAGACCTCGAGGTTAACAAAATGATGATACTAACAAGCATGCATAGGGATCGAGAATGAATATAAGTTCAAGAACAGGTAATCCAGGAAGCAAAGATCAAGAGGGAACACACTCCAGTGGTTTATGCAAGGATGCAAATATTTAGAGGGAGTTGACCATCTCTCTACATTCCACAACATAAAGGTGTAGGAGAAGCTACTTCAGATTAGGACTCTAGCAGCTCCTGCAAGGAAGCAAAGACTCAGAGGGAGTCCACCCAACAAACAAACAAAGATAAGTATTTTAATTATCATTTCTTACATATTTTTTTGTTTAAATAAAATTGTTCAATGATGTATATGCTCATGTTCCTAGATTTAGGATGTGCATTATGCATATTAGAATAGTTGCATTGATGAACAGTATACTACTAATATACATGGGTAAGTGGACTATGGCACTGTACAACATTCCATTGCTACTTATCTAGAATGAAACCTCTTTGCTAACATGTTGGGAGTTGTGCACACTCTTAACAATGTTCTGGTAGAGATTGGAAGGAATCTAGAAAGTTACGGGATATGGATAAATGTTGTATTGAAGCATTGGCTAAGATAATTGCATGACTGTATGACATATTTCCTTATGTGTAAGAATTTGTTCTAAAAATTATGAGATGTTTCTAATCATGCAATTTAACTTGTTTTGTAGGAAAGACCGTATACCTTCACCTACAAAAGAAGGACTACAACATTTGTTCCAGCAACAAAGATATCTATTGAAGATATTGAATATATTGAAGTTCCCAGGATCTGGGCTGAAGAAATGGAAGAATGCCATGATCCGTCGATCATGAAGAATGTGTTTGGGATGCAGTACCAAGACCTGAAGCGGAGTCTGTAATGACTTCCATATGGATCTATCAGATCAAGCATGCTACAGATGACAGCATAGAAAAATATTAAGGTGATGAAATAAAAGATACACCAGATGGATGTCAAGACTGCTTTCTTGAATGGTGTAGTTGAAGAGGAAGTGTATGTGGAGAAGCCACTTGGTTCTAAGACACACGACATGAAATCCTGTGATTCTACTTCTGTATGTGGATGACTTATTTGTAATAGGAGATGACAGATTGATTGCAGATACTAAGAGGAATCTTGCTGCTGAGTTCGATATGAAAGATTTGGGAATGATGCATTATTTCCTAGGTATGGAGGTGTGGCAGAGTACAGGTGGGATCTTCCTTGGTCAAGGGAAGTACACAGTAGATATCCTGAAGAGATTCGAGATGATGGATTGCAAGGCCATGGCCACACCTATGGCATCGAATCTGAAGCTTCTATGTGATGCTTCATCTGAGCTGGTTGATGTCTCTATGTATCGTCAGATGATTGGGTCCTTGATGTACCTAATGAACACGACACCAGATATTTTCTTTGCGGTGAAAACATTGAGTCAGTTCCTGACAGATTCGAGGAGTGTTCATCTAGTTGTTGTAAAGCATGTTCTGAGGTACCTGAAGGGTACAGTGGATTATGGGCTCAAGTATGAGGCGAATCAAAAGTTTAACCTGCAAGGTTATGTTGATTCAGATTGGGCTGGCAGTACTGCAGATAGGAAGAGCACATCTGGGTGCTTCTTCAGTATGGGATCAGGTGTGATCTCTTGGTTTAGCAGGAAGTAGTCCTGTGTAGCACTGAGTACAACTGAGACAGAGTATGTTGCAGCTTGTTCAGCTAGTTGTGAGGCAGTATGGCTATGGAAGCTACTATCTGAATTATTTGATCTCCCGTTCGATGCTACTGGTATCTTCTGTGATAACCAAAGTTGTGTGAAGCTATCCGAGAACCCAGTGTTTCGTGATAGGTCGAAACACATGGAGATAAAATATCACTATATCAGGGATATGGTGCAGAGAGGAGCTGTGAAGCTCCTGTATGTTGCGATGGATGAGCAGATTGCAGATGTGCTGACGAAGCCACTAGCCAGGGTGAAGTTCAAGTACTTCAGAGAGAGGCTTGGTGTTCTTCGGATTGATGACACTTCGAGGAAGAAGTGATGGACACATTTGTTGAAGCCATTCCAAGCATGTTGGAAGGAGGATCCTTCACATGGCTTTGGATGTAAGCGCTGGATGATGAGCATCAGGATGATGTTTTGGTTTCTGCTTTGTATGATCAGTTGGATCATTTTTATATGTATGTATGTATGCATCATGTTGGATGCTGGATATGATCAGTTGGATCATTTATATGTATATGTACGCATCATGTTGGATGCTAGATATGATCAGTTGGATCATTTATATGTATGTACGCATCATGTTGGATGCTGGATATGATCGGTTGGATCATGTGTATGTATTTTGTATAAGCATCATGTTGGATGCTTGGACCATGTATCTGATATGTATCAGGTAGATACTTGGTATGCATCAGGTAGATGCATTGTATGATTAGGATGATCATGGATGACGAGCTTCAGGATGTTGCTCCAGATGACATGTAGCAGGATGTTGCAGTGATGATGATCAGGATGATGTATGGTGAGTATCAGGTTGATACTCTATGGCTGTGGAACAGGTTGTGCAGATAAGCATGTAATTTGTGCCCTGGGAGATTTGGAGATAGTCTTTCGAGGTTTTGCCTATAGCATGTAATTTTTACCCTGGGATATTTGGAAAATGCTCTTTCAAGGTTTTGCTTGAGAGGACATATAATTTGTGCCCTGGGAGATCTGCAAATAATCTTTCGAGGTTTTGCCTATGGCATGTAATTTGTGCCCTGGGATATCTGGCAGATGCTCTTTCGAGGTTTTGTCCTATGGCATGTAATTTGTGCCCTGGGAGATCCAATAGGTTGAGTTTTGTGCTCGTAATCAGTCCTGGGATGCTCTTTCGAGGTTTTACCATGACCACATGTAATTTGTGCCCTGGGAGATTCGATAGGTTGAGCCTTGTGCTCGTAATCAGTCCTGGGATGCTCTTTCGAGGTTTTGTGGTGACCACATGTAATTTGTGCCCTAGGAGATCCAATAGGTTGAGCCTTGTGCTCGTAATCAGTCCTGGGATTCTCTTTCGAGGTTTTGTGGTGGGGTCACATGTAATAAGTCCTAGAGATTTGGACAGGATGAAAAAGGCCTCAGATGCTCTTTAGGGTTCTTGCTAGTCAAGAGACTCTTTAAGGTTTTGTTACGCACGTAATAAGTCCTGAGATTTCCACATTATGGCCAGTGATGATGAAGACCTACAGGTGGTGGGCCTACATCCAGTATGAAAAAGGACTGGCTTTGTAGAACTTCCTATGACGAGTAGAGTCAGAGATTGGTTGAGATAGAAGCAGCAGTGACGATGATGATGATGATGCATCGATGACAATGATCCCGAGAAGAAGACTTGTCTAGCAGATCTGTGTCGAGAAATACCTTCCTAGTTAAGAGGGAGTGTTGATGTATATGTAACGTCGAAATGTATTTCATATATATTTATTGTACCCTTATTAGAGATGTGTTATTCCTCTATAAGGAAGTGTCGTCATGTGGATTGACAAGTGTCGCAAGTGTGTGTACTTGCCGATGGGTTATTAGACCACCATGTGTGGGGTCAAACCTGAAATATATATTATATTGTGCATGTATCTAGTTAGACAAGTCGGCCCCATAAGGTCACTGGGAAAACAAGTTAGTATAAATAGAGATCAGGAGATCTCTATTTAGATCATTCGGAAAGTCGTCTCTCTCTCACTCAGAAAGTGGCGCACTAGTGAGGAGGAGGATCATCTACTTCTAGGAGACTATCTCAAGTGTATTTTGGTTGTACTTTGGTTGAGCCATTGCTCTCTCTATCTCTGAGGAAGTTGTGGGGTTTTTCACCTTAGGGTTTTCCCCACGGAAACTCTATGTCTCTTGCCTCTCATGATTTTGATTCGTGTGATGCTTGTCATGCTTATTGTGATTGTTATGCATTGATATACTATATATGTTATTCTCTCAGTGAAGATCCTAGAGTATTGTGAATTAATGCTCAAAATTTAACATCATGATATTCCTAGATCAACAATAAGCATAGAGGAAAACCCTTGGAAATATATATATATATATATAACAAGACAAACTTATCTTAGACTCACATCCTTCATGCAGAAACCCTAGAAACAAGTGCACTTTCCTTTATGAGGAAACCCTAATCCATAAGTGCACCCTCTTGTACTTGTACCCTTCCTGAGATGATCAACTTGGATGGTGATAATGAAATTCTTGGGCCCCTATTTATACACTTCAAGTCTCCTTTTGATTTATTTTAGGGCCTACCTATGAAATTAGTTCAAGTGCCTTTTCATAGGGTTGCGTCTCTTGGGTTGTGACTCTTCAAGTTGGGCCAACCTTTACTTTTATATCTTCAAAGCTTCTTCTAGAAATTTCGAGGATTTGAATTGTCTTCTTCACTTTCTTCTTAGGCCTTCATGCTAAGAATACATCCCCTAATTACAATAACATCAACAAAAAAAAATTAAGAGAGTATGTGAGGTGTTCATCTAAAGAGAATGCATGTAATCATAACACCCATATAGATTTTCCAACTTCAAGAATACAATTATCTATGAAATTGAAAATCTTTCAATTGATGCAATTCTTTATAGTAGAAAGATTAACATCTTGGTCTTTTTCTAAACTTCGATTTGTATATTTACATACCTATTACTTTTGTTGTCACTTAGATTTGAATAAGATAAACGAACAAATTTATGCCCTTCACCTTAATCAATCTAAAACATGGGAAAAAATAAATATTGAGCAATATATATCTCATAAAATATTCTATGGTTCTATATAAAATGGAAATGGAACTCAAGGTGAGTAATGTATTGGCTTCTTTGCATTTAATTATAGTTGCAAACCAACATCTTCAGACTTCAAATAAATTAGAAAAATCATTCCGGACCAAGTTTCTCAATAACATGTTATTTTTATTTATAATATTTGATTTATTATATACTCCATCATTTTAAAACTAAAAGGCTAAAATTAACCTCAAATTCATTTAAGAGACCATTAAAGATGCTTCTCATTAAAGTTGTTACCCAATGTTCATGCTATCTTCTCATTAAAGTGGTTGCCATTACACCCAATGTTCATGCTATCTATTTAGTGGAAGAAATAACAGAAAGAAAAAAAAAAAAAAAAAAACCGAATATAGTGTCATCAAACGCTCTTTGCTTCATTTGTGAATAAGTATATGGTTTTTGTGAGAGTTGTTTATAGTTTGACACTTCACGTGTCGGTAGGAACTTGTGGCATGCTCAAATTTTCATTATGGATATCATTTTTGCCAAATTAATGAAATTTATTGTAGGATGAAAGCATTTAGTGAATGGGCTCAATGCCTCCATATACTAGATGAAGATGACCTTTAGTGAGTGGGTTCAATGTTTCAATATACTAGTTTAATTGTTAATTGTTAAGTAGATCCTTAGTGAGTAGGCTCAATGTTTCAATATACTAGTTTCATTGTTAATGATTAATGTTTCAATATACTAGTTTAATTGTTAATGGTTAAGTATATCTTTTTTAGAGTCAGTGCAATATTTGGCACTTAAGGATATGATATAATATACAATTACAGATATGATATAATATACAAATAATGTTAGTGTTGCAGTATTAGTTAAAATTATTGTGGTTATTCACTTAACAATTATAATGGATGATGTGAATCAATAAGTAAATTTTTTTCTATGCAATCTATGTCTCACAATTTTGTGTTTTTTTTTTAAAAATAACATACATCAACAACTTGGGGTGTTTCTTGTAGTCACAAGTTTAAGTTGGGAAAATGTGCCACTTCATGGCTGTAATAATTCATTAATAGTAACAAATTGGCACCATTGTCAAGCTAGTATGACCATGAATGTTATCATTGTCATGCTTGAACTCAAGATTGTAGGTATCACTCCACATTGTTGGAAACATTTTTCAGATAGATATTTGAAGGGCTACGTGATAGGGATTTCATAGTAAAATGAATCCCCTAAATGCCAATATATGGACATCTAAGTGTTCTTTTGATTGCATAGATGTCAATTTCCATACACTAGCTAACGTCTAGATATAGACATATTATCCATCATTTATTTATAGGACCCTTCTTTAACAACTTCCAATGCATCAATTTAACAACTCTAACGACATTGTTAAAATGGTGTTTATGGGAGATATTATTATCACAAACTTGTATGCATATCAACATACAACATAGTATAATTATAGACAATATTTCCTAAAGATGATGATATATTCACATTTCTAAAAAAAGAGCCACGTGGTGGCAATGTCCCCGACATTGCCACCAACTTTTTGGTTGTCTATGGGGAAGATTTTTTTGCAATGAAAACAATTGTTGAAGGAGCTTTGGGATAATTTCTTAATGATATGTCATTTCACTGTAATCTAGAAAGTTATTTTGATATTTTTATTATTAAAATAAGAAAATATAAAAATAAATATAAAAAGATTAAACATCTAAAACGAATATTTTAGAGCTTTAAGAAATTTGGTTTGTGTAAAGTATATATTTATTAAAATAGATTATATTCTGAAAATTAAGAAAATATCTGGCATAACGTGAGGAAATAAGAAAAGTTTAAAATCAAAATGTGATATATTTAATTTTTATTAAGAAATAAATTATTGTAAATTGTTGTCTATTATTGTTGTATGTAAAAAAAAATATATTACAAAATGAAATGAGTATTACTAATATATATGTGGACATTGAAGAGTATAAACTTCAAGTAGACAATAGAACCAGTTCAAATACCTGGAGTCTGCATAAACATAGTATTTCTTTATTCATTGAACAATCATATGATGATCATGGTCTTATATAACCCAGTGTAGAACTATCATATGATGTAGAGATTGCAATAAACTCATATTAAATATAAACAAAAGGAAAACCCAAAATTGCAAATAAACTCATATTAAATATAAACAAAAAGAAAACCCTAGAAGGGTACTCTATGTAATAACATAGATTTTACTGTGCCAGGGACAATAAATCAATTCTATTAAGAGAGGATGGAAATACAAATCACAATCTGTATCCATTTGTTACAAAGTTGAATACCTGATATTCATTCCTTATATAGACCTAGGTAAAAGTTTTATGAGTAAACTTCCCAACGAGGATTTACAGATAATGATTAATATGTGTATTATCCATCAAAAGTAACTTGTACAAATATGTAAAAGATATTAAAAATGAAGATCTAAAATATATTAAAAATGTTTGTAACCTATAAAACAAAATCACATGTAAAAATGTGCAAAGACCGAATGTCACAATTAGTATTTATCATGAAAATTAGGGCAAAGGATGTGATTGTCTAATGAAAAAAACACTTAAAAATTATACAAAATCATATTTTGATAAACAAAAATCAACAAGGATTCATAAAATGAAATCAATGTATATAAATGCATTCGATGTATATAAATACATGTACATGTTCTTGTATTGATTCAATATATATATATATATATATATATATATATTATATATATATATATATATGCGTCAAGAATAGCTAAATAACATTGCAATTAATTCATGTCATTGAAAATTAAAAAAGTCTTTCCTTACATTATTTAAATTAGGTTCACTACTAAATGAGAAAACAAATATAATAATATCATTCCAAACATAATAAATTCATTCCATTGTGAGTTAAAGAATCTATCCTTACATTAATCGAATTTTATGATGATTAAGCCATTCCCTTGAGAATTAAAGAATCTTTCGGTATTATTCAAATTTTCACTTGGAAATGAATGCATCCAACTATATCTTAGCTTAATGTAATTGACATAATAATGGAAATAACAATTATTATATAATAAGACAATTTTCTTGAAATACACTCGACCCACACCATGAATTTACATGCATATTGCTTCTTCGATGACTGGCCAAGCCATAACTTCGCACTTCATCACTAATTATAAAAAACTAATTATGAATTTATTACCAGTAAATAATTCACGGGAATGGGAACCATTGACATCACAACGCAATCCTTGACCTATAGATTAAAATGTTGATATCGTTTGACGCCAGTTCGCATAGTCAGCTGCTTCGTTGCCGAAGTTTGTTTGGGAATTTTGATGAAATTGTTCAAGAATTTCATAGTTATTTCAATAATTATTGTTATATATTACAACGCTCCTCAATGCTCATAGAGTGAATGCATAATTCAATATATATGAAAATCACACTCGTTGATGACAACGTCAACTGAGTATCCTTTTTGCATAAGACATGACTTCCATGAGCACAATATTGGGCATCATACTCATGTGACAGGTTCCTTATAGACTTGTTGATGGTGGTTTGAAGTCTCAGAATGTTATAGAAACCTTGTTGGCTTCATTAATCCTATTGTATTTATAATATTTTGACACTGGGTTAGAGTGAGTCAGAGGTGAACTCTGTCATGTTGGTCGATATGATTTGAAGCCCACTTCCTTTATCTTATTGTATATATGATTTTCTAGTACTAGGTTGGAGTGAAGAAAAAGATGAAAAACAACTATTTGTGCATTGCATTATCTCATATGAGCAATTTTATGTTTTGTCATTATAATGATAGATGCTATAAATTTAATGGTAAATCTAACAAGACACCAATTGTTGTAAATATTTGAGCGTATTAATTATGGTAAAAATCCATGAATTGATAGATAGATCTATTTATCGACACCCAGTGAAACACTTGGATGACCACTCATCTTGCATTTAGTTGGAATTTTATAGAGTATGCTAACCAACACACTAGCAATCCTGAGCTCAAAGTGATCAAAATGATTTATCAAAATGGACGAATTCAAAGTCAAGCGTATTTAGCATTGAGCACCACTCAATCTTCCCAGTGACCATTATTAAACCCACCATTGCAGTGCAACTAGACTAGAAGCATGCCACCAATAACAAGTAAAATTAGGATGATTTTATTTGAATACCTATGATCTAGCTCCTAAGATTCCACCAAAAGATGCTAATGTTGATGTATTTGTAACTTCGGAAGATATTCTTCTATGTATTACACTTGTACTTTGTTATATGTATGATGGAGATGTATTATTCCTCCAATCAGAAGTGTCGTTATTTGTATTTATAAGTGTCGCAACTTATATTTGATGGGTTATTAGACCACTAGTGTGGGGTCAGCCCTAATTACATTATGTGAGTGGGTTATTAGACTTCTTTAGGAGGCCGACCCAGTTAGACTATTGGAAGGTCCAGTCAGTGTATAAATAGAGAGGTTGTGTCTCTCATTCTATTCATTCACTCACTTCTCAAACTCGCATAGTTGAGAGAGAGAGTTGCGCACAAGTGGAGGAGGAGGAGTATCTACTAGAAACATCTCTTTGGGTTTGATCATTGTGATCTTGTATTGTGGCTTATTCTATCTCTGAGGAAGTTGCGGGGTTTTTCACCTTCTTGGTTTTCCCCGAGGAAACTTTGTGTCTATTATCTCTTGTGTTTTTTATTGTTATGCTGTACATGTCATTCTCTTAGTGATCCTACATAATAATGAATGAAATTATCGAAAAATTAACATGGTATCAGAGTTGACCTAAGAAGAAGGCACTGTGCAGTTGCGGAAGCTAGGGATTCTTAATTTTTGGGTTTCTCTCCATAGATAATCAAAGGTAGGAGGATAGATTGACTCTCATAGCAAGGGCACATCCTTCTGTCAAGACATAATTCAATTCTGAGCATTTTCAATTTTTGGCCCATCACTACTGCGGGAAATTAGGGTTTCAAAAAAAGTTGGAATTTTTGGAATCTGAATCCAAGGCTGGATACTCCTCAAGAAAATCAAAGTTTAGAGCAGTAGATCGAACTTTTTGGTTGGGAAGAAGACCAGGTTTGATCAAACCCTAATTCAGGATCCTGTCGAGTAGATCTGGAAGTTTCAAAGGCAATTTTGAGGGGTCAAATTTTGCAGATCTCAAAATCAAAGTATACTAGCTTGACCAGCTCAGCAAGGCACATCTTTCTATCCTTTCAGAAGTTTGAAATTCAAAGTTTGAATTTTTAGGGTTTCTCTGACAAACCCTAATTTAGCTCTAGATCCAGTTTTCAGCAAATCAAGTGGTAAGACCTAAAACTTTCTATTTCCATTTGAAGTACTCTTTGAGATGTCTCACCACACCAAGCTTGAGGATAAGCTTGAAGGGGATGATAACTTCCGAGATTGGAAGTATAGGATTGGGTTAATCCTAGAAGAAAATGAGTTGGACACTTACATAAGTGAAGAGGTTCTAGTCCTAGAGGGAGAAGAGGCTAAGGCCTTACACAAGAAGAACTTGGTCAAAGCCAAGAGAGTCATTGCTGATTCTATTAAGGACCATCTCATACCCCATGTGTCTTCCCTAAAGACACCTAAGGAGATGTTTGACTCTTTGACTAAGTTGTTTGAAGGAAAGAACATAAATCATAAGATGACTCTGCGGAACCAATTGAAAGGGGTAAAGATCCAGAATGGAGAGACCATCCAATCCTACTTTTCCAAGGTCTCTCAAATCAAGGAACAACTTGAAGTTGTGGATGAAGTAGTGGAGAATGGAGAAATTGTAATGACCACATTAAATGGCCTACATAGGTCATGGGACTCCTTCATCCAAGGAATTTGTGCAAGAAAGAAATTGATATCTTTCAGTAGACTATGGGAGGAATGTTCACAAGAAGAAGCTAGGCTTGTGGCCCGAGAAGAAAAGATGGGAAGTGAAGATCAAGCTCTCACAGCACACACCAAGAAAAGCAAGTTCAAGAGGGAGCCATCTCACCTCAAGAAATATTCTCACCCCTATCACAAAGAGAATAAATATTTGAGATGCTTCAATTGTAATGTGAAAGGACACTTTTCCTCAGAATGTCCCAAGAAAAGAAAAGGAGTTACTAACAATAACAAGAAGAAGAACATCAAGAAGAGGCATCATGCTCATGCTGCTGAGGATGATGAACCTCCCAAGAAGAAGAATAGGGCATAAAGTGAATACTCTTCAAGTGAGGAAGAATATGTGTTGATCTCTGCTCTCACAGGTACTATCTCACATGGGTGTGATGATTGGCTCATTGATAGTGGGGCTTCCAAACACATGACGGGATTTAAAGAATCCTTTATAGACCTATGTGAACATGAGTCACCTCATAAGGTGAAACTTGGGGATGACTATCAATACCCTATAAAAGGAAGTGGTGAAGCCTCCTACAAACTAGACTCTGAGAAGTATTTGAAGATGAAAGATGTTCTATATGTACCTAGACTCAAGAAGAATCTTCTCTCCATATAATCTTTGGATGCAAAGGGAATGAGAGTTGCATTTAAAGATGGCCAAGTACTTATGTGGCCAAAGGGTAAGAGATTAGATGATGCAATGGTGATTGGAGAGCAAGAGAGAGGATTGTACAAATTGAAGGGACAACCTGAACATGCCATGGTACATGAATCCATGGAGCCAAGTGAACTTTGGCATAGAAGGGTTGCTCATATGCACTATAGGGAACTACCAAGTGCAAGCAAAGTAGTAGAAGGTCTTCCTGAAATCCAGTCAAAGCATGAAGGCATTTGCAAAGGGTGTGCAAAAGGAAAGAACACAAAGAAGGCATTTCCAAGCAGTGAAAGCAAAGCAAAAGGAATCTTGGAAATTATGCACTCCGATGTATGCGGTCCAATGTCATCTAGTTCTCTGAGTGGGTATGTATACTATGTTTCCTTCATTGATGATTTCTCTAGGAAGACTTGGGTTTACTTCTTGAAGAATAAAGATGAAGTGTTTGATAAGTTCAAGGAATTCAAAGCCTTGATAGAAAATCAAGACCTTCAGATCCGACAATGGCAGAGAATTCACTTCAGGAGACTTCAAAAAGGTTATGCAATGATTCAGGGATTAAGAGGGAGTTGACTACTCCTTACAATCCACAACAGAATGGAGTTGCAGAAAGGAAGAATAGAACTATCATGGAAGCAACACAGGCAATGCTGCATGATCAAGATCTTCCTATGCACCTATGGGCAGAAGCAACAAGGACAGTTGTATATGTGCAGAACATAACACCTCACAAGATACTTGACAACAAAACACTTGGAGAAGTTTTCTCTGGTAAGAAACCAAAAGTTAGCCATCTCAGAATATTTGGTTGTCCAGTATACACACACATTCCAAAGGAAAAGAGGACAAAGCTCTAGATCCTTCAAGAAAGAAGGGCATCTTTGTGGGTTATAGTGAAAGCTCGAAGGCTTATAGAATCTACTTTCCAGGGTTCAAGAAGATTGACATCAACAGGGATGTGACTTTTGATGAAGACTCGGAATACATCAAATCCAGGAAGACACCTATTGAAGACAATGAAGAACCAAGGGTAACCAGAATTCAAGACACCACTATGAATGAAGCAATTCCAAAAGAAGATCGTGAAATTGAAGATCCATAAGAATCTGTAGATCCACCCCGTGAGAAGAACTCTCACAAGAGGAACCCTTCATGGGCTAGAAAACTCATCCAAGATGAAGAAAGGTATGGTATTCCAAAAGAGGAACACAAAGAAAGGAAAAGGACAAGGTCACACACCAGCTATGTTGCCTTGCTCTATGACATTATGAACAAAGAACCTTCCAATTATGCAGAAGTAGTGGAAAAAAAAGAATGGAAGGATGTCATGGTTGAGGAATACTAGTCGATCATGAAGAATGATGTTTGGGATGTGGTCCCAATACCTGAAGGGAAGTTTATTGTGAATTCCAAGTGGATCTATAAGGTTAAGCATGCTGCAGATGGTATCATAGAGAAATACAAGGCAAGATTTTTTTTCTCATGGCTTCTCCTAGAAAGAAGGGATAGATTATGAAGAAAATTTTGCTCCTGTAGCTAGATACACTTCCATCAGAATAGTACTTGCCCTGGCTGCAGTGATGAAGTGGAAGATACACCAGATGGATGTCAAGACAACTTTCTTGAATGGTGTAATCGAAGAGGAAGTGTATGTGGAGCAGCCACTTTGTTTTGAGACACATGACAGGGAGTCATATGTGTGCAGATTGAAGAAAGTCTTGTATGGCTTGAAGCAAGCTCCTAGGACTTGGTATGGTAGGATAGACAGTTTCCTATCCAGTTTGGGCTTGACTAAGAGTAAAGCAGATTCCAACCTTTACTACAAGGTTGAGGAAGGAAATCCAGTGATACTACTACTGTATGTGCATGACTTGTTTGTTACAGGTGAGGATGGGTTGATTGCCAACACTAAGAGGAAGCTTGCTGCTGAGTTCAAGATGAAGGACTTGGGGATGATGCATTAATTTCTAGGTATGGAGGTGTGGCAGAGTGTAGATGGAATCTTCCTTGGATAAGGGAAGTATGCAGTAGAGATCCTGAAGCGGTTCAGGATGATGGACTGCAAGGCCATGACCACACCTATGGCATCGAACCTAAAGCTTTTATGTGATGCTTCATATGAGTCGGTTGATGTCACAGTGTATCGTTAGATGATTGGGTCCTTGATGTACCTGACAAACATGAGACTAGATATTTGCTTTGTGGTGAACACCTTGACCCAGTTTCTGATAGATCCTAGACATGTTCATCTGATTGCTGTAAAGCATATTCTGAGGTACCCGAAGGGTACGGTTGATTATGGGCTCAAGTATGATGCAAATCAAAAGTTTAACCTGGAGGGTTATGTCGATTCTGATTGGGAAGGAAGTGCTGCAAATAGGAAGAGCACTTCAGGGTGCTTCTTCAGTATGGGATTAGGTGTGATCTCTTGGTTTAGTAGGAAGCAATCCTGCGTAGCACTGAGTACAGCCGAAGCAGAGTATGTTGCAGCTTGTTTGGCTAGTTGTGAGTCAGTATGGATTAGGAAGTTGTTGTCTGAGTTATTTGATCTCCCGTTGGATGCTACCTGTATCTATTGTGAAAACCAGAGTTGTGTGAAGTTGTCAGAGAACCCAGTGTTCCATGACAGGTCAAAGCACATCGAGATCAAATATCACTATATCAGGGATATGGTGCAGAGAGGAGCAGTGAAGCTCTGTATGTTGCAACAGATGAGTAGATTGTAGATGTGTTGACCAAACCACTAGCCATAGTGAAGTTCGAGTACTTCAGAGAGAGGCTTGGTGTTCTTCAGATAGAAGATACTTCAAGGAAGAAGTGATGGGACACATTTGCAGGAGCCATTCCAAGCATGGTGGTAGGAGGATCCTCCCATGGCTGTGGATGTAAGTGCTGTGTGATGAGCATCAGGACGATGCTTTAGATGATATACATCAGGATGATGTTGTGTCTATGATCAGGATGATCATGTGCGATGAGTATCAAGATGATTCTCTAGATGATATGCATCAGGACGATGCTATGGCGATGATCAGGATGATCATGTGTGATGAGTATCATAATGATGCTCTGGATGATATGCATCCGGATGATGCTATGATGATGATCAGGATGATCATGTGATGATGATGTGCATCAGGTTGATGCACCGTGTGAAGATGATCAGTTGGATCATGAGTACTAGGATGATACTTCGAGGTCATGGATGATATGTGGCAGGTTGTGTAGTAGCATGTAAAAGATCCTGGGAGATCCGATAGGTTGATCCGTGTGCTTGTAATTAGTCCTAGGATTCTCTTTCGAGGTTTTGCTAGGGAGGCATGTAATCAATCCTGGAGATCCGATAGGTTGATCTGTCTGCTCGTAATAAGTCCTGGGATGCTCTTTAGATATCTTTCCGGTCGTGTTGCGGCATGTAAAATGTTCCTGGGATAATCTTTTAAGGTATTTCCTATTCACATGTAATTAGTCTTGGAGATCTGATAGGTTGAGCTATGTGCTGATAATAAGTCCCGGGATGCTCTTTAGAGATCTTGCCGGTCATGCTGCGGCACATAAAATGTTCCTGGGATGCTCTTTAAAGATATTGTGAAGGGATGCATGTAATCAGTCCTGGGCAGGGTATTTTTTAAGGATTCTAATATTACACTGAAGTATATTATTCTAGGCAATTATTTTGGATTGGAAAAAACATAGATATAGATAGGTAGGCGAATATTAAATACACAACCTACAATTTACTACTAAAACATGTAAATTTTGGCGAATATTATGATACAAAACCATATTTTATGTAAATATAGGCGATATTAGAGACTCAAAATGACCAAATAGCAAATTTATTTTTTGAAAAAAAGCCTAAAAATTAGCCAATTGGCGAAATTTCGCCCCTAAATATTACCCTGGTCTTGGGAGATCTTGTTGGTCGTGCTTAGGCACATAAAATGTTCCTGGGATGCTCTTGTCAGGTATTGCATCAGCACATAATTAGTCCTGAGAGTCCATCTCTATCAGACCATTCGCATAGATGATGAAGACCTATAGGAGACTAGGCCTACACCCAACATGAAAAAGGGCTGGCTCTATAGAACTTCCTATGATGAGAAGAATTCAGAGATAACCCAGTGAACGAGATGTTGGGTACAACAACAGTGATGATGATGATGCTCTGTGATCTAGTGACGATGATCCAGCTCCAGAATTGAAGACTTGTGCCGATATGTATTGATGACCTGTGTCTAGAGAATACCTTCCTAGTTAAGAGGGAGTGTTGATGTATTTGTAACTTCGGAAGATATTCTTCTATGTATTACACTTGTACTTTGTTATATGTATGATGGAGATGTATTATTCCTCCAATCGGAAGTGTCGTCATTTGTATTTGTAAGTGTCGCAAGTGTTTCAAGTGCTGCAAGTGTCGCAACTTATATTTGATGGGTTATTAAACCACAAGTGTGGGGTTGGCCCTGATTATATTATGTGAGTGGGTTATTAGACTTCTTTAGGAGTTCGACCCAGTTATATTATTGGCAGGTCAAGTCAGTGTATAAATAGAGAGGTTGTGTCTCTCATTCTATTCATTCACTCACTTCTCAAACTCACATAGTTGAGAGAGAGAGTTGCGCACAAGTGGAGGAGGAGGAGTATCTACTAGATACATCTCGTTGGGTTTGATCATTGTGATCTTGTATTGTGGCTTATTCTATCTCTGAGGAAGTTGTGGGGTTTTTCACCTTCTTGGTTTTCCCCAAGGAAACTCAGTGTCTATTGTCTCTTGTGTTTTTTATTGTTATGTTGTACATGTCATTCTCTTAGTGATCCTAGATAATATTGAATGAAATTATCAAAAAATTAACAGCTAAAGTAGATAAGGAGTCTATATTAGGTCCAAAAGCATATAATTTAGATCTAGAGGTTGCTTCAATTGAGAATTTGTTGAATAGCTTCTTAACACTTGAGTTGAAGACATCTAGTTTGGAGATTTTTGAAGTCAATGTAATTTCCATTCAGAGCTCAATTTCCAGTGCCCACTAGCTTGAGCCCACAAAACACTAGGGTTTAGAAGGTGCAAAGTTATTTAAGAACTGGATTTGAAACCCATTTTGCTCTCCTCTCTAAAAATAAAATACTAAAGCAAAGAAAATGGAAAGCACCATATCGATGTTGAAACCCACTGTGCAAAAATCTCTTGACATCATAGTTACTACCTAACAATCGAAAATAGTTCCTGCAAAAAAAAAATTGAGTAAGCAGTGAGGACATCACAAGCAAAAATATGTACATAAAAATATTGGAGCAAAGACATATTATAGCATAAGCACCTCAGATTGGGGTTGCTCTTCACGAATTTCATGCTATAAAAAATGCATATTATTTGAGAGCTTGTTCTACTTTTCTCTTCATGCTCTTCTTAGGATGGCTCCTGCTCCTGCGAAATCACCAGTAAGTTCCCATATTGTGCTATCACAATGCAAAATTAGCAAGTGTTTGAAATGAAAGGCTATCCACTTGTGGGGATTGTCTTGCGAGATTGCATAACTAAAATGCAAATTAAATTGAATTCAAAAGAAAAAATAATTATCTAAACTTTACCATGTACTTGAATCTTCATCCCTAATTCTGTTGTAGGTTTTTCCCAGCGGAAACTTCACCATGTACTTGAATCTTCAGCCCTGATTTTGTTGTTGGTTTTTTCTAGCGAGCTTGAGTCTTGACATTCACCATGTACTTGAATCTTCAGCCCTGATTTTGTTGTTGGTTTTTTCTAGCGAGCTTGAGTCTTGACATTCACCATGTACTTGAATCTTCATAGCTATAGTGAAAGCAATATAAATAGGTGAAACTACAATGAAACTGCTTAATTATCTTGTATAGAAGGATAAATTAAAGATGTGGAACATATAAATTCACAAGCCACAAGAAAAATGGTCTTAGGATATGAAAGTTCATAAAACAATATAAATCTAGTCTAATACTGAGGATTGAGAAATTCAAAATACCATATATTTTAGTCTCGATCCAAAATAACATTTAATCTTCCTAGAAAAGTAATGATTCTAGGATAGATGGAACGTGAAGGAAGAATCCTAGGAAGATACAAATAAATAAATCAAGGTCTTTTAACCTAGACATAAAGTTAAGTATATTTCAAAGTAAAAAATAATAATTTTAACCTAGACATAAAGTTAAGTATATTTCAAAGTAAAAAATAATAATTGTAGTTACATCTTTAAAATATTCTCATATGAATAAAAACAAATATGAAACTCTAACAATCCAAGCCATTGCCCTTATCGAAGTCTAGACGTAATTTATGAAAAGTATATAAATGTAAAACAAGTTTGATAGATAATTATTATTTATATATATAGTCAAAAGAATATATATATATATATATATATATATATTCTTCTGAAAATCTGAATAGTCTGTAAACTAATAATAACAAATATTTAACCCACTTAATTTATTAAAGAAAATTACCTTTTCGAATTCATAAAGCTCTTAGTATAAGTATATATAGAAATAAACCTGGCTGGCTTATAGTCTCGAATGTAATAATAAAGTATATATATAATATATTTGAACAAAGACATCCAGATTTAACACATTCATAATATTTATTATGTGTATCCACAGCGAGGGTAAATGTGTTCGACCCTTAATTACCAATAAATTTATAAAATCATTTGATATCAATAAAAAATGGAAAAAATATAAAAATCAATATAGTCGTTTAATAGAAGAATTTAGTACAAGAAATCGACCAATTACTTCAACCCCTCTATAGTTTAAGGGACACAATAAAAAGTAAAACAATCTAAACGATGATAGAAAGAAAAACTAGTTTTAAAATATTAATATAATTTTTTAGAAAGTTTGAATAATCTACTTTATACATTGGAGTTTTATATTCTCGATATATTGGGTTTAATGTTTCTTTGTTTATGATTTTCTTTTTAAAATGTGAATTCTTATTTAATATTTATTAAATAAGAGTAAGAAAAGAGACACAATTTAAAATAAAGAGAACTTTAAAATATAATCTATAACTATTAAAATTAACCATCCCAAAAATATATAGAGAACACATTAAATAGAAAAATATTTTTTATGATGTAAGATTATATTTGAGTTAACTATAACTATTCATAATATATAGAACATATAAAATATATATATATATATATATATATATATATGTAAAATGGTTAGTAATTTTAATACATTATTTAAAATAAATAAAAACATTTGAATTGAAAATCACTTTATCTTAAGAAAAAAAATCACCACTGCTTTGAGACAAAGGTACATAAAGCAATCTCAACGGGACTGCACTATAGGTGTTAACATGCAAAATGTTTAGAAAATTTTGTAACTTTGATGTCATTTAAACTTAACAAATGATATGATATTATGGCTTGAAATTTGGAATTATTTCTAAAGTCTTTCACTATGATAAAAATGGTTAAAAACCAAAGTCTTTGAGGAATGGGAGATTAGAGAGCCATTGAATCAAGCGCTAGGACCAGGGGCTAAGCAGAGAGGAAGTCCTAGGAAATCTACCATATGACCTTTAACATATGACCAAAGGAGTAGATGGGAAAAGTGCTATAGAGTTGGACGAAAAATACTAAAGTTGTAAGTGTATAACGCTGAGAGTAGATCGACGGTGCAGACCCACTTTGAAGCAAATCAATGGTGGAAAGGCGTTTTGGGAAAGGAAAGTGCATGGGAATTAAATTCAGAAGGTGGGAGCAAAAATTATACCGCTAACCACGTGGCGGTTGTTGGTGAAGTCCTCTACAAAAAGTGGTCGAGATTATACCACTCGTGATTTCTGAAACCACCTTGATATGGTTTGTATAAAAGGTTCGTTGGAATTTTAAAAAGGTATTTGTTATTTTTTGCGTGGAGGAAAGGGATCCATTGAAAGCACGTCATTTGTCTTTGTAAACCCTGTACAAAAGTCAACTCTGGGTTCTCCTGTTTGTAATATCACTCCACAGGTAGCTCGAAACCTTGTATTTTCGGAATTTCTTGTCCTAATGGAGAAAATCAAAGAGTCTGTTCCTCTCTGTGAGAATTTAGATGAAAAAGAAGAAGTTGTGGTTGATAGGGAAAGGGACATTTTCGACCCCATCCTGTCTGTAGGTGGTATTTCACATTCCAAAGAGAATTTAATGGAATTCAGGTCACAAGGAAAGGATGTGTTAAATTTTTTGGTTCTTTTCTGTATTATTTTTGTATTGAATAGACCCTACACTTCCTCGAGTTCATTGGTTGGTGTGCGGAAAACTATTCACAGGCCGAAAGAGTAATTATCAATGTAAATAAAACCAAAATTCTCTGTCAAGTCAATGCATAGACTGTTCGTGAGGTTTTAGGTTTACCTGAAACTTTTCCCTAAAACCTTGAGTCATTTAGTGAAGAAATTTTGGTAAAGTCATATAGAGGTTGTAGTCCGGAAGAAAAAGAAATTTTTTTTTACAAGTTTTGAAAGATGGTCAATCACATGAAAACCTATCCTTCCATTTGAATATTGATGTCTTTTAGCGATATGCCCAGTTAGTCAAGTGTCCTTGTTGAGTCAAATTTTAGGTCTTGATAATGATAGATGAGTCATGGAAGTTATGTTAGGTTTCCTTCTGCAAGTCAATTCACTTGAGTCATAGTTGAGTCTAGCATGTTGTTTTAATTTTGATGAGTTCCTAGATGAAGCAATTCATGCTCAGTTAGTGAATTTCCACGAATTGCAGCATTTCAGATATCAGTCATATCTCCTGAACCAGTTCTTATGTTCAAATATTTCTTAGTTGAATTTTCTTGGCACCATGTTTTCTCATGATCTTCCTAAGCAGATCAATATGTTTGAGTTTACCAATACAATCATGGCAGCAGTTTACATAATTATTTTTGATACTGAGTTACCCCGAGTGTTAGAAGATATGAAAGAAATGTTGTAGCCTACACCATAAATCTGGACAGGTGATTGGTTCTTATATAAAGAACATACTATTATTAGAGTGTATGGTTTTACAGGAGCACCATATCTTTTGCCAGCCTTTTTAACACCAAGGGGTTTTTCCTTAGAATTGATCAAACAGAGGTTGTATTCATAAGAAAAACATTTTGGTGTTTTCAAAAAATCATCAAATGTGAGATTTCGCCCTTAAATTTGGTCCATTCATCATAAAGACTAAGGAAACCCTATCTGTAGTAGAAAAAATGTTAAAGATCATGGATTTTCAAGAGGCTGAAAGGATTAATTATGATCCTCATCAAATCATATATCAAAGGAGAAAAAAATATAGAAACAAATATTTTGATCATCAAACAGTGGAAGGATTAGAAGAAATAGAAAATTTATTGAAATTTGAACAGAATCTAGAAGAAGTAAAAGAAATAAATGTGGAACAAACAAACAATTTGGCAATGCTGGTTCAGACATGTCACCTACCCAAATTTTGAGACTATTTATTTTATTGCAAAAACATTATATTAAATTATAATTACAAAGTTTTGTAATTATGACCAAATATTGGTCAAGGATGATTGTAATTTCTGATTATTATTATTTAATAAATTAAAATAGGAGACAAACACCCAAGGGAACTGTTAAATGAGTGTTCACTGACCCACTAGGAGGAATGGAAGTTGTTAGAAGGCATGGGACAGATGTCAACATTTGCACTCCACCACTAGCTGTTGGTTATGGGACAACTACCCGTAAATTTGTGGCATTATCCCCCAGGTGGGTGGAAGAGAGCTGATGGCTCATTAATGACCAGGTTAACCACTAAAAGGCCTAGGTAGCCTAGATAAGGCAATTCGAATTGAGCAGGCAGCTCCATATATTATTTTCTGCAGAGATAATTCCTCAAGTGTATCAGGTGATCACTGAGAGATTCGAATAGGGAGGCTAAGTGGAAGTGCATTGTGAGTTTGCTAAAGATATTCTGAGAGAGAAACCAGAGGTACTGGTGCAAGTCTTTTTGACTGCTAAGTCTATACGACTGAATGCTCTATATTGCTGCTGCAAGTTGATGTCCTAAAAGCTTCTACAGATTCTTCTTCCTAGTGGTTCAGTGAATAGGCTCGGGGGTCCTAAGGCAAGTAAATTGGCTGTCTTCAGGGGTAGGTTGGGTGGAACAGTCTCCTTGGGCTGTTTGTTTCTCCTACAATAATTAGATTCTACAAGTTCTATGTATTATGTTTTAGTTAAATGATTTTTTGCATTGATTGATTAAATATCTCCTCTGCATTTTTCCCCATGCTGTTTTCTGCATCGTACTCCAGTACAGCGAAGGAAGATTTAAGATAAATGATTAATGGGAAGAATGCCAAGTGAATGGATAGTCTCACACTGTATTGTTTCATTTAAATTCTGAATATCATTTATATATGTTTGAAACTCAAAACATAGACAGGTATATTCTAAAAACAAACTTATAACATTTTCTTTACTTAGAACAAAAGTAAAACATCTCATTTCTGCACAGGGTTAGGTTTTTCAAAGTATTACTATCTATTTATTTATTTTTTATCCTAAGCATTCTATTATATTTCTTTCCAACAGTAAGGTGTTATATTTTCACTTATTTCAGACATTTATAATTCTAGAGATTTAACAGCTGCAAATATTTCTTTATACAAAGTTGTTATAAATAAACAATAGATAGATACTTATCTTTCAAAAATAATAACATCATTGTATTGTACTATTTCTTTTCAGTATTCTTTTATTGCATTTCAATTTAGCTAGCAACTATAATCCTTAAATTCAAACACTGTCATTATAGACATAACCCTAACTTTGTTCTGTTTGTTACTAGCTTTTTTTTGCAATATCTTAAACATAGGATCGGAACCATTAATAAAGAAAAAATTATCTTTTAAGTTTACATGACAGTAACGGGTTTGACGGTCAAACCCATTTTTATCAGAATGCCAAAACAAAACATTCTTTGGTTCATCTATCACAGATACAACAACCATCTATTCATGACAAACTCAGACCAGAGAATTATTATTTTAACTGTAATATTAGTTAAGTGTTGGATCTTTACCAACTAATGAGTTTTTCATCACTATCCAGACTTTAAATTGAAATGACATGAAGCACAGGATTACTCATTTGTGATGTAAGTTAGCCACGGCTCTCGGCCGAGATCACTATTGTATTTTGCCAGTCATTATTATCAAAGGTAATGTTTATTTTAAGCTAGGGTTCAAAACCAAACTGAATCTTACAAATGTTTGTTTAAAACATTATTTACATAGAGATCTTGTATGTCAAGTAAGTTAGCTAATATTAAACATGGCATCATTTCATTCAAAATATCGTTTTAGATAAACTCAAACTTGAAACTGAAACATCTTAATATTTCTTATTTATGACTTTTTCAAACCTAGGGTTCATCCCTCATACATTTTGTTTTATAAACACCTTGGCATAACGCTATAAGGTTGAATAAGCAACACATGGTGAGGATTCAACCCTTGCCGAGCATAGTAATACTCTTTAAAAACATCATCATCTTCACGAACAAGGAAAACCTTGCCAAAAACCTAAATACCAGACTCATATCAGACATCAAACATTGGCCACACCTTTCCAGGGTATCTACGAGGAAATGAACCTCCGAGGCTTACCTGTTGGCTGAGTAACACTTTTCCTCCAAGCTTCAAACACTATAACCTTTCGACGAAGTATCAAAACCTGCCACAAAATCCACATTGGTTAAACGAGAAACTACAACAATATTCATTCTAGTAATAAGAGAACTTTAAACACTTAAAATGAGGCGTTACCTGTGCAATGCAACATCACATAAGAGCCACCTTAAGTCAATAAGGACCGACAGAGTCATCCAACAAGTTCAACGGAGAGGGTTCCAGTTTTGAGAACATTGGCATATTTTTCACATTAGAATCGAACCTTGGTTCCACATCTTTCAGCCAAAAACCCTGAAGAATACTTCCTCAACTTACACATCAGAGCAGACCCTAGATTCGAACCTTTAATGCCTAAAAACTACTGTAATCTCTCACAGAAGGCGTAGTTCTTAAAATTTTACAGGTATCAGAACCACATTCAACAGGTCATGGTATCGAGTCTTGGGAAGGATCCCTGAGCAATAGTTAAGCAAAACCCTGGAGCTTCTCGGCCTGTCGGCCTCTCCACAGATCCACTTCCAACATAATGAAAGACAAAGAAATTAACAAACCGCATAAATGTAGTGGGGTTAGGGTTTCCTTGTTAAATTCCAAAAACTTGTGAGATCAACGACGGAGGTGAATCCAACAAGGCATGTTGAGAATCGGGCATCAACAAGATTAATTATCATATTTATTATCACATCTACCATACTGGAAATCTAGCAAGACGTGGTTCAAAGCAGTGTACAGCTCGGTGCAATAAAAGTAGTTGGGATCACACTCATGTGCACCATAGTCACGTTGGCACCCACTTGGAAGTCCATTCAACACTATAGGCAGGTGATGTTAATGCAAGAACTATTACGAAATCCTCCCAGCACACTAAGCATTCAATGCTCGCTCTTTATCACATCTTAGTACCTGTTAGGGTTTGCAAAATATTAATCCTTTGCATTCTTCCACGTATAAAGTTGACTTTTATTTTTGTAATGTATTCCATTATTTGTAAATCATAGCATGCAATGTTAATATGGTTGTATAGTTTGATAAGTGACTTCACAATTATGTAAATCGCATTCGTAATAGTTATCCAATGTTTAGTGTTTAGTTTAGGGTTCAATAGTAGCCACATCATCGCAATGGTGTACATTACCTTATCTATTACAAAACATAATAGAAATTATAAATGATTTTAGTATGATTCTTTATAGAATTACAAATTGAGAACTATAAATGCTACTATAGTTATAGTTATTATTTTCAAGCTAATCCACATAAATTTTATTAGCTCATATCTTTACTTTAAGGAACAACAAATAAATTGAAACGTTCTTTCAGTAAAATGTACATACAATTACTACTCTTTGCTATTAGAGAAATGACGAGAGGATCAAAATAATACTTATGCATTTAAATCCGACAAGAATTTGACGATTCACTAATAAGTCTAGGAAAATATTAATAAACACGACTTCTGCAACTTGTATTTATGGCCAAGTTAACACATATAGAATTTAGACAAAGATCCATACCTGAAGCAAGGAAGTACTTAGAATTTTCACCAAACATTGACGATTAACTGAAAAACATAATTACTCTTATCACTTGAATTGTCATATTACTCTTACCTACGATTCTACGCAAAAAAGAACAGGTTCAAATGCTTTAGCTAACATAGCTAAGTAAGCCTCAGGGTACCTCATAGGACCCCTTTCATCATCATCCAAAATCACACAGTCAGTATTATGTTTAGGTGATTTTTTTCCTATCGCAAGAAAGTTTAATTATAGCTAGCACAAGCAAAACTAATGTTGTAATTGTTTTTAAAAAAATATGATGTGTTGCTTTCGTTAAAATGTTATTAGTTAAGAGATTCAGTAATTATTTTATTTTCCGTAATAGTAATTTCAGTATTTAATGCTGCTTTGTTTAGTAATAATTATTTCCACATTGGTAATTTCAACATTTAGATGTTGCTTTAAAAATTTTAAATTTTTGCGAATTTATCGGGATGTTACATGTGGTATCAGAGCTCATGTTTGAACTCTTGGCCTAAAAAGGTCCAAAGAACACGCAACAGAAAATTTTATGACAGCAAAAAATAAAAATAAAAATAAAAAATTAATAATTAAATTATTTTGTTATATAGAAAATTGTTTTCTAAAAATTTTAGGTATGGAAGGATCAGCTGAACACGTGGAGGATAGATTTTGACCAAATAGTCATAGTATGGGACAACATTATGAAGAAGAAGTCCATGGTGAATTGAATGACAATTCATTAGAACTTCTACGTGCATTCCAGGAGTTAAAAGCAAAAATTAGATCTGTAAAACAGGATAATGAGAGAATTCTAAAGGCACAAGAGGAACTTAACCAAGTATTGTTCGATTAGTGCCCAACTGATGAACATGATAGAGGGATTGAAAATACCTCCAAGATTGAAGACTTACCTCATCGAGATAGGGGTAAGAAAACGAAAAATGATGATGTGAACAACAGTTCAACATCATCAGAAGCTGCCAATGAAAAATGCAAAAAGAAACGTAATTATTCAAGTGGCAGCAGCGAAGGAGATTACAAACCCAAAAGAAAAAGCCACAGACAGTATGAACAGATTTATGGGGAGTTCAAGAAAATCAAACCCCTAACTTTCAATGGTGAAACTAAGAAAGGAGAGACAACTGAAGCATGGCTGTCTGGAATGAAGAAATATTTTCAAATCTAAGATTATTCTGAATCATTAAAGGCAAAGATGGCCATATATAACCTGATCGGTAAGGCAGATATCTGGTGGTAGGACATCAAAAGAGTGAAGGGCATCAAGGACAAAGATGTAAATTGGAGCACTTTTAAAAGGTACTTCAAGAAGAAATTCCTATCTGAACAATATTATGAAGAATAGTCTAAGGAATTTATGATCTAAAATTGGGAACCATGAACATGAAAGAGCTGAACAACAAATTTCTGAATTTGCTAAAGTATGTGCCATATCTTGTGGAGGAGAAACCAAAGATTCAGAGGTATCTAAGTTGTCTACCTTTCAACATCAAGGAAAGAATAGAGTATGACAATCCAAAGACCTTACAAGAAGCCATGAGGAAAGCAACTTTCTGCTATGATACAAATCGGAAAAGAGAAGGGATATCTAACTGGAAAAATCATAAACCCAGCAATTTTGAGTTGAAAAAGAAGAATTTTAGGTTCAATGGAAATTCTGGGTTTCAAAAGAAAAACATTCCAAATCGAAATTTCCAAGGAAACAATCCCAGAAATAATCAACAACAGAATTTTACAGCTCCCAGAAATACACCCAATGTTACCAGGACTAATGACCAGAGGGCACCTATCAAATGTTTTAGTGTCAAGGTCCTCATTGTGCTTTAGAATGCCCCAAAAGGAGGTGGGAAGCCAACAATATTCACTCCATACAAGCTGAACCTACTGTGGGAGACTTGGCAAGAGACATGACCAGAATTAATGCAGCTCTAGACAATAGGCAAGCTGAGCATCAAGTCTCTATGGTAGAGATTGAGGGTATGCTACAAAACCATCCAGTTTCTATTTTGATTGATCCAGGCGCTAGCCTGAGTTATATATCTCCTGATATTGTGAAAAATTTTAATTTGAAAAGAGAAAAATTTAATAAATCCTGGTTAGTTAGACTAGCAACAGGAACAAAAAGAAAAGTGTTTGATTTTGTTGAAAGTTGTGTTTTATCTATGAATCAGTTAAAGACACAAACCAAGTTAAATGTTTTACCTTTAGGATCCTATGACATCTTAATTGGAATGGACTGGTTAGAATCCCATCATGTTATTTTGAATTGTTATGAGAAAAGTTTTACCTGTCTAAATGATGAAGGAGAAACAGTAGAAGTAAAGAGTATTCCTAGAAAGACATCACTTAGACAGATTTCAGCTATGCAAGTAAAAAGAGCAGTTAGAAAAGGATGTAAGATGTTTGCAGTAAATGTAGTACATGAGGATTTAATTACAAAAGAGGACAAACTGAAACTAGAAGATATACCTATCCTAAAAGAATTCCAGGATGTTTTTCCGGAAGAGATCCCAGGGTTACCCCCAAAGAGAGATCTAGATTTTACTATTGAACTGATACTGGGTGCAGTACCAAAATCTAAAGCTCCATATAGGATGAATATACTGGAATTAAATGAGTTGAAATCACAGTTGAATGAATTGATTGATAAAAACTATATAAGACCCAGCGTGTCTCCTTGGGGAGCACCTGTTATATTTGTTAAGAAGAAGGATGGCACTTTAAGACTCTGCATAGATTATCGCCAACTGAATAAGATGACAATCAAGAATCGATATTCGTTGCCTCGCATAGACGATCTATTTGATCAGCTGCGTGGAGCAACAATATTTTCAAAGATTGATTTGAGGTCAGGGTATCATCAGGTTCATGTGAAGGATGAAGATATTTTTAAAACATCATTTAGAACTCGCTATGGACATTACGAGTTCGTAGTCATGCCATTTGGATTGACTAATGCCCCGCCAGTATTTATGTGCTTGATGAACAATATTCTGCACAAATATTTGGATAAGTTCACCATTGTGTTCATAGATGACATTCTAGTATATTCTAAAAGTAAGGAAGAACATGACGAACCTCTGCGTATTATTTTACAAGTTCTGAGAGATCAATAGTTATATGCTAAGTTTAGTAAGTGTGACTTTCACAAGGATAAGATTCAGTATTTAGGACACATAATCTCTAAGGAAGGAATTTCGGTTGACCCCGATAAGATAAAAGCCATTAATGAATGGTCGGTTCTTAAAGATGTGACGAACGTTCGATCATTTATGGGGATTACAGGATATTATAAAAAATTCATAGAAGGTTTTTCAAAGATTGCAAATCCCATAACCTCCTTATAGGAGAAGGGGAAGAAGTTTGTATGGGATCAAAAGTGTGCAGACAGTTTTAAGAAGTTGAAGGAATTACTAACTACAGCGCCTATTCTGATAATTGCAGATCCTAATAAAGATTTTATAGTATGCACCGACGCATGTAATGACGGACTCGGTGGAGTCCTAACACAAGAAGGACATGTTGTAGCATATGAGTCTAGAAAGCTGAAAATACATGAGAAAAATTACTCTACTTATGATCTAGAATTATTAGCAGTAATACATGCCTTGGAAATGTGGTGTCACCATCTTATTGGTAGAAAATTTACTTTGATGACAGATAACATGGGGCTAAAGTATTTACTAGATCAGACGAATTTGAATGTTAGACAGGCTAGATGGCTAACCTTTCTAAGTGAATATGATTTTGAAATTCAACATATAAAGGGTAAAGAGAACAAGGTTGCTGATGCTTTAAGCCGTAATGCAAAGTTAAATTTTATTTCAGCCATCAGCACATACACAACAGATTTGGAAAATCAGATTTTTGAAGGGATTAAAACAGATGAAGAATACAAAAAATTACATGAAACGACAACAGAAAATAGTTCTGAAAATTCTATGGCAGATTTCAAGTTAAAAGAAAATGGCTTGCTGCTGTACAAAAACAGATTGTATGTGCCCAATGTACCAAAGATAAAAATTCTGATTTTAGATGAGATACACAAAAGTCATTATTCTGGCCATCCAGGTTATCAAAAAACCATCACTATGTTATGGAAAGAGTATTATTGGTCCAGAATAAAGGATGAAGTAGTAGAATATATAGCTAAATGATTTGACTGTCAAAAGGTAAAAGTAGAACATCAGCATCCAGCTGGACTGTTACAACCATTACCTATACCTAGTTGGAAATGAGAGATCATAAGTATAGATTTTTTTACAGGACTACTTAAGAATCATAAACAAAATGATTCCATCATGGTGGTAGTGGATAAACTTAACAAAGCAGCACATTTTATACGAGTAAAAACTACTCATAAGGCTCCAGACATTGCATAAATTTTTATGAAATAGATTTTTCGATTACATGGAATACAAAAAGTGATAGTTTCAGACCGTGATTCTAAGTTTACTGGAAACTTCTAGAGATCTTTGTTTAAAGGGTTGAATACAACCTTAAATTTCAGCACAACATTTCATCCACAAACGGATGGATAGATAAAAAGTGAATTAGATATTGGAAGACATGCTACGGATGTATTTAAGGATCAGCCTGGTAAGTGGGAGGACTACTTGCATTTAGTAGAATTTGCATATAACAACCATTATCATGCATCAGCCAGGCTTAGCCCTTTTGAAATTCTTTATGGTAGGAAATGTAATACACCAGTTTCTTGGAATGATCCAGTTAATAGCTCATTATTTTAGGACCTGAATTGTTGAAGGAAATAGAACTAACTATGCAACAAGTACAAAGAAATCTTAAAGCTGCCCAAGATAGGCAGAAAAGTCAAGCAGATCTTAAAAGGACTCATAAAGAGTTCCAGGTTGGTAAACATGTTTTCTTTAAGGTAAGACCAAAGAAGAGTTCATTAAAACTGGGAAGCTGTGCCAAGATGGCAACCAGGTATTGTGGTCCTTTCGAAATTTTGTTAAGGGTTGGACCCGTGGCATATCAACTAGCTTTACCACCAAATCTAAAAATACATAATGTTTTTCATATTTCAGTTTTAAAGAAATATGTGCATGATGCTACTCATGTTATAAATTGGAATGATGTACAGGTGGAATAGGACGACAATTTTCAGGTGGAACCGGAGTGTATCCTCGAAAGGAGGGAAACTCTACTCCGAAATCACACCATTGGGCAGGTAAAGGTGCAATGGAAGTACCTTAGCCTAGAAGAGGCAACCTGGGAGTTGGAGAGTAGTATGTGGGTAGCATACCCAACTCTATTTCAGGAACACTCAAAGAGTGAATAAACAACATCGAGGAAGATGTTGAGACTTAAGGGGGGGTGTATGTCACCTACCCAAATTTTGAGACTATTTATTTTATTGCAAAAACATTATATTAAATTATACTTACAAAGTTTTGTAATTATGACCGAATATTGGTCAAGGATGATTGTAATTTATGATTATTATTATTTAATAAATTAAAATAAGAGACAAACACCCAAGGGAACTGTTAAATGAGTGTTCACTGACCCACTAGGAGGAATGGAAGTTGTTAGAAGGCATGGGACAGATGCCAGCATTTGCACTCCACCACTAGTTGTTGGTTATGGGACAACTACCCCTAAATTTGTGGCATTATCGCCCAGGTGGGTGGAGGAGAACTGATGGCTCATTAATGACCAGGTTAACCACTAAAAGGCCTAGGCAGCCTAGATAAGGCAATTCGAATTGAGCAGGCAGCTCCATATATTATTTTCTGCAGAAATAATTCCTCAAGTGTATTAGGTGATCATTGAGAGATTCGAATAGGGAGGCTAAGTGGAAGTGCATTGTGAGTCTGCTGAAGATATTCTGAGAGAGAAACCAAAGGTACTGGTGCAAGTCTTTTTGACTGCTAAGTCTATACGACTGAATGCTCTATATTGCTGCTGCAAGTTGATGTCCTAAAAGCTTCTACAGATTCTTCTTCCTAGTGGTTCAGTGAACAGGCTCGGGGGTCCTAAGGCAATTAAATTGGATGTCTCCAGGAGTAGGTTGGGTGGAACAGGCTCCTTGGGCTGTTTGTTTCTCCTATAGTAATCAAGTTCTACAAGTTTTGTGTATTATGTTTTAGTTAAATGATTTTCTGCATTAATTGATTAAATATCTCCTCTGCATTTTTCCCCATGCTGCTTTCTGCATCGTACTCCAGTACAGCGAAGGAATATTTAAGATAAATGATTAATGGGCAGAATGCCAAGTGAATGGATAGTATCACACTGTATTGTTTCATTTAAATTTTGAATATCATTTATATATGTTTGAAACTCAGAAAATAGAACAGTATATTCTAAAAACAGACTTATAGCATTTTCTTTACTTAGAACAAAAGTAAAACATCTCATTTCTGCACAGGGTTAGGTTTTTCAAAGTATTACTATCTATTTATTTATTTTTTATCCTGAGCATTCTATTATATTTCTTTCCAACAATAAGGTGTTATATTTTCACTTATTTCAGACATTTATAATTCTAGAGATTTAACAGCTGCAAATATTTCTTTATACATAGTTCTTATACATAAACAATAGATAGATACTTATCTTTCAAAAATAATAACATCATTGTATTGTACTATTTCTTTTCAGTATTCTTTTATTGCATTTCAATTTAGTTAACAATGATAATCCTTAAATTCAAACACTGTCATTATAGACATAACCCTAACTTTGTTATGTTTGTTACTAGCTTTCTTTTGCAATACCTTAGACATAGGATTGGAACCATTAATAGAGAAAAACATATCTTTTAAGTTTACATGACAGTAACGGGTTCGACGGTGAAACCCCTTTTTATAAGAATGCCAAAACAAAACATTCTTTGGTTCATCTATCACAGATACAACAACCATCTATTCAGGACAAACTCAGACCAGAGCGTTATTATTTTAATTGTAATATTAGTTAAGTGTTGGATCTTTACCAACTAATGAGTTTTTCATCACTATCTAGACTTTAAATTGAAACGACATGAAGCACAAGATTACTCATTTGTGCTGTAAGTTAGCCACGGCTCTCGGCCGGGATCACTATTGTATTTTGCCAGTCATTATTATCAAACGTAATGTTTATTTTAAGCTAGGGTTCAAAACCAAACTGAATCTTACAAATGTCTATTTAAAACATTATTTACACAGAGATCTCGTATGCCAAGTAAGTTAGCTAATATTAAACATGGCATCATTTCAGTCAAAATATCGTTTTAGATAAACTCAAACTTGAAACTGAAACATCTTAAGATTTCTTATTTACGAATTTTTCAAACCTAGGGTTCATCCCTCATACATTTTGTTTTATAAACACCTTAGCAGAACGTTATAAGGCTTAATTAGAAACACAGGGTGAGGATTCAACCCTTGCCGAGCATAGTTATACTCTTTAAAAACATCATCATCTTCATGGCCAAGGAAAACCTTGCCAAAAACCTAAATACCAGACTCGTATCAGACATCAAACATTGGCCACACCTTTCTAGGGTATCTACGAGGAAATGAACCTCCAAGGCTTACCCGTTGGTTGAGTAACACTTTTCCTCCAAGCTTCAAACACTGTAACCTTTCGATGAAGTATCAAAACCTGCCACAAAATCCACATTGGTTAAACGAGAAACTACAACAATATTCATTCTAGTAATAAGAGAACTTTAAACACTTAAAATGAGGCGTTACTTGTGCAATGCAACATTGCGTAAGAGCCACCTTAAGTCAACAAGGACCGACAGAATCATCCAACAAGTTCAACGGAGAGGGTTCCAGTTCTGAGAACATTGGCATATTTTTCACATTAGAATCGAACCTTGGTTCCACATCTTTCATCCAAAAACCCTGGAGAATACTTCCTCAACTTACACATCAAAGCAGACCCTAGATTTGAACCTTCAACGCCTAAAAACTACTGTAATCTCTCACAGAAGGCGCAGTTCTTAAAATTTTACAAGTATCAGAACCACATTCAACAGGTCATGGTATCGAGTCTTCAGAAGGATCCCTGAGCAACAGTTAAGCAAAACCCTGGAGTTTCTCGTCCTGTTGGCCTCTCCATAGAGCCACTTCCAACATAATTAAAGACAAAGAAATTAACAAACCGCATAAACGTAGTGGGGTTAGGTTTTACTTGTTCAATCCCAAAAACATGTGAGCTCAATGATGGAGGTGAAGCCAACAAGGAACGTTGAGAATCGGGCATCAACCAGATTAATTATCATATTTATTATCAAATCTACCATACTGGCAATCTAGCAAGACGTAGTTCAAAGCAGTGTATAGCTCGGTGCAATAGCAGTAGTTGGGATCACACTCACATGTACCATAGTCACATTGGCACCCACTTGGAAGTCCATTCAACACTGTAGGCAGGTGATGTTAATGCAAGACTTGTTACGAAATCTTGCCAGCACACTAAGCATTCAATGCTCGCTCTTTATCACATCTCAGTACCTGTTGGGGTTTGCAAAATATTAATCCTTTACATTCTTCCACGTATAAAGTCGACTTTTGTTTTTGTATTGTATTCCATTATTTGTAAATCATAGTATGCAACGTTAATATGGTTGTATAGTTTGATAAGTGACTTCACAATTATGTAAATCGCATTCGTAATAGTTATCCAATGTTTAATGTTTAGTTTAGGGTTCAATAGTAGGCACATCATCGCAATGGTGTACATTGCCTTATCTATTACAAAACATAATAGAAATTATAAATGATTTTCGTATGATTCTTTATAGAATTACAAATTGAGAACTATAAATGCTACTATAGTTATAGTTATTATTTTCAAGCTAATCCACATAAATTTAAATAGCTATTATCTCATATCTTTACTTTAAGGAACAACATATAAATTGAAACGTTCTTTTTGTAAAATGTACATACAATTACTACTCTTTGCTATTAGAGAAATGACGACATGATCAAAATAATACTTATGCATTTAAATCCGACAAGAATTTGATGATTCACTAATAAGTCTAGGAAAATATTAATAAATACGACTTCTGCAACTTGTATTTATGGCCAAGTTAACACATATAGAATTTAGACAAAGATCCAAACCTGAAGCAAGGAAGTACTTAGAATTTTCACCAAACATTGACGATTAACTGAAAAACATAATTAGTCTTAACACTTGAATTGTCATATTACTCTTACCTGTGATTCTATGCAAAATAGAACGTGTTCAAATGCTTTAGATAACATAGCTAAGTAAGCCTCAGGGTACCTCGTAGGACCTCTTTCATCATCATCCAAAAGCACACAGTCAGTATTATGTCTAGATGGTTTTTTTCCTATCGCAAGAAAGTTTAATTACAACTAACACGAGCAAAACTAATGTTGTAATTGTTTTTAAAAAAATATGATGTGTCGCTTTCGTTAAAATGTTATTAGTTAAGAGTTTCAGTAATTATTTTATTTTCCGTAATAGTAATTTCAGCATTTAATACTGCTTTGTTTAGCAATTATTATTTCCGCATTGGTAATTTCAACATTTAGATGTTGCTTTAAAAATTTTAATTTTTTGTGAATTTATCAGGATGTTACAAGACACCAGCTAAATCTGATATCACCAACAAAAGAACTATTTCATAAGTTGATAGTATGGAATTCAATGAAGAAGTTTCAAGTAAGAAGACAAAGGTGGAACAACTGAAGGAAATTATCAATATGGAGGAACGAGATTCAATTGTTTTAAGAAAAACTACTTTGTTTTCACAACCACTTGTAAATATACAACAATATTATTTTTCAGAAATAAAGGAATCTGGAAACAACTCTCAGTATAAATCTATATTTGATTTTCTTTCACAATATGCAGAAAAGAAGAGGCAATATTTAGAAGAAACTCAGAAGTTGTTCCCACAAGTAAGGAAGTTGCCAGAATAAATTTTTTCTGTTGTTACAGTTAAGGATTCAAAGAGAAACACTCTAAGGTTCGCAGTTGTGAACGATGAAAAAGTATCTATGATGGAATTTAAGCTTGATGATATTGATATACCAGATAAGATTCAATTACATAGACAAACATGAGATATCTTGTATTCTAATTTATTACAATCCACTTTAAAAATTGCTAAGCTGCAGTTTGTAATAAGAAATCTGGAAAGTGAGTTGAGGAAAGAAAAGACAGAGAATAAAGAAAATTTAGACCAGATTAAAAAATTAGAAATGGACCTTGTGACTGTGGGGGTAGAGCCAGGGAGCACTCAGTGCACCAAAATGATCCTTGATGAAAAAGAAAATACCATTCAAATGCTCAAGAAAAGTTGAAGGTGCCAAATAATCATCATGTAAATATTGAGAGCTATTAACATCACAATATGAAAATGAAGCCATATTTCAAGAAGTGATGGATTACAAAGGTAAGATGTTAAAGTTACAAGATGAAAAATATACATGGGAAAAAGAAAAGTCTGAATTGTTGTCGCAAATTTCAGTGTTAAATACAAATCAGATTGAAAAAGTGTAAGTACTAGAGAAGCCAAATGATCAATTTTTATGTACAAAAGAAAAACAAATAGATAAATATTCCTTAGAGGAATTGACCAATGTTATGTAACAAATTAGTTTAAATGATGTAGAGATTGAAGAATTGAAAGGAGAAAACCAGAAGCTTAAACAAGAGTTGATTCAAAATTATGAGGAAAAGAAAAAAGCTTTGAGTGATAGAAAACCGTTAAAAAAGAGGGCTGATTAATTGAAGGATAGACTAACAGGTAATCTTCCATTACAAGGGGATAAACACCTTATATGGCATGAAATATCAGTAGAAGTTACCAAATTATGGTCATATCTAAATTGTATAGATGATAAAGATGCTATAGGAAACATAGCTCTCCAAAGGTGTAAAGTGGCAAATGAGACACTACATCAAAGGCCTTTAGAGACAACTCAAAATACAATCAGTTTCTTAAATACTTTGACTCAAACATATATGCAGAATTTAGGGACTAAAGACAGACCTGTAATCATTATTTGGGAAAGAATAATTATTGGAAAACATGATCATGTTAAAGAAGTACAAGACAAAGCGCAACAGATGCTCCTTCAAGTTCAAATTTTTAAGAAATTATTTCAAAGTATTTTGAGAATGGTCTACCTTCTTTTTGGGATAATGATGGAAAATTAATTTCTCAAGAAAATTATCACAGTTTGACAGTACAGGCTTGCATGTATCACTCAAAATTCGAAGGTTTGGTCAAAGGATTAATTGGAAAAACAATAATTGAAAAGATAAGTGATGATTTTGAGATATTTGATCAATTCTTAATGATTAAAAAAGATTTTCCACCTATGTATTATACGACTTGCATCGAATTGGAGGTGATGATTAAGGAGATGATGGATTATGAAATCCCAAATCAAGAGGAGTGGAAGATTGTTGAAAATTTTGGGAAAACTAAATACAGGTTATATCAAGAATGAATATCCAAATGTCTTAATTTGAGATGAAGTTGAGGGTCCCTTTTTTTTATTTTCCCGAGTTGCCACATGAGTTGTTCAAATCTAAATTAAAGCAACGCGCTACAAGATTGGTCAACAAAAAAGCAAACGCTCCTGAAGTTTAGAGATTTATTTGAAATTTCTATTTTTAGCAAAAAATCAGTTAGGGTTTACTCGAAGAACATTTTGTATAATTTTTTTATTTTTACAAAGTAATCAGGGTTGGATCCGAGGGAAAGAAGAACTCAGTGATGTAATATTTTTGAAAAGACTTTAATGAAGAGTAGAAGTACAGGTCTTTCTGGAGCAAAGTTTCATATATTATCAATTTTCTTAAGTATGTTAATTTCTCTTATGTGAATGTATTTCTTGTTTACACCATCTTATCACCTTGTCTCATATTTGAATGAACTACGTGAGTTAGAATTCATTTTATATGCTCTGATTCACACATTTAAATATTGTCAATGTTCTTTCTTCCAAATTGATGTAGAATTCATCCAAGTTTGATGCTTTGTGTTAATAAATTGTTTTCTTTAATCGTCTACCATTATTAAACTGCTATTTGTCTAAAGAAATGATACTTACTTTTCCTCTGTGAATGATTTATCCTACCACCAGTCCCTTAATAATTTTGAGATATGTATGTATTGACTCCATACCCAATGGATTTTATTTTTGATTCAACCACTTTGTTAAACTTTGTATTGTAACCAAAGATTTGGCCATTGTTCTGAAAACGTGAACCGTTGTGAGTGAAATTTGGACAACATATTCATAAGCTAGGGATCCCCCTTTGGATTGAAAATTCCAGTTTTCATCCCTAAAGATTGGTTTGAGGTTACCTTAGAGATTTTCTCTTGCAGTTTAGGAAAAAATCTAAGTGATAACATTTTGGCGCTGTTGCCGGGGACCTATTGCTATTATCTTCCTCGGGAAATAACGAAAAAGAATAGAGATGATTGCTGATGGTGAACAATAGTCAGACATCAAGCAGCTGTGCAACATTCACCCGACGACTCCAACCTCGAAAAATCCATAAGTTTAAAGTTTCTAACCTCGAAAAATCCAGAAGTTTAAAGTTTCACTGGTGACTCCACTGTCTCAAGATGAATTCTATATCTGTAAGGTATGCTCCTATCCATCGCTCTCATATTCTAGGTATTCCAAATCAAATACCTAGTGTAGATTGGCAAACCTACCTCCCAAGGATCAAATATCAAAAGGGTGATGATGCTGCTATTTATTTGGTTAGATTTCACATGCATGTACGTAAACTTGGGGTTAAATTGCATGGGGATTCTTTAATGAAAATGTTCATGGTTAGTTTGGAAGGAAATGAAAAGTCTTGGTATGATAAGTTGCCATCCGGTAGCTTATATTGTCTTAGATATTTTAACACCGTATTCTATTCATAGCATTTCAAAGAACACTACCCATCCTTACTGTTGGTAAAAAACTGTTGTGAGTACTATGAGAACTTCATTAAATACCTGGAAAACATGTATGGTGATGGAGAATTTATGGATGAAGAAGTTTTAGAATTTTTACATGCGAAACCTTTCCGTCATCAGGAAGAAATGTTAGAGAGTAATATCCATAATAATAAGGAAAATTCCCAGCAAACACTAGTTTCTCCCTTGGTTGTGGCTGAAATAGGATAGTACACTGTTGGAAGTCATGTTCCTTTGCGTGAATTTGATGGAAGTTTGCAACATTCTTACCAGCTCTTGTGTGGCTAAGTTAGTGATTTGGACAAGTCATTAGATTTTGGAATTCTTGAATATTTTTCTGAGTCATTTACTCAAGTAGACAATTAGATTAGATTCAATGAAGAGCTGATACCTGCATATGACAACTGTGATTTAGAGATTAATGAAGACAAAGAGATTGTTTGTGTTAATTCATTTGAAAGTTAATATATGTTTTCTTGTGAAGGACATGAGGGTTCATTTTCAGATGTTTCTCAAACATGTAAGATTACTTGTTCATCCTATCCTCACTGTGGATGATGACAATGATAAACAGTTTACCACCATTTTATTCGAAGGTGATCAATTTCAACACATAGACAAACCAACAGTCTGGAATGAGGTTTGTTTCCTGTTTTTTTTCATCAAGAAGAGGTGAAATTGCATGTTTTCCATGATCCTTTGGCCAGCCTGTTGTAGTCATCAACAAAGGTGGAAGCTGTTGTTAGAAAAACAGGATCACATAGCAATAACAATAAACAGAAATACAAATATAATCACACAAACACATTACAAGAGAGACACCAATATATCATGGTTCACCCAAGATGGGCTACGTCCACACTGAAATTGCCAATCCTTATTATTATACCGTTCAACAAAGTGAAGGGATACAACTTGCAGCACAACCACTGCACTTCCTCTTCACAGTCTCTCTTCACGATCTCAGAGATATTTACAATGCATAATACCTAATACATCAATCCTAGCCGTATTACAATGTCTTTCTTTTATAAGGGAAATACCACGGGTTACCCAAAACCATGGGCCCGTAAACCCCCTGGGGATCATAACCAAACTTGGGGTTGAAACACGGCTGAATCATCATCTATGAGACTGGAATATCAGGATCCACAACCAACAACTGTTTCATTCATAAGCCCAGGTTTTGGATTCAATTTTTGTTTTGAGTTTCCATCCCTTATATTTTTCTATCCACTTACGGAATATGTGAGAAAAATTCCAATGAGTATCCATCTCAATTCATGGCTGCATTGGAAATTCTGTATCACCTAATTAGGTAAAGGATTTCAACTGTTTAGGGTAGGATGGTTTGTACATAAATAAGCTCATAGGTCTAAGCAAGCCTTCATATTTTTATTCCAGTTTGCAGTTACAGTTTGGTTTTCAGTTTGAAATATGGGTAGAGTTTTCAGTTGAAGGCCACAACTTACAGGTTGCACACATGATTTGGAAACAACCCAATGGATATGCATAGGTCTATGGGTTCTTTTCCACCTCACGGGGATGACGCCATCCCCAGTTGGAGCCAATGTCGGCACATGTAAATTTTCACCTAAAAAATTACAAATTTGGCCAATATGTTTGGTTTACAGGGTGATTATGTTTTGGGATGGAGTGCATGGTTCTTCAAAATGGAAAGATGTTTGGAACACCGACAATAGACGCAAAACTCTGTTTTCTAGTGGCATGCTAGGGTTTTGTTTTTTGAGCAAAAGGATCTAGCTGGGAGTGTTCAAGCTCTTGGACCAGGTTTATTATGAATTATGGCTCCTACAGGAAGTAATGGTTGGGTTCCAGAAGTGGAAAATCATTGGGATAAGGCTTTTGCAAAAAAATGCAGAACTGGGCAGTGCACCTACATCCCATTTTTCCATATTTATAATTTCCTGTTTTAGTCATTATTTTTTGGGCATAGATTATGAGGATATGGAGAGGAATTTTTGAAAACTGAAAGAGGCTTTTTTCAAGCACAATCCCATCTACAAAATCCTCTCTCAGTTTTTACATAGGTGTTACGGTATGCGATTTACGGGTGTTTCTACTCCCTAAAAGTTAGAGATATGTTTGCATGAGTCATTCTCTTTGTAACTGAATGACTATTTTTAGAATCAGGAGGGAAGGCTCGAGATATGAAACCAGGCTTTGTAGTCTATCTATATAATACTCATGTAAAATTTATTGGGGGTTTGGACGCAGGGAGAAGGAAAGTCCATTGTACCTGTGAGTTATTTTTATGAATATCTATATGGTTTAATGCAGAAGTTCAGTGCTTTATTGAAACATAGATTCATGACAGTGATGTTCAAGTGTGTCTTTTCCCGTGTTTTCCATTTTCTATCTAAAATATTCTAGTATTTAACTGAGATATATGCTTGGAATTCATCTTTTATTTGATGCTCCATACATACAGTGAGATACTTGTCATTTTATCAAGATTGCATGTTTAGAATTCATCCTTAGTTTGGTGCTCAGTTCATAGCAATTTATTATTTTATGTTATTCCTCTAAAGTTATATCAAGAATTCATCCACATATAGATGCTCTTGGTGTAATGGGATGTTGATTTCGTCATTTTTTCTATCATTTCATAACTGATATATTCACTGAAAATAATCACTTATCTTGCCTCTGTTTTCTGAAAGTACATCACCAGTCATTGACCCTAAATCTTTAAGCTCAGATTTTTGACTCCATTTCCCAATGGTTTCTTCCTCAAGCTTGTCCTGCAAATCTTTCTAAATCCCAAAACCCATTAATTTACAAATCTAGCCACTGTGTTCATTTCAAGTTGTTGTTGAAGTGACATTGGACAACAAACTTGCAAAGAGAGCTCTCTCTGACTGAAAGGGCCAGCTTTTAGTCTAAATCTTGGTCTGAAATGGTTACCTTTATGGTTTTCCTATCACAACCAAGGAAACCATAGAGTGATAACAACATGGATGACATTAATGGGAACATGTGTAGGTCGTTGTTGATTGACATCTAAATAAATCTAGTATAATATGTGTTACTCTAGATCGAATGGTCTTCACAAGAGGCATCCACTATCAAACATAGTAACATAATTCGAATACAAATACGGGCTCGAATACGATTCAATACTGAAAAAATACAAAACTAAATTTCTTATACATGAAAAAACATATTTTTTCAAATTTTAAATTTTTTAAAAATATAGATAAAACATTCAATATTTTCGTATAATATTCATTTTTCATTAAAAACAATTTAAAACATATTTAAATTTAAATACCAAAAAAAAATTATAAAACAATAAAACAAATTTATAAAATATTTCAATTATTAAATTTTATATTAACTATAAAATAAACATAATATAAAAACTTAAAAACTTACCTAAATTATCTAATTAATAACTAATCTAAATATAAATTAAAAAAAAAACCTAAATTAAAAAATTAAAAAATAACGTAAATATAAATTAATAAAAATTAACCTAAATTATAAAGTTAAAAGTAACCTAAATATAAATCATAAACATTGACACTAAAGACGGACACACACTCCCAAATTGAAAAAATGAAGAACTCTTAAAGCCCAGTAATTATATATGCCGTCTTTCACTCAGCACTGTTCAACTTCCTGAATGAATTGTGAAATCCGAGCGTGAAATTTGAATGACCTAGATGTTATTTATAATACGTAAACATAAATTTTCTGTATTTCATTGCCTCTTCTTGTGGCTGTGCTCTGTTATTGTATTTCGAATTGAACTGTATTACAAATGATATGATACAGTCAACAATAAGTTTACCGTATTTCTATTATATTGAATTTTCATAGATTTACGAATTCTTTCCGAATTTCCTTATAGGAAAATTCAATAAAGCGGAATTATGTTACTACTTTTATCAAATCAAATAAGAGAGACTATAAAATGTGTGCAAAAGTTTTTCTTAATTATAAATATGTAACATTAAAATAGTAATTTAAGATTTAATATGTATAAATTTTGACTTAAAACTTGGATGTAATTTCCATGGTAACCATGGCAGACTATTTTATAAATAAAATATAAAAATTTAAATATGTGAAAATATGATAAGAGAATTAAAGTATTTGCGAACGTGAAATTTCATAATATTTGCTAAAAGGAATGGAGTAGTTTATTTATTCTAAGTTTTCGACTTTAAGGTGGATTTTGGTTGGAATTCTGTATTTTTTTTTTTGGAAAAATTTAAATTTTTACTTGTTTAATTTTTATTTTTGAATTCATAAATAGATTCGGAATATGAACAAAATTAGACAAAAAATATATTAGAAAAAGGTTGAAAACGTAGAATATTTAAACTACACCAAAAAGAATGGAGTAGTCTATTTATTCTAAGTTTTGGACTTTACGGTGTATTTTGGTCGGAATTCGGTAATTTGTTTTGGTAAAATCCAAATTTCTATGTGTTTAAATTGTATTTTTGAATCCATAAATAAATTCAGCGTTCTCAAATACCCTCATGACATCCAAATTATGCAATTTCCATAGCTAATATATGTGATTCTAATTTTTTTTAAAGATTTCCAATCAGAATATGAACAAAATTAGACAAAAAATATACTTGAAATATTTAAACTACACCAAAAAGAATGTGAGTAGTCTATTTATTCTAAGTTTTTGACTTTACAGTTTATTTTGGGCTGAATTGAGTTTTTTTTTTTTGGTAAAATCCAAATTTCTAGGTGTTTAAATGTTGGAAATTGTCGAACCGAGTAACTAAGTTTGGTCAATTATCAGTATTTGTGTTGGAAATATATTTATTTCTTGTATTCTTGTAGGAGAAGATTGATGAGAGCTGTTGTAAATCTTCATGTTTTGAATAATAAGAGAATGGATACCATTGTTCCGTGGGTGTTTCTTTCTGGGAGGTTTTACCATTTAAATCTCTATGTACTTTTCCATTATTTGCTATTTCATTTAATTTATTCCATTGCATATTATTTTTTGTAGTTGCTTGATCTAACAAGTGGTATCAGGCGTCAGGAAGAGCGATATTGATATGCTAGAGAAGGGGGCAAAAATTCAAAAGTTTTCCCGTATCCAATATTTGGAGTGGCGCGAAAATATTTGGCAGCCTTGCAAATTTTTAGAAATCCTGGAATTTTCGCGCCCTTAACATAACATATCAGGAGGAGCGATATTTTTTGGTAGTTTTTCCTTAAAAGCTTAACCATCCAAGGTAGGGATCTTTTTTAAAAAGGGTTTCGATTTTATATTAGATTGTGGTATATATATATATATATATATATATATATATATATATATATATATATTTTGGGATATGTTATGTGGTTAAGTTTAAAGGAGGAGTTATAAGGGTTTTAAAGTATATGGTGTGGATTAAAGTGGGAGGCATAAGGTGATTTTAAATATTTGTTTAATATTTAAGTAGGGATTATTTTCCATTTAACTTTATTTTATTTAATTTAATTTAAAAAAAAATTGTATTCATTATATATTAAAAGGCTTAGTGTTTTAAGTCTTTTGATTTGGTTTTTTGAGAAAATGTTGAAAACACAGTGTTAAATTTGAAATTGAGAAGTTTAATGGGAGCAATAATTTCGAGTTATGGAAGGTCAAAATGCGGGATATGATCATGTAGCAAGGAGTGGCAAAGGCATTGGTTGGGAAGACAAAGAAACCCACGGATATATCAGATGAAGACTGGGAGGAGATGGATGAAAGAAATCTCAATGCTATTTGTTGTGCTTGGCCGACAATGTTTTATTTAACATCGTGTCTGAATCTATAGAAGCAAATATCTAGACAAAATTGGAAAGCCTGTACATGACTAAATCCTTGATGAATAAAATCCTCCTGAAGCGACAATTATTTACCTTGCGTATGAAATAAGGTACAAAAATTTTAGATCATTTGAATAAATTCAATACTCTTATTTGTCAGCTGGCTAGCATGGATGATAAAATTCAACATGAAGACAAGGCGATTTTATTGTTGTGCTCTCTACCTGAGTCTTGTCACATTTTGTAACCTCTATCATTTTAAGTTCTATCGAGTCTATTACCTTTGATGATGCTGTGGGAGCTTGATTTCTGAGGAAACTCGAAAGAAATCTAGTCTTGAAACCTCAACATCAGAAGCAATGGTGGCCAAACAAAGAACCAATGAAAGAGGACAACATTCGAGGGGCACATCAAGATGAAAGTCGAAGGGAAAACATAGTAAATTGAAGTTCTGGTATTGCAATAAAACATGACACCTTAAGAAAGATTGTTGGAAACAGAAGCAAGCATCTAAGGAGGAGGACTCTACAAACGGGGAAAACATAGCCGAAAAGGATTCATGTATGATCGATGAGGTATTATCTACATCTACTATCTCACAATACCATTATCATTGGTTAATTGATTCCAGAGCATCCCATCACATGTTTCTTCATAGAAATTGGTATTCCACATACCAATCTATAGATGCCAGGGTAGTTTATATGGGAAATAGTGTTTCATGTAAAACTATTGGGATAGGGAGTATCCGAATAAAACTGTATGATGGGACTGTTAGGACACTAATAGATGTGAGGCATGTACCTGAACTTAGGAAGAACTTGATATCAATGGGATTTTTACATGCTACCGATTACAAATTTACAATTCTAGGTGGAGTTATGAATATACCGAAAGGTATCTTGGTTGTCATGAAGGAAAAAAGAGTCGGGAACCTATATAAACTTGAAGGGAGGACGTAAATCGATCACGCAACAGTAGCATCAGTTGGTGCAACAAACTTCACTCGTTTATGGCATCAACAATTAGGTCATATGAGTAAAAAATGAATGAAAGTACCTGCTGATCGAAAGTTGCTTCCTAGTTTAAAATTTGTAGATTTGAAGTTTTGTGAGCATTGTATTTATGGTAAACAAGATAGACAAAAATTTAAATCTGGAAGACACACCAGTAAAGGTATCCTAGACTATATTCATTCTGATAGATGGGGTCCATCTCCTAAAATCTCTTATGGGGGATCATGATATTTCGTCCGTTTTATAGATGATTACTTGAGGAAAGTATGGATCTACTTATTAAAGAGAAAAGCTAATGTTTTCGATATATTTAAGTAGTTTAGAGCTTTGGTTGAAAAGAGCATTGGCAGGTTCATTAAATGTTTTAGAAAAGATAATGGAACCAAATTTACTTCTAATGAGTTTGATAATTATTGCAAGGAGGATGGGATCGAGAGACATAAAACCACTGTTTACACTCCACAACAGAATGGTGTTGCTGAACACATGAACAAGACTCTTCTTGAAAGAGAAATGAGTATGCTTAGTAATGCAAATTTGTCGTGGAGGAATTGTGGGGAGAGGCTTTTCTTACATCTTGTTTCCTGGTCAACCAATCACCATCAACAAAAATTGACTGTAACATTCCAGAAGAGGTATGGACAGGTCAACCATGTGATTATTCTAATCTTAGAGTATTTGGTTGTGAAGCCTATGCATTTATTTCGAAAAATCAGCGTTCCAAACTAGATCCTAAATCAAGCAAATTGATTTTTTTTTGGATATGGTGATGGTATTAAGGGATATAGATTGTGGAATCCTACTGCCCAAAAAATCACCATAAACAGAGATGTAATATTTGATAAATTTCTTTATCAAAATTAGATGTAAGTAATGATTTGAAACATGCTAATGTACCACAGTTACAACAAATTCAATTTGATACTCAGTCATCTACGAGGAGGAATCATGAGGATGTCCATGAGGAGGATATTCATGAGGAAATTCCTCAGGAGGATGAACAAACAAAAACATATCAAGAAATAGAGGAAATGCCACAACAAATTCTATGGAGATCTACACGGGAGAGAACTTTTCCAAAGAGGTATGATGATTTTGTCACATCTATTGCTTTAATTTATAATGAAGGAGAACCTAATAGTTATCAGGAAGCATTAGAAGGGCTTGACAGTGACAAATGGAAACTTGCAATGAAAGGATAAATCGATTCTTTGGCAAAGAAAAAAACATGGGATCTTGTGGAAATTCCTAAGAGTAGGAAAGCGGTTGGCTGCAAATGGGTGTACAAATTGAAGAAAGGAGTTGATGAAATTGTTCCGAACTACAAGGCCAGATTGGTTGCAAAAGGGTTTTCTTAGAAAGCAGGTATTGAGTTTCATGAGATTTTTCCACCAGTTGTGAAGCTTGTTTCTATCAAAATTCTATTAGCACTAGTTTCCTTATATGATTTGGAGTTAGAGCAGCTAGATTTCAAGACAACTTTCTTACATGGAGATTTATATGAGGAAATTTTCATGGAACAACCAGAAGTGTTCGTTCCGAATTGCAACAAGAGGTTTGTTTGCAAGCTCATAAAACCATTGTATGTCCTGAAGCAGTCTCTCAGGCAATGGTACAAGAAGTTTGATTCTTTCCTAGTGAGCCAGAATTTTATCAGAAGTGAGTATGATCATTGTGTGTACTTTAAAAAGTTGGAAAATGACATGTTCATTATTTTGTTATTGTATGTTGATGATATGCTTGGTGCAAGCAAAAGCATGTTTGAAATCAGTAGGTTAAAGGCTCATTTGGCTAGGACATTTGATATGAAGGATCTAGGAGTAGCAAATCAGATCTTGGGCATGTAGATACACAGAGATAAAAAAAAAATGGCAAGATGTGGTTATCACAAAAGAAGTACATGGATAAAATACTTCAGAGACTCGGTATGAATAAGGTGAAACCAGTTAATATCCCTTTAGCTTCTCATTTTAAGTTTTCTTTAGGTTTGAGTCCTAGTAGTGATGAAGAAAAGCAATATATATCTCGTGTACCATATGCTAATGCAGTAGGAAGTTTGATGTATGCGATGATAAGTAAAAGACCAGATATTTCACATGCAGTTGGTGTTGTCAGTAGATACATGACAAATCCAAGAAAATAACATTGGGAAGCAGTGAAATGGGTGCTTCGGTATCTTAGAGGAACAAGCAATTATTGTATCACCTTTGATGGTTGTAGTGATGAAGTCTGTGGTTATGTTGATTATGATTTTGCAGGTGATTTGGACAAGAGGAGATCCACTTCAGGTTATGTATTTACTCTTGTAGGTGGAGCTATTAGTTGGATGTCAAAGCTTTAGAAATTTTTTTCTTTATCCACTACAAAGGCAGAGTACATATCTGCTTCACATGCTTGCAAAGAGGCAATCTTGTTAAAAGGTTTGCTGGGTGAGTTAGGAAATGTTCAGAACACTATAAATTTTTTCTGTGATATTCAAAGTGCTATTCATTTGGCTAAAAATCCAGATTATCACAGTAAGACAAAACACATTCCTGTAAAATACCATTTTGCAAGACATGCTATTGATGAACGTGGAGTGGTTCTTGAAAAGGTCCACACTCAAAAGAATAGTGCAGACATGTTCACGAAACAAGTTACTTTAGAGAAGCTATGGTGGTGCTTAGCTTCTCTAGGATTGTAGGAAAGGTGATGAACAAAGCAATCAACAAGGTATCACGTAAATTGTTTTCAAGGTGGAGACTATTGGTAACAGGTGACAACCAGTTTTCCCAGTGATTGTGTAATTGTCTAACCGAGTAACTAAGTTGGGTCAGTTATGAGTAAATGTGTAAGAAATATATTTATTTCTTGTATTATCATAGGAGAAGATTGATGAGAGTTGTTATAATATTCATGTTCTGAATAATAAGAGAACCGATACCATTGCTCCATGGATGTTTCCCTCTTAAGGGTTTTACTACGTAAATCTCTGTTTACATTTTTTAATGTGTTTGCCATTATTCGCTATCTCATTTAATTTATTCCGCTGCAGATTATTTTCTGCGGCTTCTTGAGCTAACAATAACTTGTATTTTTGAATCCATAAATAGATTCAACACCCTCAAATACCCCCATGGCACCCAAATTATGCAATTTACATAGATAATATATGCGATTCTATTTTTTTTAAAGATTTCCAATCAAAATATGAACAAAATTAGACAAAAAATATACTCGAAAAATGTTGAAAACGTAGAATATTTAGACTACACCAAAAAGAATGGAGTAGTCTATTTATTCTACATTTTCGCCTTTATGATGGATTTTAGTTGGAATTCAGTAATTTGTTTTGGTAAAATCCAAATTTTTACGTGTTTGGAGTAGTCTATTTATTCTACGTTTTTGACTTTACGGTAGATTTTGGTTGGAATTCGGTAATTTTATTTGGTAAAATCCAAATTTCTATGTGTTTAAATTGTATTTTTGTCTATAACAACTTCCAACACGTTGGCCTAGCCAGAGTCATTGTTTACTTGATCAAGCAAATATGAATATGTGGTGCTCACACATATATACCATTAAAAGCAGGGTGACTCTCAGAAAAAGAATTGGAGATACTTTTGCAAGTGGCTGACCAAAGAATTTGTTTTTTATTTTATTTTATTTTTTAATAAATAGTCAACTTTTTTGGTAATTGTTTTTTATAAAATTTAAATTTAGAAGTGTTAAAATTATGTTTTTAAATATATAAAATAGATTTAACATTTTAAAATATTACCACAACATTCAGATTAAGTAATTTCTATAACTAATATATGTGATTTTAATTTTTTTTACAAATTTCCAACCAAAATCCAAAAAAAAAAAAACTAAAAATATGTTACAGCGTAATTTTCCACCTTGTGAGCATCGGCATTGACTGGCCTTCAAGATCCATTTTATTGACTCAGATTCACATTGTGTCCTCCAGAAACAATTTTTTCCCTATTTGTGTTCCTGTACGCTAGTTGTTCCATTATAGCCAGCGTACACGTAGGCTGCTCCACTGTAGCCAGCATAAACCAAGTTAAATGGTAAAAACCAATAGATAATTACTTTTTACTCCCAAAAAACAATCATAGGGTGACCTTTGGCCCTCCATATGCCCCAAAATGACTCGATTCGACCTTTCACTTACCTTTGGAAGGCTATATATTGAGATCTTATGGTGTATGGAAGGGAGGAGAAAGAGAGAGCAAGATAACTCTAGTGGATTTTTGTCGTGACTTGAGTCTACACTCATTGATCCTTGTTTTTGTGAACTTCTTATGTTCACCTACCAAACTCCTTTCATAGTTTGAGTTTGCCATTGCATGGGGGATTGAAGTGGTGGAGGCACAAGTGGAAAGACCTAGTTCTTGGTTCATATTGGTTGCTGGCAAGAGGTCGTATATTGTACTTCTTGTTATTTATTAATGGAAATACTCATTTTCTTGTCCAATTGATGTTGTGAATGTTGTTAACTTACATTGGGTTACAATTTCTTATGATATCATGGATCATGCTATTGATTATGCTAATGTCTTTCACATGTTATATGCACTTGCTTGTACTTGTTGTTGAGACTAATCTGTAGGTTCAAGTGTAGAGGTGAAAGCTCAATGAGGATCTACTTCGAACATCCAGTTCAAGGTTGGTCTTTTCTGCATTATCTTAGCATTGACATTTATATAGCATTGCATTGGGAATTGAGTTATTTTTTGGTAGTCAGTTGTCTATTGTGGTCTACCCCAAGCCATAGGAAGTTTTCTCCATAACAGAAATGGCGACTCCGCTAGGGAGAACCTCCATTTTTGGGGATTTTTAGGCATGTGTCCTTATTTTGAGTTGTTGTTTGTCGAGCTTCTGTGTCATTGATTGGCCATCGGGATCTATAGTAGAAAAATAGTTTTTCTTTGTTGTTTGACCTTTTTTGGGCTCATTTTCCTTTCCTTGTACGCGAGTCAACCTAGTTTTGACTGTGTCTACCCGCCTCTGTATGAACTATATCCCACGTCTACCCGCAACATTTATTTAAACAGTTGCATACAACTCAGGGATTGTTTGATTTTTGGCCTTAGGTAGTTGCTGGGTTGATTCTGAGTGTTCCTGAGTCTTAGTTGGCCTATTTCCTGACTGTTCCATGCTCTGTTTGTGACCAGAAACTCCTCTTTCTTTTAGTTTTTGAGCTTTTTAATTTTGCACAATTTCTTGTTTTATAGCTCATTAGCTTGGCTAAATGTTACTGTTTGGGTTTTGCTGGGTTGTCTATTTGATATGATCTGCATCTATTTACCGATTAGTTAGATTTTGCTTGCATTTTTTCATTTCCTTATATTGAAAAAATACAAAAACATTGTTTTGCATTTTCCTTGCATTTATAAGAGAAAATACAAAAATATTTGATTTATGTATTGCATTTTGCATATAAGTGCTTGTGATTTCATCTAGGACTTGCTTGTGGATTGATTGTCACTAGTGGCATGCTTTTCTATCGAATATTTGAGTCTAGTGTTTTTCGGTTGTGCATACCATTGAGTCTTATACATCATCAGTTTCACGACCATACCCTTTGAGTAGTTACAGCCATTAAAATCAACGCTTAATCTTAAAATTGATTAGAAACAATTTTCTTTTATAGGGTGCACCAACTAGTTTAGGTTTAGAGTCTTCGAATAGATCATTGTGAGTTAACAATCCAAGACTATTGAACCAACATTATGTGTCTAACCAGGGAGTGGTGAAACCCATGATATACATCAATGTTCTCAGGAAGATCTACTCAAACTAGAGTTAAGCACGAGGTCACGGGAGGTTGGTTGTGGAGATATCCCTTCAATACTGGTTGAACGTGGGATATACTTCCAGGATTTGTTCGTGTACGGGGAATCTTGGGGGATTTGACCCTCTTGAGTTTAGGGCTTAGCTACCCTGCCCATACGACGGATCCCACCTGCAACTGTCCTCCTAAGCATTGGTTATATTATGGTGACCTTAGTTTCTTTACCTAGGTATCACATAGGGCATTCGTTGCGGTTATTCTGCAATTGTCCTGAGTCAGATAGGGGTTGGAAAGCATAGTTTCCTGTTGTATAGGGATTTGCACCTATGCACGCAGTGAAGTCTGGGAACCCTTATAACTGATTCTGTTACCTCTAGTTATAGTTTGGGAGTCGCAAGCCTCTCCTAGGCGAGACATACCAACTGTAGTGTCGGGAGGTCCCTTGAGCCAGTCTTGTTTGTGTGCATTTGGCTGTAGTTTCTTTAGGTGTGTGCTCTTTGATCGTTAGTTGGCCGTTAGGGGGGCATTTATATTTATTGTTATCGTGGAGGAAGATCCACCTCTCCGTAGGCCTCGTCGTTTGGCTGGTCTACCATCCAACGAGGTAGCACGTCATTTTAATAAGAGATGCTAGAGGATCCCCTCCGATCCTTTTGATACTTTTGACAAAATTCAGGATTACATTATGACTTTTGTATCTGGCACACCGGGAAGAATTCCCGTGCGCCAGTTGAGGTCGATGGACAAACCGCTCCTCCCACTCCTAGGGAACTTGGAGAGGAAGGTTCACCCCCACACGCTACTTTGTAAAATTTTGGGCCGGACCCACCCCCGGAGTCAAACCCATTTTATGTTCCACACACACATGGTTTCTGATATGGGATGCCAAATCTTCATGACACCACAAACCCTTCGACAACTAATCCTTCTTCACTTGGTATGCCTAGTCTTAATTCGAATGTTACATCCACTTCGTTGGGTAGTCAAGCTAATACTAGCCTTGGAGCTGCTAGCACTGCTCCCTCCAGGGGTGGCACCACCCATTCTGCTCCCTCCGGGGGCGACGTGCATCCACTTCTGCTCCGTCTGGGGGCAGCACAACCTTTTCTGCTCCATTTCAATTTACGTCTGGTCATGTCCCTTCAGCTGCCACGGCTATTGGGGGTGGACCACGTCCTAGGAATGCCCCTCATTTTAGTGGGAACACTTCACATAACACGACTCACATTACACAACCTAACATGCATGTTTCTACGCATATACCCGTGACCACGACCACAACTGCTAACCAGCATATAATTCCCAACATTGGGGGTGGGAACATGCCCTACACTGGGGGTGGGCACATACCTTACACTGGGGGTGGCCATATTCCCAACACTGGGGTGGAAACATTCCCAATGTTGGGGGAGGGAACATACCCTATAATTACGGTCATTACTCGACTGCTCCTGCTACAACTAGCACTTATATGCCACATCAGTATGGTGGAAATCCTTCTTATAACGTAGTCGGTCATGGCCCTTATTACAACCCTCCTAATTATGGTGCTTATAACACATATATACCTTCATACCCTTACACGGGTCAGGGTGGGGGCGGTTATCAGCCCTATGGTCATGGTCATGGTTCATATCATCCCTATGGTCCGCAAAGTCATCCTCTTGTGGGAGCATTTAATCCAGCTTCACAGCCACAACTCCCGTTTCTTGTTCGATTGAATCTACTAAATCTTTCAAAGCTCACGAATGATCTGGTGTGTCACGATCCTTCTTGGCCTCCAGTCCCTACCAAGCTCCCTTTTGACATTCCGAAGTTCGAAGGGAAGAATGGTGAGGACCCGAGTAATCATGTTACAAATTTTCACCTTTGGTGCTCCTTGAATTCATTAAATCACGATTCTATTCGTTTGAGACTATTTCAATGCACCCTCATGGGGGAAGCCGCGAAGTAGTATGTCAAGTTGCCTGGGGGCACTTACAGGGGATTTAATGAGATATCTTTGGTTTTCTTAGATCACTTTCAGCTGCCGGTTTGCTACGATACTGGCACTGATATTTTATCTACCTTCCACCAGAACAAGGCCAAGCACATATCCAATCATATTCAGGAGTAGCATCGTTGGAAGAGGTTAGTGAAAGCCAACATTCATCTAGAATTTTTGTTCGAATGGTTCCTCAAGTATTTGCTTCCCTACATATCTAAGGATGTTTCGGTGTCCGACGTTACGACTGAGGAGCAAGCTATATTCAAAGCCCAGCATCTAGATTTACTCTACGCTCAGTTGGGCATCCTATACGATATCATTCTTGATGCGCCATGCTCACGTCATGAGCCCAAGCCTGTTCCTGGACCACATGATGATGACATTGTGGGATCCACGAGTACTCGACCCGTATACTTGGTGACAAATCAAATGCAAAATTTGTCTATTAGCCAGTCTACCCCCAAACAGGCTCACGCCTTTTCCATTCCTACCCAATCGTCCAATGTCCATTCTATACAGACGATGAACACATCAGGAAACCGACAACTTGGTGGAAAGAAGAAGGGGAGAAACAACCATAAGGGTGGGAATAATGGAAACAATGGAAGTAATCGAAACACTCATAAAAAAGAGAATGCCAACCCTCCATGGGACGACAGAAATGCTGGTGGGGACCGTAAGCCGAGACGTAAAGTGAAATTCCCTTGCAAACTTTGTGGGGAGGATCACCTGACTCACTTGTGTCCTCGAATTAAGGAAGCATCGAAGCATCTTGCACAGATCCTAGCGGTGTTGAAAGATCCCCTTCCACATCATCAGAATATGGCTTTGAATGCTCCCGCCACTGGTTATGGGACTAATGAAACTACAACATCTTCTTCTCATACCGATGGCTATGGATGCGTGAACATGGTCCAATCGTAGGTTAGTGTTTCTACTCGTCAACGCGATTATGGTGCACCGCAACCGAACATGGGGAATGAGCCTCCTCCTCCTCCTGAAACTTCACTGCATATCGAGAAGCCCACTACTATGTCACGGATACCGAAAGGTGTTCTTAAGCGCTCAATGCACAATCCCAATGCCCTAGCCGCCTAGAACTACTCCATTGTAGAAGATTTGGGCCAAACTTTGTGTGCCATGTTGATTCTTGAGGTGTTACAGGAATGTCCTTTGCAAAGGCATGCCCTTTTATCTGCTTTGGGAGTTCAAGATGAGAGTATCCCTAGCATCATTAAATTCGACACTATTGATGTCCAACGTCGCTTTCCTTACCATGTGGCTTTTCAAATCCACGTGAGGTGCTTGGATAAGTTCATTAAGCGTACGGTGGTTGACGATGGTGCTTCCACCTCAGTAATGTTGTTGGATTGTTCGAAAGATCTTGGCTCTCCTCCCTTGTCAAAGTCTATGACCATGCTTACTACATTCGATGTTTGGTCATTTAGGCCGCATGGTATTCTCCCTTCCCTTGAGGTCCACTTGGGTGGGAAATCCGTGCCTATTGAAGTTGAGGTGGTTGATGTGCCCATCGACTACAACCTTCTTCTGGGAAGGAATTGGATCTACGCAATGAAAGCGAATGTATCTTCCGCGTTTAGAGTTATTTTCTTTCCTCATGAAGGAAGAATTGTGATTGTCGATTAGCTAGACTTCCCTAGTTCTAATTCCGTAGCGTCGTCGGGAACTATGGTTCCCCATATCAACAATTCTCAGCCGAAAACTGGGAACATTGGTGAAGGATTGTATCCATCCTTGATGGGATCATTCGACTTTGTTGCACCAATTGCTTTTATTGGAACCATTACGATAGTGTGCCATCCTAATTGAATAATGTACCTTTTCGGACCTCGTATTTTAATGATTCATGGAATTTATCATCCATGAGTACCTCGTCCGAAGACATTTCACATGTTGGAATGGCCATGCCATTATCTGCAGTTGAGCTTGCATACCATGAAATTCAATAAGCCACCGTAGAGCCGGATTCCCCCTCTTCACAGACAGAAGAGGAAGATCCCGTTATGCTGTCGACATGGGCATCCGACTCATCTTGCTTGCACAATTGTCTTGATAGTGCTTTTCCTTCAGATGAAGCCATCATTGAGGCAATGTGTGGTAGTGAGAGGCCGTGGGAAGATTTGCATCACCACTCTTATTTTCTCCCTAACCTTGATCTCATTGAGCGAGAAGAGTTTAGGACGACTCTTGCATAGAGGGTTGGTCACCCTATGGCTCCTTTAGATTCAGACGGGATTTATGTAGAGGGGAATATAGCCAATATTTCCCCAACCATACCGATTAACATCTCTCACATGCCCAGAAAGATAGAGAACGTTTATATCGGTGCTGATTGTTCTCCCGATGAGATCCATATATACACTAAACTGTTCAAAGAATTTTGGGATGTTTTCTCCTGGTCATATGAGGAGATGCCAGGAATGGACCATAGTATTGTCGAACATGAGATTAAAATATATCCCAATGCTAAGTCGGTTCGGCAACGACTTCGTGCTGTGAATCCTAGAAAGGCAACCGCAATTAAGGCAGAGGTGGAGAAACTCCTTAAAGCTGGTTTCATCTACCTGGTTCCTCTTACTGAATGGGTGTCAAATCTTGTTCCTGTAGATAAGAAGCAAGGAACCATCCGTGTATGCACAGACTTTAGAGATTTGAACCGTGCATGTCTGAAAGACAGCTTTCCCACACCATTCATAGATCAAATCTTGGATGCGTGTGCGGGAAGTGATGTTTTTTCGTTTATGGACGGTTTCTCTGGATATAATCAGATCCAGATAAAGCCCAAGGACCAACATAAAATGACTTTTATATGTCCTTGGGGTACATTTGCATACTGGAAAATTCCCTTCGGCCTTAAAAATGCCAGAGCTACATTTCAGCATGCTATGACCTATGCGTTCCATGTCCTCAAGCATATAGTGGAGGCGTAGTTGGATGATCTTGCTGGCCATTCTCGTAAAAGAGTGGACCACCCTAAGCACCTTTGCCTCATTTTTGAAAGATGTTGATGTTTCAATATTAGTTTAAATCCCAATAAGTGCATCTTTGTAGTGAGAACGGGTTGCCTTTTAGGGTTCATAGTTTCACAAGAGGGTATAAGAGTCGATACTCTTAAGGTTGAGGCAATACTTCGGTTTCCTCCCTCGCGTAACCTAATTCAACTTCAGAGCCTCCAAGGGAGAGCCACTTTTCTACGACGCTTTGTAGTGAATTATGCCATTCTTACCAAAGGTTTCGTGCGACTGTTGAAGAAGGACACACCGTTTATCTGGGATGAGCGAGCCCAACAGTCTTTCGATGCTTTGAAGAAAGCTTTGGTATCGGCCCCTCTGCTTAGTCCACCCAACTTTGCTAGAGATTTCTTGCTTTATGTGGTTGCATCTCTCGAGAAGATTGGCATGGTCTTAGTTCAGGTAGATGATGCGCTCCAAGAGCATGTCATCTATTATCTTAGTCGAAATTTAGTAGACGCTGAGCTAAGATACACTCATGTGGAGAAGTTGGAACTTGCGACTGTTCATGCAGTCCAACGCTTATGACATTACATCATGCTTAGGAAAACCACTGTCATAGCACACATCAATCCATTTCAGTTCGTGTTGTCACGATGTCTAATATGGGGGAAGTATAATAAATGGATTGTTATTCTTCAGGAGTTTGATCTCGATTTTGCTTCGGCAAAGTCAATGAAATCCTTGGTTTTCGTTGATCTCATGTCATATTTTCCACGACTTGATGAGGACATCATCCATGAAGATTCCTTTGTGGATGAGCATTTATTTCTTATCTCGTCGGCGGACCCTTGGTATGGGGATATCATCATATATCTCCAAAATTTGAATTTCCCTTCGCAGTATTCACGGGATGAATGACGGTGTGTGAGACACCAAGCTAAATCTTATGTCATCGTCGGTGACACTTTGTATCGTTGAGGGAAGGACTCTATCCTCCGTCGTTGTTTGACTCATGAAGAAGCGTAGTTCGTACTAAATGACTGCAATAGCGGGGTGTGTGGTGGTCACTTATTTGGGCTTACGATAGCCCAATGCATCATGCGAGCAGGTTACTACTGGCCTTCGATCTTTAAAGATTGTATGAATGCTGTAAAGAGATGTCACCCTTGCCAGGTGTTTTCTCAAAATATACACTCGCATCCTGCGCCCCTTCATCCGGTCATCACTGTCGGTTCCTTCACTAAGTGGGGGGTGGATTTCATGGATTGCAAACCAGATTCGGCTGAGGGGCATCACCATATCATTGTGGCCATGGACTAATTTTCCAAATGGGATGAGGCCATGCCTACCGTAAAAGCCGATGGTGCTACAGCAGCCCATTTCGTGTTCAATCAGATTATCGCTCGATTCGGTATCCCGATAGAGATTGTCACTGACCATGGAAGTCACTTTTAGAACAAAATGATGGCGGATTTGTCACTCAAGCTTGGATTTCGTCAAGATCATTCATCTTCTTAATACCCCCAAGTGAATGGTCAAGTTGAGGTAGTCAATAAGTCCTTAAAGACCATTATCCAACATACCATCTAGCAAAGCAAGAGAAACTAGCATATTATGTTATATCCTGCTTTGTGGGCATATCGAACCGCAGTTAAGACTACCATCGGTTTCTCACCGTTTCAGCTAGTACACGGTGTGGAGTCTATATTACCAATTGAATGTGAAATCCTTTCATTAAAACTAGCCATAGAGATCCTGCCTGATACGTTAGATGCTGAGTAGCATTTGATCCACCTTAAGCAGCTTGACGAACATCGTCGAGATGCCGCCGTGGCTATAGATGCCAACAAACATCGTGTCAAGGTCCAATATGATAGGTATGTCCATCCCCGGCAATATGATAAAGGTGACTTGGTCCTCTTGTATGACCAAGCTAAGGAACCCCTGGGAGCAGGAAAGTTTAACCCATGTGGAACGGTCCTTACATAGTGAGGTGTGTCCTTGAGAAAGGAGCCTACAAATTTGAAGACTATGAGATGAACACCTTGAAGGAGCCTAGAAATGGGCTCTACCTCAAGCCGTATTATGCTTGAGCTAATACTTTTGTATATTATTGTATAGTTGCTTCTGTACATAGTTTAGTTTTCTTTTGGTTTTTTGGATCTATTGATTCGATTATGTTTGGTTGACAGATGTCATCCAGAATCTCCTGTGTTTTTGGGATTCATGGATGGTGCTATCCGTCATACGCAGTGACTCACTTTTGCTACATGGGTTATTTATTCACTTGAGCATCAGATTGTGTATTCAGGAGGTGCCTGTCTCGGTCCTACATCCAACAATGTGGCTGAGTACAATGCCATAGTTGAGCTACTTCAAGATGCCATTTCACCTGGTATCCAGTATTTAGAAGTCCGCCTGGATTCACAACTGATTGTGTCTCAATTGAATGGTCGGTATCGTGTGAGGGATCCTACATTACTATGGAGGTTCTTAAGGGTAAGACTCTTGGAGCGTCATTTTGTTTCCATTACATACATTCATGTTCCAAGGTGTTTTAATCATGTATTTGATGCATATGCTAATTATGTCCTAGATTGGCATTTGTCACATCAATAAAGAAGCACACAAATAAACATTCATTCACACATTTGTACATACACATATACTAGAACCGGAGAATCATAGTTTTTATAAATAATATACCCAAAAAGGTAGTGTCACAGTACAAAATTGAATCCCGTAGCTCTAAAAAATATACATAATCGATACAAAACATGGGACTCTGAGATGTCTAATCCCCACGAGGAGGCCTAGATGCCTCGGCAGGATGTGTCTGAATATAATAGTGAACTGCGTTGTCTATACACCGCAGTAACCGCACCCAGGTGCCCGATACTCCCACAACATGGCGTTGCATCACCTCTGGTAAATGCTCTACCTCGATCATGGGTACTCTGGTATTCAGATGGGACAGGTTGACCCGTATGGTCTCTAGCATGCGCTCTACTGCCGCACCTACTACCTCTCTACCCCCTCCTCGTCAACGATGTCTCCGGAAACCATCTGGTCTTTGCGGACCAGTATCTACGAGCAAACAGTAGAATGTTAATACGTGATACTACACCAAAATATTTTTCATTTTTATATATAATAAAAAATCCCCAAAAAATTAAATACACAAAACATAAAAAGAGTAACATACCGATGTCTCTGAATGTGGCCCCTGGAGGAAGCGTCATGTCGTGATCACCACGGAAGTCTATCCATGCATATGGGTAGTCATCAATGGCAATGACCTATCGATCCCATGATTGGAAGAACTCATCTGTATATGGTGATGCCTGTCGGCCACCACCCTGTCGGGTCAAGACCTCTGCCCACCGGGTCAGGGTTGGGTCACAGAGACTATGCGGAGGGACTTCAACCCTCAGATTGAGCCCTGGAACTCTCTCGAAGAAAAATATTCCTAGTATATTGCCATACCCATAACGGCCTCATACACTCGGCTACATAGAACATCACCGGCCTTGAAGCCTGGTGTAAAGCTACATAACTTGTGATCCTGACGAGAGTGGACACTATGATCTTCATGCTGAAACTGACAATGCCCCCAATGGGTACCTGAATCCCCACCTTTTGGGTACCAGGAAGACAATACTGCTCTATATAGTTGGGAATGGTGATCCCACCACCTACAGTGCGAGATCGAAGACTAGCCACCTCCCCTCGGTGGGACAACCCTGTAATGAAATATATGTCATCCACCTCTAAGGAGAGTGTTTGACCATCCATGTTGAAGTTCTGTGCATCTACATCCCAGTAGTCTATCAATCGACGGAGCAATTTGTTTTGGGCCCTTAAACCCCCAATGCTCTAGAATTTATAAAGGAAACATGCTTGTAATGCTTGTTGTGTAGGAAAATCTTGACGGACAACCTCATCCACAAGATCATGTTCTCTTTCCCTCCACTCTAGAACTATCCTGGAGACAAACCAAAAGTTTTTTAGCCCTTTAAACATTTAAAAAACCTTACTCACGGCCATACCCACGGGCAATTGAGTAGACAGGGGCGTCTACCCACGGTCAATGCATGCGTTGACCATGTCTAGCAGGCTCTACTCGTGACTTGCAGAGCTGTAGCTCGTGTACAGCACCGTGGAGAAGTAGGGCTGGCCTAATAAAAATAATGGACCACTGAAAACTGAAATAAAAGCTATCAAATGAAAGAGGGGGATGAGATGACTAACCTGCTCTAGACGGCTCGTGAAATGGTTGCGCACAGCTTCCAGAATCAACAACTGAACTTTGAGGTTAAAACTAACCAAAATCACTATTTGGATGAAAAATGAAAATGAATTGGTAAATAGTAATTTATTTTTACTATTTATAGTTTTCCAAAATGACTTTTCCATAGTTTTCGCCATATTAAGCTGTTTTGGACTAATATAATGTCTTGGAGTACTATTTTGAACATATTTTTTCTAATGAGAGTTGAATTTTTGACTGGTTCGCACCTACGGAAGGTATATTTCACACACATCATATAGGTTAGATGTCATTTTCACCTGCATTTTTCATTTGATCTTTGACCATTTGTCATTAACCCTAGGTGCGACTCCGCTTTTTGACCGACACAGAGCCTTCACATTGTTATAGAAGTGTTGTTATTTAGTAGTAGGGCTTGTCCGAACATGGGTTCCCTAGTTAGAGCCTTTTTATGCCTTTTGGCGCCCATGCCATTGTTTCTACTTAAGATCGGGAGTCCTTTGTAGTTCCGCCATGACTTTGTGATAAAGACTCATTCTCTACTTTGTCTTATGTTGGCCACCTCCCATAAGGACTCTCCCATTTGTTATATCAAGTTGTGATTGCATTGCATCATCCTGCTTGCCACTTGAGCTTCGTGGCAGCTCCCGCTTACTCAATTGTTAGCCTGGTGCCTGAGCACTTCCCTTGTCGAGCCGTGCAGAGCTTTCATTTTCCTTTCACAATTTGAGGACCTTTTGACCCTGAGGGAACAACCCCCTGAGTGTCCACGTCCTGCACATGCTTCCTTGCATTGATCATAGGTATGTTCCACTACTTAGGACTAGTCTTCTTGCTATTTGACATTCGTTCCCTCACTTGTTGTACTATAAGCAATTTTATTCTTTTTGAAGATTTCCAAATATGAAAAAGACCAAAAAATCAAATATCCCAAAAATCTAGATGGGAGAATCGTTACTTCTTTTTGTTGGCAATTGTTGTGTCGCCTTTGAACGGAGCATTCATTCCACTCCATCCATTATGAGTTGGGACTATAATAGGACCTTAGGAGCTGTACTTGTTTCTCATATTTTACTCCACCGATTGGTTAAGCTTCCAGTCACTATGGAGCCCTTTGTTGATGCCTCCTGCATCGCACAGTGTTGTTTCGATTCTATGCTGCCTGAGTCTATCCATCTGCTCATGCTCTTGTTCAAAGGAAGTCCTGAAACTAGAGTCGGCCACTCCTCAGATCTCTTGACTATTGCATGTCGGCCATCCTTATTGAGTCAATCCATTCGTTCGAGTTCTTCCAAATCTTTCAGCGTAGCTGTTACCTCATGCTGGTTGATGGGGGATGCCTTAATTCCCTCCTTCTAGCGAGTTTCGTTCCATCGACTTCAACTCATTTATTCCAGAATTGAGACTTAGAGTCGGTTGAGTACCTTGAGGCTTGTAGTGATTAGTGGTAGGTTCTCTCGCCATCGACACTTTTGGGAATACATCAATGTCCCCTGATCGATGGATTCATCTTAGTGTTCAACCTCAACTCATCTATTCACACTTTGACGATTGTACTCTGTTCCTTGATGCCCATTTTCATTATTGGTGGGTTATCTTGCGTTTGTTAGCAGTATACATCATTGATCGGTAATCAGACGATGTCACATCAGGTTCGACCTCAACACCTTTATTCAATTGATGGGACTTGCACCACAGACGATTTGTGTAGAAGACCCCAGACGTTAGTAGCATTCAGTATGCTGCTCTTGATCGTGACTGTACTTATGAGATCTCATTTCTCATACTCAGCAGTTTGTACCTCCAGTATTGCACTAGTTGTTTCCTTTTCAATGGGAGACCATATCTTACTGTATGGATCATGGCTATGATCACCTATGACATGTATTTACTATATACTGCCTATCATGTCCATTTTGTCAGATTGTTGTATTACACCGACATGTATTCAGAGATATCATTGTATTATGACGAGTGGACTACTCTCTCCATTCGTGTCTCCATCACTCCACTTCTGAGATTTATAATGTATTTCGGCCATCGTATCATCTTCTTTGACCTCACACATTAGGGGGCATCTGTTACAGCGTAATTTTCTACCTTGTGAGCATCAGCATTGACTGGCCTTCAGGATCCATTTTATTGACTCAGATTCACACTGTGTCCTCCAGAAACACATTTTTCCCTATTTTTGTTCCTGTACGCTAGTTGTTCCACTATAGCCAGCGTACACGCAGGCTGCTCCACTATAGCCAGCGTACACCAAGTTAAATGGTAAAAACCAATAGATAATTACTTTTTACTCCCAAAAAGATGTCTTAGGGTGACCTTTGGCCCTCCATATGCCCTGAAACGACTCGATTCGACCTTTCACTTACCTTTGGAAGGCTATATATTGAGCTCTTATGGTGTATGGAAGGGAGGAGAAAGAGAGAGCAAGATAAATCTAGTGGATTTTTTCTGTGACTTGAGTCTACACTCATTGATCCTTGTTGTTGTGAACTTCTTATGTTCACCTACCAAACTCCTTTCATAGTTTGAGTTTTCCATTGCATGCGGGATTGAAGTGGTGGAGGCACAAGTGGAGAGACCCAGTTCTTGGTTCAGATTGGTTGCCGGCAAGAGGTCGTATATTGTACTTCCTATTATTTATTAATGGAAATAATCATTTTCTCATCCAATTGATGTTGTGAATGTTGTTAAATTACATTGGGTTACATTTGATTATGATATCATGGATCATGCTATTGATTATGCTAATGTTTTTCACATGTTATATGCACTTGCTTGTACTTGTTGTTGAGACTAATCTGTAGGTTCAAGTGTAGAGGTGAAAGCTCAACGGGGATCTACTTCAAACATCCAGTTGAAGGTTGGTCTTTTCTCCATTATCTTAGCATTGAAATTTATATAGCGTTGCATTGGGAATTGAGTTATTTTCTGGTAGTTAGTTGTTTGTTGTGGTCTACCCCAAGCCATAGGAAGTTTTCTCCGTAACAAAATATCGTCGAAAACCTAGAATATTAAGCCTTTTTTTTGTAATATTCAGTACAGTACGCCCCATTAATTACAGAGTCTACGTGAATGATACACACCGACTTGGATGGAAATCGCTAGAATGTGAAAGTCGTGTTAAAGGTAGCAATATATACTCTTTGAATTGGGTTTCGAGTGTTTCCTAACATAACACAAGAGACATAAATACCTTTCTCTGCTCAATCTATGCAATTGTTTGTCTTCATTTTTTAAAAATATCCACTATATCCAGTCATTAATGGCTTCATCCTCTGCCTCCACCTTTGCATATTCCAACACCAATTCCTATTATGGTTACAATGTGTTCATTCACTATGGCGGTCCCTATGTCAAGAAAACCTTCACTAGTTTTCTTAGTTGTATCCTTTTGTCATATAGATTGAGAACCTTCCTGGACTCACAGGAATTGGAAAAGTAGTATCCTAAGATAGAAGGAACGATTCGAACTACCTCCGTCCTTGTGCCCATTTTCTCCTCGAGATACATTGAGTCAATCCGGTGTCTTAATGAGCTCGTTATGATGCTGGAGTCCGGGGCTTCCATCGTTCCCGTATTCCCCTCATTGCGTGTGGTTGCTCATGAACATTTTTTTTTCACTGAGTGGTTTCTCAATAACATTATATACAATGTTCACCTCTTGAGATAACGAAAATATTTAAATGGAGAGGGTACGCCACATATCTCCCAAAGGAGTACTTTAAATTCATTTCAAAAGATTAACTATGTGGCATGGAAACACAATAAAAGCTAAGATTTTCCTTAATTAAATCACCCTATACACATTACAAACCCAAATGCCTTTGAACATGGAAATTCATGCGTTATAAAATCCTTCACATGGCCGACGCTATGTTGATGATTAGAGCATCGAGATAATATTGATTTTAGAATTAGAATGGTGACAATTGTTGAACTCAGCTCTAATTAGATGATGGGGTTAAAAAGTGCTTCCTCTGTAACTAACATTTTCTTTCACTGATGATCGAGGTTCAGTTGCACGGATTGAGGGGAGGTTCAGTTGCATGGATTGCTTCCACAATGAGTGATCCACATGCATGAAAACATCTCTGTGGTTTAGAGCATATGGCACATGGAAATTCATGTTCCAATAAATAACCTCAAAACAAAACCCAAAATGTTTATTCCAGGAAATGAAGGAATTTAATTGTATAAAAAAAACTTGGGCCATTGTCATCTTTCAAACCCTCTTAGGATTTATATGTAAGACATTTAACTTGCGTGATACCTTTCGAAATCCAGGATGCAGGCATTAGTAGGGTCAAATTCACTTGTGTTCACATACAAAAATTCACAACCAAAACTTTAATATGTTTTGTGATATGTCGAATAATGATGTTGATAATAATAATAAAAAGAAAAGTAAAAACAACTTGAAATCGAACCGCAACAGAATTATAAGCTTGACTCTTGACATTCACCATGCACTTCGAATCTTTAGTGTTGATTTTGTTCCAACTTTTATCGAGTGGAATTGAGTCTTACAAAAGGGTGAACTACTGGTGAAGAAATCGGTCAAGGAAAAAAGCTCTGGTGCCTCTCACAGCACAATTAACTACCTTAATGCTGCAGTCAAGCATCATAGGAGCCATGTTGCTTGCCACGCTACTTGTATGTAGTGCATCGATTGCAGCAGAGGAGGTCTGGACCAAGCTCTGTGTCTCCCTATCAATGAAATTTAATTAAGTTTTAATTAAGGTGTGTCGTCATACTGTGTGCATAGGATAAATCACCATAAAAAATGAAACTATGAGTGTGCAGGGAATAATAAGACCATCAAATGTAAACTTTAGGAGAATAGATGGTATAAAATGAAAAATATTTGCATAAAAAATTGTGTGCAGAGCTACATAGTTATCATAATCAACCCAATTCTGATTAAATTAAGGCTGCAGGTGGTGACGTCGGTTGGCTGACCCCTCCAGGGAAGGGAAAATCAAGGACGATGTCAGCTACTGCAACCAACGAGAATTTAAAAAAATGTATTTTTAAAAATTTCATTAAATAAAATATATTTTCAACTATATAAAAATTATAGAAAGAAGAAAAAAATTATAGGCTTCGAGGTAAAATATTTATTATTTTATTATTTATTATTTTGACTTAATGATATAAATAACTTAATATATTGTGATTGGATATATATATATATATATATATATATATATGACAAAGAAAAAGTGAAAATGAATTTTATTTTTTCCCAAAATGAAATATTATATGTTATTCATTGGATATATATCTATATATCTATATCTATATATATATATATATGAAAGTTGATTTTTTTTCCAAAATGAAATATTATAGGTTATAAATAAATGATAGGTCAATTGATAATAGTTTAGATATACATAGATATGTAGAGTTCAATTTACCATTATGTAATAAAGTAATATACATAAATGATGGGTAGATTGATTGTTGAAAGTAAATGAATGTTTTACAATTAAGTAAGGGAATGTTGTAAATAAAACTAGCACAACCAAAAGTAATACAAAACACATTCCTGTAAAATACCATTTTGTAAGACATGTTATTGACAAAGGTGGAGTGGTTCTTGAAAAGGTCCACACTCAAAAGAATAGTGTAGACATGTTCACGAAACCAGTTACTTTAGAGAAGATACAGTGGTTCTTATCTTCTCTAGGCTTGTAGGAAAGGTGATGAACAAAGAAATGAGCAAGGTATCATGTAAATTGTTTTCAAGGTGGAGATTGTTGGAAACGGGTGACAACCAGTTTTCCTGGTGATTGTGTAACTGTCTAACTCAGTAACTAAGTTTGGTCAGTCATGAGTAATTGTGTAAGAAATATATTTATTTCTTGTATTCTCGTAGGAGAAGATTGATGAGAGCTGTTGTAATCCTCATGTTATGAATAGTAAGAGAACCGATACCATTGCTCTATGGATGTTTCCCTCTTGAGGGTTTTACCACATAAATCTCTGTGTCCATTTTTTAATGTGTTTTCCATTATTTTCTATCTCATTTAATTTATTCCGATGCATATTATTTTCTATGGCTGCTTGATCTAATATTAAATTGTATTTTTGAATCCATAAATAGATTCAACACCCTCAAATACCCCCATGGCACCCAAATTATGCAATTTCCATAGCTAATATATGTGATTCTATTTTTTTTAAGATTTCCAATCGAAATATGAACAAAATTAGACAAAAAATATACTCGGAAAAGGTTGAAAACGTAGAATATTTAGACAACACCAAAAATAATGGAGTAGTCTATTTATTCTACGTTTTCGACTTTATGGTGGATTTTTGTTGGAATTCGGCAATTTTTTTTGGTAAAATCCAAATTTCTACGTGTTTGGAGTAGTCTATTTATTCTACGTTTTCGACTTTACGGTGGATTTTGGTCAGAATTCGGTAATTTTGGTTGGTAAAATCCAAATTTCTACGTGTATAAACTCAAAACAAAACCCAAAATGTTTGTTCTAGGAAATGAAGGAATTTAATTGTATAAAAAAACCTTGGGCCATTGTCATATTTCAACCCCTCTCAGGATTTATATGCAGGACATTTAACTTGTGGGAGAGTCGAGAACTTTCGCAATCCAGGATACAGGCATTAGTAGGGTCAACTTCACTTACAGTGTTCACCTACGAAAATTCACAACCAAAACTTTAATATTTTTTGTGATATGTCGAATAGAAAAGGAAAAACAACCTGAAATCGAACCGCAACGGACTTATAAGCTTGACTCTTGACATTCACCATGCACTTTGAATCTTCAGTGTTGATTTTGTTCCAGCTTTTACCAAGCGGACTTGAGTCTTACAAAAGAGTGAACTACTGGTGAAGAAATTGGTCAAGGCCAAAAGATTTGGTGCCTCTTGCAACACAATTCACTTCCTTAATACTGCAGTCAAGTAGCATAGGAGCCATGCTACTTGCCACGCTGCCTTTATGAAGTGCATCGACTGCAGCAGAGGAGGTCTGCACCAAGATCTGCGTCCCTCTATCAATGAAATTTAATTAAGGCATGTCGCTAAACTGTGTGCATAGGATAAATCACCGTAAAAAATGAAACTACGAGTGTGCAGGGAATAATAAGACCATAATATGTAAACTTTAGGAGAATATATGGTATACAATGAAAAATATTTGCATAAAAAATTGTGTGTGGAGCTACACGGTTATCATAATAAGCCCAATTCTGATTAAATTAAGGCTGTAGGTGGTGATGTCGTTGGACCTCCCCCTCCAGGGAAGGGAAAATCGGGGACCACGTCAGCTACTGCAACAAATGAGAATTTAAAAATTTGTATTTTTAAAAATTTCGTTAAATAAAATATATTTTCAACTATAAGAAGAAGAATTTTTTTATAGACTTCAAGGTAAAATAATAGGGGATCAACAAACCTATATATCCCCTGTCGGGAACATAACAATGTAATGTTTAAGCAATTTAAAAAAAAGACAATTTTTGAAAAAATATCAGTTTTAACATGTAAATGTCAAAATGATGTTGTATCAATGTAAATATGTTGTATCAATGTAAATTTTTTATCTTGAAAGTCAATATTTATATGAAAGTCCATATTTATATAAGGTGGTAAAAATATACATTTGTATCAATGATGTTGTATCATTGTAATGTTTTGACCTTGAAAGTCAATATTTATATGAAGGTCCATATTTATATAGATTGGTAAAAATATACATTTGTATCAATGATGTTGTATCATTGTAATGTTTTGACCTTGAAAGTCAATATTTATATGAAGGTCCATATTTATATAGATTGGTAAAAATATACATTTGTATAAATTGATCTTAACTCTAAATTAATTAAGTACCAAAAGGAATATAAAATAAGTTACATTAAAATGTGTTTAGCAAAAAGATGGATACATATTCCTCTTTGTGTAGATGTATGTATTAGCAAGGGGAATTATGTCTTTCAACAAAATTACTATTCAATTTAGAGCATATTTAAAAAAAATATTTTTCCATATATATAAATGTTACACATCTTTCTTATTCTTTAATACATTTATATAATACAATAAATACATACTTTACTACTTCAAACAATGAGAAAAATACAATTTGTATGTAAAATACTATTTAATATAATACTATTTATTAATATAATTGTATTCAAAGATACATTTTAATTAATTTATTTTTTAATTTTGTTTGTAAATTACCTTTAGATTGAAATAAAATATTTTGATTTTATTATTTATTATTTTGATTTAATGATGTAAATAACTTAATAAATTATGATTGGATATATATATATATATATATATTGAAAATGTAAGAAGTTTTTTTCCAAAATGAAATATTATAGGTTATTCATTATATATATATGGAAGTGGAATTTTTTTTCTTTCAAAATGAAATATTATAGGTTATAAATAAATGATAGGTAAATTGATAATAGTTTAGATATACATAGATATGTAGAGTTCAATTTATCATTATGTAATAAAGTAATATACATAAATGATGGGTAGATTGATTGTTGAAAGTAAATGGATGTTTTACAATTAAGTAAGGGAAAGTTGTAAATAAAACTAGCACAATCAAAAGTAAGACAAAACACATTCTTGTAAAATACCATTTTGTAAGACATGTTATTGTTGAAGGTGGAGTGGTTCTTGAAAAGGTCCACACTCAAAAGAATAGTGTAAACATGTTCATGAAACCAATTACTTTAGAGAAGATACGGTGGTGCTTAGCTTCTCTAGGCTTGCAGGAAAGGTGATGAACAAAGCAATGAGCAAGGTATCACGCAAATTGTTTTCAAGGTGGATATTGTTGGAAATGGGTGACAACTAGTTTTCCCAGTGATTGTGTAACTGTCTAACCGAGTAACTAAGTTTGGTCAGTTATGAGTAACTGTGTAAGAAATATACTTATTTATTGTATTCTCGTAGGATAAGATTGATGAGAGCTGTTGTAATATTCATGTTCCGAATAATAAGAGAACCGATACCATTGCTTTGTGGATGTTTCCCTCTCGAGGGTTTTACCACGTAAATCTCCGTGTACATTTTTTAATGTGTTTGTCATTATTTGCTATCTCATTTAATTTATTCCGTTTCATATTATTTTCTGTGGCTACTTGATCTAACATTAAATTGTATTTTTGAATCCATAAATAGATTCAACACCCTCAAACACCCCCATGGCACCCAAATTAATCACTTTCCATAGCTAATATATGTGATTCTATTTTTTTTTAAAGATTTCCAATCCAAATATGAACAAAATTAGACAAAAAATATACTCGGAAAAGGTTGAAAAAGTAAAATATTCAGACTACACCAAAAAGAATGGAGTAGTCTATTTATTCGAAGTTTTCGACTACAGTGGATTTTGGTTGAAATTCAGTAATTTTTTTTGGTAGAAAAAAAATTTCTACATGTTTGGAGTAGTCTATTTATTCTACGTTTTCAACTTTACGGTGGATTTTGGTCGGAATTCGGTATTTTTTTTTGGTAAAATACATATTTCTACGTGTATAACCTCAAAACAAAACCCAAAATGTTTGTTCAAGGAAATGAAGGAATTTAGTTGTATAAAAAAACCTTGGGCCATTGTCATCTTTCAAACCCTCTTAGGATTTATATGAAGGACATTTAACTTGTCGAAGACCTTTCACAATCCAGGATGCAGGCATTAGTAGGGTCAACTTCACTTGTGTTCACCTACGAAAATTCACAACCAAAACTTTAATATTTTTTGTGATATGTCGAATAATGATGCTGATAAGAATAGTAAAAAGAAAAGGAAAAACAACCTGAAATCGAACCGCAACGGACTTATAAGCTTGAATCTTGACATTCACCATGCACTTCGAATCTTTAGTGTTGATTTTGTTCCATCTTTTACCGAGTGGACTTGAGTCTTACAAAAGGGTGAATTACTGGTGAAGAAATCGGTGGAGGCCAAAAGCTCTGGTGCCTCTCGCAGCACAATTCACTGCCTTAATGTTGCAGTGGAGCAACATAGGAGCCATGTTGCTTGTCATGCTTCCTGTATGTAGTGCATCGACTGCAGCAGAGGAGGTCTACACCAAGCTTTGCATCCCCTTATCAATGAAATTTAATTAAGGTGTTCTGTGAGACTATTTGCATAGGATAAATCACCGTAAAAAATGAAACTACGAGTGTGCGGGGAATAATAATACCATCATATGTATTTACTTTATATGTAAACTTTAGGAGAATATATGGTATAAAATGAAAAATCTACATGGTTATCATAATCAACCTAATTTTGATTAAATTAAGGTTGCAAATAGTGACGTCGGTTAGTCGCTCCCTTCAAGGAAGGGAAAATCGAGAACGACGTTAGCTACTGCAACAAATGAGAATTTAAAAAATAATATTTTTAAAAATTTCATTAAATAAAATATATTTTCAACGATATAACAACTATAAAAAGAAGACAAAATTTATAAGCTTCCGAGTAAAATAATAGGAGATCAACAAACATATATATCCCCTGTGGGGGACATAACAATGGACTATTTAAATAATTTTAAAAAGGAAATGTCACTTTCAAATATAAATATCAAAATTATGTTGTATCAATGTAAATTTTTTACCTTGAAAGTCAATATTTATATAAAACGGTAAAAAATATACTTAACTCTAAGTTAATTAAATACCAAAATGAATATAAAATAAATTACATTAAAAATCTATTGCGTTTAGCAAAAAGATGGATATATATTCCTCCTTGTGTATACATATGTATTAGCAAGTGGGATTATGTTTTTCCACAAAATTCCTATTCAATTGAGAAGATATTTAAAAAAAATAGATTTTTCCATATATAAATTTAAATGTTACACATCTTTCTTATTCATTAATACATTTATATAATAAAATAAATATATACTTTACTACCTCAAACAATGAGAAAAAATACAATTTGTATGTAAAATACTATTTAATATTATTATATTCAACCTAAAAGATTTTTAATATCATTATATTCAAATAGACATTTCAATTAATGTATTTCTTAATTTTGTTTTTAAGTACCATTTGTATGTAAATTACTATTTGATATCGTTATATTCAAAGTAAAAGATTATTAATATCATTATATTCAAAGATACATTTCAATTAATTTATTTTTTAATTTTGTTTTTAAATTACCTTTAGATATATTTTTTTAATTTGTTTTTAAATTATCTTTAGATTGATATAAAATATTTTGACTTTATTATTTATTATTTTAAGTGTAAATAACTTAATAAATTGTGATTGGATATATATATATATAAATAAAAGAGAAAAAGAAAAAATGAAAATGAAAGAAGTTTTTTTCCAAAATAAAATATTATAGGTTATTCATGGGATAAGAGAGAGAGGAATTTTTATTTCCCAAATGAAATATTATAAGTTATAAATAAATGATAGGTCAATTGATAATAGTTTAGATATACATAGATATATAGAGTTTAATTTACTATTATGTAATAAAGTAATTTATACATAAATGATGGGTAGATTGATTGTTGAAAATAAATGGTTTTTTACAATTAAGGGAATGTTGTAAATAAAACTAGTACAACCAAAAGTAAAGTTGCTGTAGAATACCAATAGGTTTAGCTAACCACTTAGTATTGTGGAGAAACATACCCCTTTTCTTATCCACCGCTTAACAAATTTATTTAAATGTTAATCAAGATGCATTTGAGCATAACAAGATACCAGAACCATGAAATAAATCCACACTTACATTTGTTACATTCAAGTTAATTTTGTTGATCTACTCAAAGAAGTCCAAAATCTCACATAATATCTAAATACTTATGAATATAATTAAAATAAATAAATATAAATAATATATATAAACTTAATTTTAAATTTTCCATTAAAATTATAAAAAATAAAATAAACTTAAATCTATCACAGATTTATCACACTACAATAATAAATTAGGTATTATAAAACAAGAAGAATATATTAAAGTGTTTGATGGGTTTGGAATAAAGTAACCTTAAATTTATCACACTATCATAATAAATTAGGATTTATAAAACAACAAGAATATATTAAAGTGTTTGATGGGTTTGGAATAAAGTAACCTTAAATTAAATGAAAACTAGAGTGCAGACTATTAAAGTGTTTGATGGGTTTGGAATAGAGTAACCTTAAATGAAAACTAGAGTGCAGAATAAGTAATCTAAGTTATGCATACATGATGATAGTAGTTCATATTCAGCACTTGAAGAGTAATAAACCAGGTTATGAATGAACGATCAATCATTCAAAGTTATTGCCTACCTGGTTTGCTTGGTTACAAGCTTTGACAATACTTTAATTACTTGGAAAAACGACGACTACACATGACCATACGCTTTCGTCATTAATTGCATGCGCTATGTTCGCCATACTTGTTTGACTGTCCATGCAAATTAAGGATGGTAATTATTTCATGATCTCACCGATACTTTCATGGTTTTTCAATTATAGTTGCATAAACATAATTTTTTTTGAGTGGTTGTATTTTTCTGGTCTGAATTTGGTAATTCAAAGAAGGCTGAGTTCCAATTGATCCTCAACTCTGATCAATTTTGAAAGCATATGGATTTGCTTAAAACGGGTAAAACTTCCAATTAGGGCAAAGTTTTATACAAGAACTATGCCATTACACCGCACTAGGAACTCTGCCCCCATTTGGAATTTTTGCCTTGTACATAGATAAATTCTGCAAAAAAAAAGACTCAAAGTGTTTTGGTTTTAGACAACTCTTAATTTTTCTAGATTCTGTCCATAAAGTTACTAGTTTAATTAATTAGAACTCATATTATGCTAACACATCCACAAGTACACCGATAGGTATAGTTAATCATTTAGTTTAGTAGAAATGGTTGGCTGTTAAACAAAAGTTAAACATTAAACTAATTAATATAAATATTAAACTAACATAAACATTAAATTAATTAATATAAACATAAACACAAATACTATTTAATAAACATACCAGTTTTCTTAACCACTGCTTAATTGAAGCTTATTTCAAATCTTAATCAAGATGCATTTGAGCATAACAAGAATACGACGATCATGAAATGAAATCCCACTCTACACTTGTTACACTCACACTAATCTTGTTGATCCACTCAAGGAAGTCCAAAATATATAACATCTAAACATGTCTATCTGTATAATTATTGGTTGGATGTTAAAAAGAATCTAATTATTATACTACTTTATGAATGCAAGTAGGCCAACAATAACCAACTTGCTGGACATCATTGAATGTTTCTACAACTACCTTGATTTCAAACAGTTTGAGATCCAAAAACTACTTAACGTCTATACATTCAATACTACAGCAATGTACTAGCAATGTACTAGCTGTTACACGGATAGGAGTTTAGATATTATCTGAGATTTTGGATTTCCTTGAGTGGATCAAAAGATAAACGTGAGTGCAACAAGTGTAAAGTGGAGATTCATTTCATGGTTGTCAAGTGTACAGTGGAGATTCATTTCATGGTGGTAGTATATTGTTATGCTTAAATGCTTTATTAAGATTTAAATAAGTTTCATTTAAGAGGTGGATAAGAAAAAGGGTATGTTTATTAAATAGCATTTATTTTTATGTTTATATTTAATTAGTTTAATGTTTACCCTTTTTTAATAATCAGCTATCTCCACAAGATCAATGTTCACCAACCACACAAACCACTTTACTTGTGGCTATGCTAGTTAGTTAGTTATTGCAGGCCATACAAAAACTAGTGACTTGAGAATATGATAGCATGACATATTATTCACACAACCTAGTTGGTTTGCATGACATATTCTGCATCACCAGCATGAACCAAAGAACTTTTCAACTGATTGCATCAAACGGCACTTAATGCATTATTCCACACTCAATGCACGCAGCTACCTACTTCAAGTGCAATCACGCATTTAGTGATGCATGACAAAAATATATATAAAATAGAGTTTTCATACATCGTTAGCTGTGTGATTGATTATATATATATATACATAAGAGCTTTCATGCACGTGTCATTGATTTATATATATATATATATATATATATATATATATTTTGATACATTGATTTTATCACAGCATTCCACCGACTCTTAAAGGTTGACGACTAAAAAGTCTTTTGATTATAACATATCAAGATCAGAATTTTGCTTTAAGATCATTTTCACCAATGGAGTTTCATCGTCTTCATCGAATTTCTTTTCAGTTCTTCTACCATTACATACAGCGACTGTGAAAGCGCCTAAGTACCTACCATCTTATTCCGATTCTGTGTATGGACAAATCAAAGTAAGTTATGGGTTCACCAACCCGTACAAGTAATATATATATCTATATATCTCGCAATTTCTAATTCCATATCGCATTGACTTAAACACAAAGGACTCAGGTGACAAGATCCCGTGAACAACAATTGTTGAAGGACCAATTAGGTGACAATATCCCGTGAAATAACAAAGCAAACATATGAGTAAAGTGCTTGGCAGAAGAACAATGCAACTTTTTCGTGCTAATTGACGTGCATGGAGAAGAAGAAGTGTGGTGCATTCATCCACGCATCCATGTTCGTTAAAGTTGCTTGACGGTCCATACAACATAACGATGGGTATGAATCCTTCATGATTTCACGGACACTTTTCATGGCTTTGAGCAGGTCAATGATACCCAGTAGTATTTGCTATGAAGAAGAGTCATATTTTATTCTATGCACTTTTCATGCATGTATATTTTTTCTTCATTGGAGCTGATATTCTGTCGATGGACCCACTTGTTTAATTAATAAAAGCTGAATATTATACTGGCAAGATGGAAAAGGGAATCAAATTGACATAATAATTGATAATCCAGTCGTTTGTGAATGCCGTAGTTGGCTTGAACGACATATGCATCACCAGCTGCATGAACCAAAAAGCTTTTCAACTGATTGCATGAAACGGCTTTCAATGCATTGATCCACAGTACTCACTGCAGTCAGTTATTTACTTTCAACTGCAATCATATATTTAGTGATGCATCACAACTCTATTTTATTTTAGATATCAATTGATGGTATCACAGCATTTCAACTCCGAAAGATTGCCGTGTAAACAGGATTATCCTTTTCAATTCAAATAGTTGCGAACATTGATTCACCGACTCTGAAAGTTTGGCTACCAAACAGGATTATCTTTTACTGACTTAGAAGCTTCGAAATTCGATTCTAATAGTGACGGTTGTTCAGGGTACTGACGTATGGGTTCTCTCATCATTTGCCCAGCAAAAGTTATTTGATTATGTCTAACCATCATCAGAATCCCGATTTTCACCATTAAGAAAGCTTCATTGTTTTTATCGAATAATCTCTTTTCAGTTCTTGTACCAATACAAACAGTGAAAGCAGCTAACTACCGACAATTTTACTCCGATTCTCTGTGTATATCCGAATCGAATCGAAGTTAGTTATAGGGTTCACCAAACTTTTATATATATATATCACAAAGTTCAAAGCAAGAACTCTCCGTATGAGAGGATGCCGACATCATAATGGGAGGAAAATGTCGAATGAAATCATTTAAAAAAAAATGAATTTCAGGTTTTCTCAATCAAATGGAATTTTAGGTTTTTTAAATTAGAAGTTTTACCTATAAAATATTTGGACAAAATTTCACTGAATTTTTAAAATCAATGTTAGGTTTTTTAAATTAAAAGTTTTACCTATAAAATATTTCAACAAAATCTCTTTCAATGAAATTTTAAAGTCATTTAAACTTTTTTTTCCAAAGAAAAAATCATATTCATCGTTTCATAAAGAAGTTGAGACTACATTCCCAAAGAAAAAATCATATTCATGGTTTCATAAAGAAGTTTGGAATACATTCCACAGGTGCTACCGCAAGATTTCAAAAATCTTCTTCGG
>BSBM01001191.1:1712500-1735000 GCA_027924585.1 Larix kaempferi
TAGAAACAAGTGCACCTTCCTTTATGAGGAAACCCTAATCGATAAGTGCACCCTCTTGTACGTGCGCCCTTCTTGAGATGATTAGCTTGGGTGGTGATAATGAAATGATTGGAGGCCTATTTATACACTTCAAGTCTCCTTTTAATTTTTATTTTTTTAAGGCCGACCTATGAAATTAGTTCAAGTGTTTTTTCATAGGGTTGCGTCTCTTGGTTTGTGACTCTTCAAGCTGGGCCGAACTTTAATTTTATATATTTAGGGATTCTTATAGAACTTTTTGGGCTTTGAACTGTATTCTTGACTTTATTCTTAGGCCTTCATGCTAAGAATACATCTCGTATCTACAATAATATCAACACTCCCTCTTAGTTAGGGAGGTATTCTTCTTGTATGTTCCTTACAGGTTCAATAGTCTTCTTCTTGTCTTCTGGGAGTTATTCTAGAGAGTATGTTCATGTTCTGGCATAAGTGATGATGTGCTAGCATCTAGGGACTAATCTCCCCACCCCATCATAGGGTGTCTAGGAGAAGGCATTGCCCCACTCTGAGCATTTAGGGACTAATCTCTCCACCCCACTTGGTGTCTAAGAGAAGGAACTATCCCACTTAACCTACACCTATCCAAGTCACATGGATAATATTGGGGAATTGATCGATGAAAGATCACGCAAGGTCCAATCCCCCCACCCCATCATAGGGTGTATGGAAGAATATACTACCCTGCCTTCGAACCATTCACCCCTAGCCAAAGCACATGGCTAATACTACAAGAAAAATTTCCTGATGAAAACATCACATATGTATTCAAGCCTCACATCCATTACAATTTCTCCCTCTACCACATAAGCCATCTTGTTTTTCTAGAACCTGAAGCCATCTCCCTCTAACAATGAGTTCCTCTTATTTCTTTTGAAGCCTACACTCATCATTAATCCTGGAGTACCAAGATTCCTCTTGATGTCGAGCCTCACTGCTAAATCCTAGGTAACTTCTCCCTTTGAATATAGAAGTCTCTGTCCATGCTATATTCCTCACTAAGAAACTCTTCCGGTTTGTGTTATTCCCATCATCACTTTGAGTTGAAATCTAACTCATCCTTCATTCCAAGATTGAGATTTCACAATGGATCTACATGATAGTAGTAAACCAAAATTAATTATCCATTTATGCTAATCATCAACAAAACATAATCTTCAATTTAAGTAAATAAGGCTTATTAATAAAGACATTAAATACTTATCTTTATTGTTGACTTCTGAAGATTGAACTAGGAGCCTCTTTCTCCTCACTATCTTTCTCCTAACTATTCATATCCCTCTTAATCCATGAAGCACTGTAAAATTTGTATAGTCCTTCCTTTCGAACATCAACCACTCCTACTGAGTTTGATTTTAACCATCTCAAATGAAATCCGTATAGACCTGCATACAACTATCATGAAAAAAATATTCTTCAAATTGTTCAAAATATTTACATCTGATTTAAAAAAAAAATGAGTTCAAATAATAGTTCAAATACAAATACTTATATTTTATTTTTATGTGGAAATTCTCCGGACTCCAGCTGAATTGCATGCTCCCTACTTGCAATGTTGAATCCTTTTCCTGCCAAAAAAATCACAACTACCTGTAATGTGTCTATCCGAGTCTCATCTGTAAGCCTCTCTTTTTTCTTTGTAGGTTCCTCATCAACATAGGCTGTTGATGCATGCTTCTTTCCTCTCTTTCTATGACGACAATCTGAATCAAACTGACTAAACTTGTCACACTTGAAACACTAGATGTGTGAAAGATCCTTCTTCTTTGATCTTCCATCTGATTTTTTTTTCTCTCAAACTTTCTTCCCTTTTCTTTCTTTTCATGAGTAGCAAGGGATAGATCCTCCTCACACTGAGGTTTATGAGAGCTAGTTTTGGATAGCATTCTATATTCTCCATGTACACAATCAACCCATAGCCTACCAAATTTGGGTAGTTTCTTTTGTGCACAAATTCCTTGAATAAATGTTCCCAGGAAGAGGGAAGGGTGTTAAGGGTCACTGTAAAAAGTTCTTTCTCATGAACTATATCGTCAATGGCTGCAAGATAATATCTCAATTGGGAGACTCTCATAAAATAAGAGGCATCTGTATCTAAATTGGTCATACCAATATTGTGGAGTTAATTTATCAAGGCCAACTGCCTACTAGTGTTCTTACTCTCGAACAACCCCACCAAGGCATCAAACGTATTCTTAGCTGATACTAATTGAGAAATGTAAGGGATCAAATGATATTTTAAAAAATATATCAAGATCCCTTTAGATTTCACTTCATTCTTCTTATGCTTAGACTTTTCTACTTCATTTTTGAATATGGGATATTACCTTTCAGATGATTCTCTAAGTCATTTTATTCCATGATGAAGAGTATCCCGACCTTCCAGGAATTGAAGTTAGTTTCTCCCTCCAATATTTATTCCACTCTTAGACTGGTCACCATCTTTGTTGTAGAAACCCTAAATCCTGAAAATCCTCAAAAGATTCAAAGTCTTCAAAATTCAGTGCTAGGGTTTCTGTAGCTGCGCTAGGAAAGGAGAAGATGATTTGAACAAGAATTGCTTCCAACGTTTTTAGAAAAAGGTCAAAAACTTGTAGAAACACTAAAAAAATCAACCTTATCAGAAAGTCAACGCTATAGTCTAAAGGATGATGCACTAGGCCAAGCCGAGGTGAAATATGCAGAGAAATCCTCCAACATTGCCTTGAAACTACCCAATGACCTCTTCCCTAGATTCTGGATTCTGCACTTCTAGTTTTTGGTTTTGGCTCTGTATTCTGGTAAAAAATGGCACATTGGTTTCTTTATTGTACTTGCTAAATCATGCGTCTCTTCTTCTTTCAACGAAGTTGTGGGCCCATAACTTGTTGAATTTTTAGCTTCTCTTGAATAAGTTAACTTCAACCTGCTTTGATACCATGTTGATTTTTCTTATGTTTTTAGTCACATATAATTTCTTTAACATTATTTTACATTCATCATCATTATAGAATCATTATTTTCTGAAAATATTTAACTTTCATATGTAGAAATAAAGAGGAACATGAAGAGAACCATGAACAAGAGTGACACAAGATTTATCCTGGGAAAACCCTCACGAGGAAGAAAAACCCAGTCAATTTTTTCCTAAGAAGAAATCCTTTACAAGTACATCACATCATCACATCATGATATTCCCAAATCAACAATAAGCATAGAAGAAAACCCTTGGAAATATATAGATATAACAAGACAAACTTATCTTATACTCACATCCTTCATGAAGAAACCCTAGAAACAAGTGCGCCATCCTTTATGAGGAAACCCTAATCCATAAGTGCACCCTCTTGTACTTGTGCCCTTCCTGAGATGATAAACTTGGATGGTGATAATGAAATTCTTGGGCCCCTATTTATACACTTCAAGTCTCCTTTTGATTTATTTTAGGGTCCACCTATAAAATTAGTTCAAGTGCCTTTTCATAGGGTTGCGTCTCTTGGGCCATGACTCTTCAAGCTGGGACAACCTTTGCTTTTATATCTTCAAGACTTCTTCTATAAATTTTAGGGCTTTGAATTGTTTTCTTCACTTTCTTCTTAAGCCTTCATGCTAAGAATACATCCCCTAGCTACAATAACATCAACAAAAAAAAAATTAAAAGAGTATGTAAGGTTTCATCTAAAGAGAATACATGTAATCATAGGAACACCCACATAGATTTTCCAACTTCAAGAATACAATTATCTATGAAATTGAAATTGAAAATCTTTCAATTGATGCAATTCTTTATAGTAGAAAAGATTAACATCTTGATATTTTTCTAAACTTTGATTTGTATATTTACATACCTATTACTTTTGTTGTCACTTAGATTTGAATAAGATAAACGAACAAATTTATGCCCTTCACCTTAATCAATCTAAAACATGGGAAAAAAATAAATATCAAGCAATATATATCTCATAAAATATTCTATGGTTCTATATAAAATGGAAATGGAACTCAAGGTGAGTAATGTATTACCTTCTTTGCATTTAATCATAGTTTCAAACCAACACCTTGACTTCAAATAAATTAGAAAAATCATTCCACCAAGTTTCTCAATAACATGTTATTTTTATTTATAATATTTGATTTATTATATACTCCATCATTTTAAAACTAAAAAGCTAAAATTAACCTCAAATTCTTTTAAGACCATTAAAGATGCTTCTCGTTAAAGTTGTTACCCAATGTTCATGCTATCTTCTCTTTAAAGTTGTTGCCATTACACCCAATGTTCATGCTATCTATTTAGTGGAAGAAATAATAGAAAAAAAACGAATATTGTGTCATCAAACACTCTTTGTTTCATTTGTGAATAAGTATATGGTTTTTGTGAGAGTTGTTTCTAGTTTGACATTTCACGTGTCTAGTAGGAACTTGTGGCATGCTCAAATTTTCATTATGGATATCATTTTTGCCAAATTAATGAAATTTATTGTAGGATGAAAGCATTTAGTGAATGGGCTCAATGCCTCGATATACTAGATGAAGATGACCTTTAGTGAGTGGGCTCAATGTTTCAATATACTAGTTTAATTGTTAAGTAGATTCTTAGTGAGTAGGCTCAATGTTTCAATATACTACTTTAATTGTTAATTTTATATCCTTTTTAGAGCTAGTGTAATATTTGGCATTATTAATGTACTTAAAGATATGATATAACATACAATTACAGATATGATCTAATATACAAATAGTGTTACAATGTTAGTTAAAATTATTGTGTTTATTCATTTAACAATTACAATGGATGATGTGAATCAATAAGTAAAATTTTAAGTTTATTGTTTCCATATAATTTTTTCTATGCAATATGTGTCTCACAATTTTGTGTTTTTCCTTTGAAAATGACTTATATCAACAACTTGGGGTGTTGCTTGTAGTCACAAGTTTAGGTTGGGAAAATGTGCCACTTCATGGCTGCAATATTCATTAATAGTAACAAATTGGCACCATTGTCAAGCTAGTATGACCATGAATGTTATGATTGTCATGCTTGAACTCAAGATTGTAGGTATCACTCCACATTGTTGGCAACATTTTTCAGATAGATATTTGAAGGGCTATGTGATAGGGATTTCATAGTAAAATGCATCCCCTAAATGCCAATATATGGACATATAAGTGGTCTTCTGATTGCATAGATGTCAATTTCCATACACTAGCTAACGTCTAGATATAGACATATTATCCATTATTTATTTCTAGGACCCTTCTTTAACAACTTCCAATGCATCAATTTAACAACTCTAACAACATCGTTAAAATGGTGTTTATGGGAGATATTAGTATCACAAACTTGTATGCATATCAACATACAAAATAGTAGATTTATAGACAATATTTCCTAAAGATGATGATATATTCACATTTCTAAAACAAGAGCCACATGGTGGCAATGTCCTCGACATTGCCACCAGCTTTTTGGCTAGCTATGAGAAGGAATTTTTTGCAATTAAAGCAATTGTTGAAGGAGATTTGGGATAATTTCTTAATGATATGTCGTTTGACTGTAATCTAAAAAGTTATTTTGATATTTTTATTATTAAAATAAGAAAATATAACAATAAATATAAAAAGATTAAACATCTAAAACATAGATTTTAGAGCTTTAAGAAATTTGGTCTGTGTAAAGTATATATTTATTAAAATAGATTATATTTTGAAAATTAAGAAAATATCTTTCATAACTTAAGGAAATAAGAAAAGTTTAAAATTGGTGTCTATTATTGTTGTATGTACAAAAAAAAATTATTACAAAATAAAATGAATATTACTAATATATATGTGGACATTGAAGAATATAAACTTCAAGTAGACAATAGAACCAATTCAAATACACATAGTCCCCATAAACATACTATTTCTGTATTCATTGAATAATCATATGATGATCATGGTCTTATATAACCCTGTGTAGAACTATCATATGATGTCGAGATTGAAAATAAACTCATATTAGATATAAACAAAAGGAAAACCCAAGATTGCAAATAACTCATATTAAATATAAACAAAAGGAAAACCCTAGAAGGGTACTGTGTGTAATAACATAGATTTTACTGTGCCATGAAAAATAAATTGATTCTATTAAGAGAGGATGAAAATACAAATCACAATCTGTATCCATTTGTTACAAATTTGAATACCTCATATTCATTCCTTATATAGACCTAGGTAAAATTTTTATGAGTAAACTTCCCAACAGGGATTTACAGATAACGATTAATGTGTATATTATCCATCAAAAGTAACTCGGGCAAATATGTAAAAGATATTAAAAATGAAGACCTAAGATATATTAAAGATGATTGTAACCTATAAAATAAAATCACATGTAAAAATGTGCAAAGACCGAATGCCACAATTAGTTTTTATCATGAAAATTAGGGCAAAGCATGTGGTTGTCTTATGAAAAAAACACTTATAAATTATACAAAATCATATTTTGATAAACAAAAATCAACAAGGATTCATAAAATTGAATCAATGTCTATAAATGCGTTCAATGTATATAAATACATGTACATGTTCTTGTATTGATTCAATGTATATATATGCATCAAGAATAGCTAAATAACATTGCAATTAATTCATGTTGTTGAAAATTAAAAAAGTCTTTCGGTACATTATATAAATTAGGTTCACTACTAAATGAGAAAACAAATATAATAAATTCATTCCAAACATAATAAATTTATTCCATTGTGAGTTAAAAAATATATCCTTACATTAATCAAATTTTATGACGATTAAGCCATTCCCTTGAGAATTAAAGAATCTTTCGGCATTATTCAAATTTTCACTTGGAAATGAATGCATCCAACTGTATCTTAGCTTAATGTAATTGACATAATAATGGAAATAAAAATTATTATATAATAAGACAATTTTCTTGAAATACACTCGACCCGCACCATGAATTTACATCCATATTGCTTCTTCGATGACTGGCCAAGCCATAAATTCGCACTTCATCACTAATTATAAAACACTAATTATGAAAGAGCATAAGAATTTATCACCAGAAAACAATTCACAGGAATGGGAACCATTGACATCACAACGCAATCCTTGACCTATAGATTAAAATGTTCATATCGTTCGACGCCATTTCGCATGGTCAGCTGCTTCATTGCCAAAGTTTGTTTGGGAAATTTGATGAAACTGTTCAAGAATTTCATAGTTATTTCAATTATTGTTACAGATTGCGACGCTCCTCAATGCTCATAAAGTGAATGCATAATTCAATATATATGAAAATCACACTCGCTGATGAAAACCTCAACTGGGTATCCTTTTTGCATAAGACATGACTTCCATGAGCACAATATTGGGCATCATACCCATGTGACAGGTTCCTTATAGACTTGTTGATGGTGGTTTAAAGTCTCAGAATGTTATAGAAACCTTGTTGGCTTAATTAAGGGCCTATTGTATTTATAATATTCTGACACTGGGTTGGAGTGAGTCAGAGGTGAACTCTATCATGTTGGTCGATATGATTTGAAGCCCACTTCCTTTATCTTATTGTATCTATGATTTTCTAGTACTGGGTTCGAGTGAAAAAAAAGATGAAAAACACCTATTTTTGCATTGCATTATCTCATACGAGAAATTTTATGTTTTTTCATTATAATGATAGATGCTATACATTTAATGGTAAATCTAACAAGACACCAATTGTTGTAAATCTTCGAGCGTATTAATTATGGTAAAAATCCATGAATTGACATATAGCTCTATTTATCGACACCCAATGAAACATCTGGATGACCACTCATCTTGCATTTAGTTGGAATTTGATAGAATATGTTAACATACACACTAGCAATACTGATCTCAAAGTGATCAAATTATATATAAAAATGGATGAATTCGAAGTCAATCTAATTGAGCGGATTTAGCATTGAGCACCACTCAATCTTCCCAGCCACCATTGCAGTGAAACTACACTAGAATGACACCACAACAACTAAAATTAGGCTGATTTTATTTGAATACCTATGATATAGCTCCTAGCATTCCACTAAAAGATGCTAAAGTAGACAAGGAGTCTATATTAGGTCCTGAAGCATATAATTTAGATCTAGAGGTTGCTTCAATTGAGAATTTGTTGAATAGCTTCTTAACAGCTGAGTTGAAGACATCCAGTATGGAGATTTTTTAAGTCAATGTAATTTCCGTTTAGATCTCAATTGCTAGTGCCCACTAGCCCTAGCCCACAAAACACCAAGGTTTAGAAGGCGCAAAGATCTCTAAGAATTGGCTTTGAAACCCATTGTGCTCTCCTCTCTAAAAATAAAATACTAAAGCAAAGAAAATGGAAAGCACCATATCGTTGTTGAAACCCACTGTGCGAAAATCTATTGACATCATAGTTGCTACCTAACAATCGAAAATCGTTCCCACAAAAAAACAATTGTGCAAGTAGTCAGGACATCACAAGCAAAAAGATGTACATAACAAGATTGGAACAAAAGACATCTTATAGCATAAGCACCTCAGATTGGGGTTGTTCTTCACGAATTTCATGTCGTCAGAAATGCATATTATTTGAGAGCTTGTTGTACTTTTCTCTTCATTCTCTTCTTAGGATGGCTCCCGCTCCTGCGAAATCACCAGTAAGTTCCCATCTTGCACTATCACAATGAAAAATTAGCAAGGGTTTGAAATGCAAGGATATCCACTTGTGGGGATTGGCTTGCGATATTGAATAACTAAAATGCAAATTAAATTGAATTCAAAAGAAAAAATAATTATCTAAAATTCACCATGTACTTGAATCTTCAGCCCTAATTCTGTTGCAGGTTTTTCTTAGCGGAAACTTCACCATGTACTTGAATCTTCAGCCCTGATTTTGTTGTTGGTCTTATCTAGCGAGCTTGAGTCTTGACATTCACCATGTACTTGAATCTTCATAGCTATATTGAAAGAAAGATAAATAGGTGAAACTACAATGAAACTGCTCAATTATCTTGTATAGAAGGATAAATTAATGATGCAGAACATATAAATTCACAAGCCACAAGAATAATGGTCTTAGGGTATGAAAGTTCATAAAGCAAAATAAATTTAGTCTATATTTTAGTCTCAATCCAAAATGACATTTAATATTCCTAGAGAAGTAAGGATTCTAGGATAGCTGGAACATGAAGGAAGAATCCTAAGAGAGTACCAAGTAAGTAAATCGAGGTCTTTTAACCTAGACATAAAGTGAAGTATATCTCAAAGTAACTATAATAATTGTAGTTACATCTTTAAAATATTCTCATATGAATAAAAACAAATATGAAACTCTAACAATCCAAGCTATTGCTCTTATTGGAGTCTAGACGTAATTTAAACCTAATTTATGAAAAAATATAAATGTAAAACATGTTTGATATATAATTATTATTTTTATATATGATCGAAAGAATATATATATATATATATATATATATATTCTTTTTTTTCTTATGAAAATTTGAATAACCACATAAGACACTGTAAACTAATAATAGCAAACATTTAACCCACTTAATGTATTAAAGAAAATTACCTTTTCGAATTCATAAAGCTAAGTATAAGTATATATAGAAATAAACCTGGTTGGCTTATAGTCTCCAATGTAATAATAGAGTATATGTATAATATATTTGAACAAAAACATCTAGATTTAACACATTCATAATATTTATTATGTGTAGTCAGAGAGAGAAAATGTTCGACCCTTAACTACCAATCAATTTATCAAATCATTTGATATCAATAAAAAAGGGAAAAAAACATAAAAATCAATATAGTCGCTTAATAGAAGAATTTAGTACAAGAAGTCAACCGATTACTTCAACCGCATTACTATAGGTTAAGGGACATAATAAAAAGTAAAACAAGGTAAATGATAATAAAAAGAAAAACTAGTTTTAAAATTTTAATATAATTTTTTACAAAATTTGAATAATCTACTTTATACATTGGAGTTTTTATATTCCCGATATATTGTGTTGAATGTTCTCTTTGATTATGATTTTCTTTTTAAAATGTGAATTCTTATTTAATATTTATTAAATAAGAGTAAGAGAAGAGAAAAAATTTAAAATAAAGAGAACTTTTAAATATAATCTATAACTATTATAACTATTGAAATTAACCATCACAAAAATATATAGAGAACACATTAAATAGAAAAATATTTTTTAAGATGTAAGATTATATTTAAGTCAACTATCACTATTCATAATATATAGACAACACATAATATATATATGTAAAATGGCTGGTAATTTTAATACATTATTTAAAAAAAAATATTTAAAATAAATAAAAACACTTGAATTGAAAATTGCTTTATCTTAAGAAAAAAAATCATCACTGTTTTGAGACAAAGACACATAAAGTGACCTCAACGGGACTGCATTGCAGGTGTTAATATGCAAAGTTTTTAGAAAAGTTTGTAACTTCGATGTAATTTAAAGTTAACAAATCATATGAGATTATGGCTTGAAATTTGGAATTATTTCTAAAGTCTTTCACTATGATAAAAATGGTTAAAAATCAAAGTCATTGAGGAATGGGAGACTAGAGATCCATTGAATCAAGTGCTAGGACTAGGGGCTAAGCAGAGAGGAATTCCTAGGAAATATACCATATGACCTTTAACCTATGACCAAAGGCATAGATGGGAAAAGTGCTAAAGAGTTGGACGAATAGTACTAAAGTTGAAAGTGTATAACGTTGAGAGTAGATCGACGGGGCAGACTCACTCTGAAGAAAATCAACGGTGGAAAGGCGTTTTGGGATAGGAAAGTGCACGGGAATTAAATTCAGAAGGTGGAAGCGGAAATTAGACCGCTAACCACATGGCGGATGTTCGTTAAGTCCGCTGCAAAAAGTGGTTGATATTATACCACTCGTTCTTAGTTCCAAAACCACCTTGATATGGGTTTTATAAAAGGTTCGTTGGAATTTTAAAAAGGTATTTGTTATTTGTTGCGTGGAGGAAAGGGAGCCACTGAAAGCATGTCATTTTTCTTCATCAACCGTGTACAGAAGTCCACTCCGGGTTCTCCGGTTCGTAAGCTCACTCAAAGGTAGCTCAAAACCTTGTATTTTAGGAATTTCTTGTCCTAATGGAGAAAACAAAGAGTTTGTTCTATTCTTTGAGAATTTAGATGAAAAAGAGGAAGTTGTGGTTGATAGGGAAAGGGACATGTTCGACCCCATCCTGTCTGTAGGTAGTAATTCACATTCCAAAGGTAGTAATTCACATTCCAAAGAGAAGTTAATGGATTTTAGGTCAAAACGAAAGGATGTGTTAAATGTTTTTGGTTCTTTTCTGTATTATTTTTGTATTGAATAGACCCTACACTTCCTCGAGTTCATTGTTTAGTGTGTGAAAAACTATTCATAGGACGAAAGAGTAATTATCAATGCAAATACAACCAAAATTTTCTATCGATTCAATGCACATACTATTCGTGAGGTTTTAGGTTTACTTGAAACTTTTCCCCAAAACCCTGAGTCATTTAGTGAAGAAATTTTGCTAAAGGAATATAGAGGTTGCAGTCCAGAAGAAAAAGAAAATTTTTTGTTACAAGTTTTGAAAGATGGTGAATCACATGAAAACCTATCCTCCCCTTCGAATATTGATGTCTTTTAGCGAGATTCCCATTTAGTCTTGTTCTTGTTGAGTCAAATTTTAGGTCTTGATAATGATAGATCAGTCATGGAAGTTATGTTAGGTTTCCTTCTGCAAGTCAATTCAATTGAGTCACAGTCGAGTCTAACATGTTGTTTTAATTTCGATGAGTTCCTAGATGAAGCAATTCATGCTCAGTTAGTGAATTTCCACGAATTGAAGCATTTCAGATATCAATCATATCTCCTAAACTTGTTCTTATGTTCAAATATTTTTGAGTTGAAGTTTCTTGGAACCATGTTTTCTCATGATCTTCCTAAGCAGATCAATATGTTTGAGTTTACCAATACAGTCATGGTAGAAGTTTACATAATTATTTTTCATATTGAGTTACCTCGAGTGTTAGAAGATATGAAAGAAATGTTGCAGCCTACACCAAAAATCCAGACATGTGATTGGTTTTTGTATAATGAGCATACTATTGTTAGAGTGTATGGTTTTACCGGAGCACCATATCTTTTTCCAACCTTTTTAACACCAAGGGTTTTTTCGTTAGAATTTATCAAACATAGGTTGTATTCAAAAGAAGAACATTTTGGTGTTTTCAAAAAATAATCAAATGTGAAATTTCCCCTTAAATTTGGTCCATTCATCATAAAGACTAAGGCATCCCTATCTATAGTAGAAAATTTGTTAAAAATCATGTATTTTCAAGAGGCTGAAAGAATTAATTATGATCCTCATCAAATAATATCTCAGAGGAGACAACAAAGATAAACAAAATCTTTTGATCATCAAACAATGTAAGGATTACAAGAAATAACAAATTTATTGAAATTTGAACAGAATCTAGAAGAAGTAAAAGAAATAAATGTGGAACAAACAAACAATTTGGCAATGCTAGTTCAAACACCAGCTAAATATGATATCGCCAACAAAAGAACTATTTCATAATTTGATAATATGGAAGTCGATGAAGAAGTTTCAAGTAAGAAGACAAAGGTGGAACACCATAAGGAAATTATCAGTATGGAGGAATGAGATTCAATTGTTTTAGGAAAAACTACTTTGTTTTCACAACCACCTGTAAATATACAACAATATTCTTTTTCAAAAATAAAGGAATTTGGAAACAACTCTCAGTATAAATCCAGATTTGATTTTCTTTCACAATATGTAGAAAATAAGAAGCAATCTTTAGAAGAAACTCAGAAGTTGTTCCCACGAGTAAGGAAGTTGACAGAACAAAAAGTTTCCCTTGTTACAGTTAAGGATTCAAAGAGAAACACTCTAAGGTTCACAGTTGTGAACGAAGAAAAAGTATCTAAGATGGAATTTAATCTTGATGATATTGATCTACCAGATAAGATTCAATTACATAGACAAATGGGACATGTCTTGTATTCTGATTTATTACAATCCACTTAAAAAATTTAAAAGTTGCGGTCTGTAATAGGAAAGCTGGAAATTCAATTGAGGGAAGAAAAGATAGAGAATAAAGCAAATTTGGATCAGATTAAAAAAATACAAATGGACCTTGTGGCTGTCGGGGTAGATCCAGGGAACAATTAGTGCACCAAAAGGCTCCTTGATAAAAAATAAAATACCATTCAAATGCTTAAGAAAAAGATGAAGGTGCCAAATAATCAACATGTATAATATTCAGAGCTATTAGTATCACAACAGGAAAACGAAACCATATATCAAGAAATGATGGATTACAAAGGTAATATGTTAAAGTTACAAGATGAAAAATATAATTGGGAAAAAGAAAAGTCTGAATTGTTGTCGCAAATTTTAGTGTTAAATACAAATCAGATTGAAAAAGTGCAAGTACCAGAGAAGCCAAAAGATCAATTTTTATGTACAGAAGAAAAACAAATAGATAAATCTTCCACAAAGGAATTGACCAATGTTATGTCAAAAATTAGTTTAAAGGATGTAGAGATTGAAGAATTGAAAGGAGAAAACCAGAAGCTTAAACAAGAGCTAATTCAAAATTCTTAGGAAAAGAAAAAATCTTTGAGTGATAGAAAACCGTTGCAAAAGAGGGTTGATGAATTGAAGGATAGACTAACATGTAAGCTTCCATTACAAGGGGATAAACACCTTATATGGGATTCAATATCAATAGAAGTTACCAAATTCTGGTCACATCTGAATTGTATAGATGATAAAGATGTTATAGAAAACATAGCTCTCCGAAGGTGTAAAGTGGCAAATGAGACACTAAATAAAAGGCCTTCAGAGATAGCTCAAAATAAAATCAGTTTCTTAAATACTTTGACTCAAACAGATATGCATAATTTAGTGATTAAAGGCAGACTTGTAATCATTATTTGGGAAAGAAGAATTATTGGCAAACATGATCATGTTAAAGAAGTACAAGACAAAGCGCAACAGATGCTCCTTCAAGTTCAAAGTTTTAAAAAATTAATTCAAAGTCTTTTTGAGAATGGTCTACCTTCTTTTTGGGATAATGATGGAAAATTAATTTCTCAAGAAAATTATCACAGTTTGATAGTACAGGCTCACATGGATCACTCAAAATTCGAAGGTTTGGTCAAAGGATTAATTGGAAAAACAATAACTGAAAAGCTAACTGATGATTTTGAGATATTTGATAAATTCTTAATGATTAAAAAATATTTTCCACCTATAACTTATACAGCTTGCATCGAATTGGAGGTGATGATTAAGGAGATGATGGATTATGAAATCCCAAATCAAGAAGAGTGGAAGATTGTTGAAAAATTTGGGAAAACTAAATACAGGTTATATCAAGAATGAATATCCAGATGTCTTAATTTGAAATGAAGTTGTCGTTCCCTTTTGTTATCTGCCTGAGTTGCCACATGAGTTGTTCAAATCTAAATTAAAATAAAACGCTACAAGATTGGCCAACAACAAAGAAAATGCTCCTGAAGTTTAGAGATTTCTTTGAAATTTCTATTTTTAACAAAAAATCAGTTAGGGTTTACTCAAAGAACATTTTGTATAAATTTTTATTTTTACAAAATGTCTGGAGCAGAGATTCATATGTTATCAATTTTCTTCAGTATGTTAATTTCTCTTATGTGAATGTATTTCATGTTTACACCATCTTATCACCGTGTCTCATATTTGAATGAACTACGTGAGTTAGAATTCATTTTATATGCTCTGATTCACACATTTAAATATTGTCAATGTTCTTTCTTCCAAATTGATGTAGAATTCATCCCAGTTTGATGCTTTATGTTAATAATTTTTTTTCTTTAATCTTCTACCATTCTTAAACTGCTATTTTTCTTAAGAAATGATACCTACTTTTCCTCCATGAATGATTTATCCTACCACCAATCTCTTAATAATTTTGAGATATGTCTATATTGACTCCATACCCAATGGATTTAATTTTTGATTCAACCACTTTGTTAAACTTTGTATTGTAACCAAGGATATGGCCATTTTTCTGAAAACGTGAATTGTTGTGAGTGACCTTTGGACAACAGATTCATAAGGGATCCCCCTTTGGATTGAAAATGCCAATTTTTCAGTCCTAAAGATTGGTTTGAGGTTACCTTAGAGATTTTCTCTTGCAGTCTGGGAAAAAAATCTAAGTGATAACATTTTGGCGCTGTTGTCAGGGACCTATTGCTATTATATTCCTTAGGAAAGAACGACAAAGAATATATCCGATTGTTTATGGTGAACAACAGTCAGACATCAAGTGGCTGTGCAACATTCACCCAATGACTCCAACCTCGAAAAATAAAGAAGTTTAAAGTTTCCAACCTCGAAAAATACAGAAGTTTAAAGTTTCCAACCTCGAAAAATACAGAAGTTTAAAGTTTCCAACCTCGAAAAATACAGAAGTTTAAAGTTTCACTAGCGACTCCACTGTCTCAAGATGAATTCTACATTTGTAAGGTATGCTCCTATCCATCGATCTCATATTCCTGGTTTTCCAAATCGAATACCTAGTGTAGATTGGAAAACCTACCTCCCAAGGCTCAAAGATCAAAAGGGCGATGATGTTGCTATTCATTTGGTTAGATTTCACATGCATGTACGTAAACTCGAGGTTAAATTGCATGAAGATTCTTTAATGAAAATGTTCATGGTCAGTTTGGAAGGAAATGCAAAGTCTTGGTATGAGAAGTTTCCATCTGGTAGCTTATATTATCTTAGAGATTTTCACATAGTATTCTATTCGTAGCATTTCAAAGAACACTACCCATCCTTACTGTTGGTAAAAAACTATTGTGAGTACTATGAGAACTTCATTGAATACCTAGAAAACATGTATGGTGATGGAGAATTTATGGATGAAGAAGTTTTAGAAGTTTTACATGCGAAACCTTTCCATCACCAGGAAGAAATGTTAGGGAGTAATCTCCATAATAATAAGGAAAATTCCCAACAAAGACTAGTTTCTCCCTTGGTTGTGGATGAAATAGGATAGAATACTATTGGAAGTCATGTTCCTTTGCCTGAATCTAATGAAAGTTTGCAACATTCTTGCCAGCTCTTGTGTGGCCAAGTTAGTGATTTGGATAAGTCATCAGATTTTGGAATTCTCCAATATTTTTCTGAGACATTTACTCAAGTAAACAATCAGATTAGATTCAATGAAGATTTGATACCTGCATGTAACAACTGTGATTTAGAGCTTAATGAAGACAAAGAGATTGTTTGTGTTGATTCATTTGAAAATCAAGATGTGTTTTCCTGTGAAGGACATGAGGGTTCAATTTTTAGATGTTTCTCAAACATGTAAGTTTACTTGTTCATCTGATTTTATTCAAGAATATACAAATCCTATCCTCGCTATGGATGATGACAATGACAAATAGTTTACCACCATTTTATTCAAAGGTGATCAATTTCAACACATAGACAAACCAACATTCTAGAATGAAGTTTGTTTTCCTGTTTTTTTTCATCAAGAAGAGGTTAAATTGCATGTTTTCCATGATCCTCTGGCCAATCTATTGTAGTCATCAACGAAGGTGGAAGTTGTTTCATTCACAAGCTCGGGTTTTGGATTCAATTTTTGTTTTGAGTTTCCATCCCTTATATTTTTCTATCCACTTACGAAAGGTGTGAGAAGAATTCCAATGAGTATCCATCTCATTTCATGGCTTCACTGAAAATTTCGTTTCACCTGATTAGGTAAAGGTTTTCAACTGTTTAGGGTAGGATGGTTTGTACATAAATAAGCTCAGAGGTTTGAGCAAACCTTCATCTTTTTATTTCAGTTTGTAGTTACAGTTGGTATTCAGTTTGAAATATGGGTAGAGTTTTTAGTTGAATGCCACAAATCATAGGTTGCACACATTATTTGGAAACAACCCAATGGATATGCACAGGTCTACGGGTTCTTTGCCGCCTCACAGGGAGGATGTCATCCCTAGTTGGAGCCGATGTTGGCACATGTAAATTTTCACCTAAAAAATTTACAAATTCGGCCAATATGTTTGGTTTGTAGGGTGATTATGGTTTGGGATGGAGTGCATGGTTCTTCAAAATAGAAAGATGGTTGGAACACCTACAACAGACCCAAAACTCTGTTTTCTAGTGGCATGCCAGGGTTTTTTTTTTAGAAAAATTAGCTAGCTGGGAGTGTTCCAGCTCTTGGACCAGGTTTATTATGAATTATGGCTCCTACAGGAAGTAATGGTTGGGTTCTAGAAGTGGCAAATCATTGGGAGAAGGCTTTTGCAAAAAAATGCAGAACTGGGCAATGTACCTACAGTCTTCATAGAAAAAAGTCAAGTTTGGTATCATTCTTAAACTTATTTTTAGGGCATATGATGGTGAAAAATAAGCTTATACAAATCTTTACAGTAGCAAGCTTGACTCTAATATATAAATTTTCAGTCTAAGGTCTCAAAGTTTAAGTGTTAAGTTGTGTTCATGTCTATACTAGTCATTAAAACCGGGTCCAGTCATTTCTTAGCTGAAGGTCTTCATCCCTTGTTAATAGTCATGTTGGTATATCTTGATCATATCATTTTCAAGCCTAAGTTCAAGTCATAATAAAAATTTATTCACCTTGGTCATGTCATTGCAAGTGGGTTAGTTGGCATATAAACATGAGTGTCATTGTAATCATGTCAAATGGGAATGTTGGTTAAGTTGTGTCATAGTTTTTTCAAGTCATTTTTATCTTTGTAGAACCTTATCCATTTTTCACTTTCCTTTGTCCATCATTATTTCTCATGAAAGCTCCCAGTCACCAGTCCATAGCACCAATACACAAACAAACAGGAAAAGTGCTACGAAAAATTTCTGGAAATGACTGTTTTAGTAATCACCTTCAAACGTTGTTTTTGGCCAAATGGAAATGAATATTTAAAAACTGAAAAATGCTTTTCTCCAGCATGGGCTCATATAAAAAGTACTATCTCATATAAAAAATCCTCTCTTAGTTTCTTCACAGGTGTCATGGTTTGGAATATTTGAATGGATCTTTACAACCCATTTTTCCAGATTTATAATTTCCCATTTTAGTCATTATTTTCAAACACAGATTACGAGGATATGGAGAGGAATTTTTGAAAACTGGAAGAGGATTTTTTCAATCACGAGCCCATCTACAAAATCCTCTCTTAGTTTTTACATAGGTGTTACGGTATGCGATTTACGGGTGTTTCTACTCCCTAAAGTTAGAGATATGGTTGCATGAGTCATTATCTTTGTACCTAAATGAATATTTTTAGAATTAGGAGGGAAGGCTCGAGATCTAAAACTAGGCTTTGTAGTCTATCTATATAATACTCATGTAAAAGTCATTAGGGGTTTGGATGCAGGAAGAAGGAAATTCCATTGTACCTGTGAGTTATTTCTCTGAATATTTATATGGTTTAATGCATAACTTCAATGCTTTATTGAAACATAGATTCATGATAGTGATGTTCAAGTGTGGCTTTTCCCGTGTTTTCCATTTTCTGTCTAAAATGTTATAGTATTTAACTGAGATATATGCTTGGAATTCATCTTCTATTTGATGCTCCATACATATAGTGAGATACTTGTCATTTTACCAAGATTGCATGTTCAGAATTCATCCTTAGTTTGGTGCTCAGTTCATAGCAATTTATTAGTTTCTGTTATTCGTCTAAAGTTATATCAAGAATTCATCCACAGGTAGATGCTCTTGGTGTAATGGGATGTTGATTTCTTCATTTTTTCTATCATTTCATAACTGATATATTCACTGAAAAGAATCACTTATCTTGCCTATGTTTTCTGAAAGTACATCACCAGTCATTGACCCTAAATATTTAAGCTGATATTTTTGACTCCATTTCCCAATGGTTTCTTCCTCAAGCTTGTCCTACCAATCTTTCTAAATTCCCAAACCCATTATTTTACAAATTTGGCCACTGTGTTCATTTCAAGCTGTTGTTGAAGTGACATTGGACAACAAACTTGCAGAGAGATCCCTCTCTGACTGAAAGGGCCAGCTTTCAATCTAAAGCTTGGTCTGAAATGGTTACCTTTATGGTTTTCCTATCACAACCAAGGAAACTATAGAGTGATAGCATTAATGGGAACAGGCGTAGGCCATTGCTGATTGGCATCTAAATAAATCTAGTATAATATGTGTTACTCTAGATCAGATAGTCTTCACAAGGGGCATCCACTATCAAACATAGTAGCATAATTCGAGTACGAATACGGATTCGATACTGAAAAAATACATAACGAAAAAATCTAATACGAAAAAAATATGGAACGAAGTTTCTTATACTTAAGAAAAACATATTTTTCAAATTTTAGAAATATAAATAAAGCATTCAATATTTTCGTGTAATATTCATTTTTCATTAAAAACAATTTGAAACATATTTAAATTTAAATACCAAAAATAAATTATAAAACAATAAAACAAATTTATAAAATATTAAATTTTATATTAACTATAAAATAAATCTAATATAAAAACTTAAAAACTAACCTAAATTATCTAATTAAAAACCAACCTAAATATAAATTATAAAAAACACCTAAATTAAAAAATTAAAAAATAACATAAATATAAATTATAAAAAATTAACCTAAATTATAAAGTTAAAAGTAACCTCAATATAAATCATACCCTAAATATATATCATAAAGATTGACACTAAAGACGGACACACGCCCAGATTGAATTAAAGCTCGTAATTGTATATGCCGTCTTTCACTCAGCACTGTTCAATTTTCTGAATGAATTGTGAATTCAGAGCGTGAAATTTGAATGACCGAGATGTTATTTATAATACGTAAACATAAATTTTCTGTTTTTCATTGCCTCTTCTTGTGGCTTTGATCTGTTATTGTATTTCGAATTGAATTGTATTACAAATGATATGGTACAGTCAACAATAAGTTGATCGTACCGTATTTCTATTATATTGAATTTTCGTAGATTTTCGAATTCTTTCCGAATTTCTATACAGGAAAGTTTAATAAATCCGAATTATGTTGTTACTCTTAAGACTATAAAATGTGTGGGTTGTTACAAGGTAATGATACCCAATTATGACAGGTTAGTTGCAATGACATTATGGAAAAACATAAATATTATCATTAAAATGAATTATTAGAGGTACTTACAAAACTTTTTTGGATTAGGTGTAAAAAGATGAAACATAGAAAAATGGATGACCTTTCGGAATATATAACTTTTATTTACGGAAAAGTGGTATAACCACCCCAAAATTTCATTATTCGAAGATTGGTATGTTATTTTTTTTCTTAAACATAATGCACATGTTTTTGTTGAGCCACCTGTTTGCTATGTAAATTTTCAATTTACAAGAAAAAAATATGTAGAGGCGTAAGCAACAGGTGAATCTTGTGTAGGGATATTTTTCCAAAATTTTAAAAGTCAATTTTATATTTTTTTAAAATTACCGAAGTCAGTGAATCCTTAAAACGACATGGTCAAGTGTTGAGCCACCATATCATGGTCTAAAAATAATCAAAACATTTTTTTTTTGTTGTAGATATTTTCGTGCTCTTGTGCAGGTTTTTTTCCATTTTCGAAATAGGTAAGCTAATCAAAAGTTATAGGACAAATAAACGACCTATGTTTTTTACAAATTAGACATGAGTGCAGTTAAAAATGAATTAAAAATAGAAAACAACAACAGATCTATTAAAAAATTATATATTTTGAATTTACACATAGAGCTCGACAAGTGTGTGCAATTTCATCTGCAGTGCACTCGTGGAGCAAATACGGAACTAGTTGTGAAAAACAGAAAGTTACAGCATTTGATGTGTTCTGCCATAAATCACAGATAAATCAAACCGAGCCTAAAGGTGCAATCCGAAGCTAATTCCAAGCTTGCAAGGGCACCAAAAACAATTTAAATTCCAACACGTGTGCACGAACATACGCACATGCGCAAATGCATGCACACGTACCTAATCACAAGCACGCGTAGGTGCACGTATGCGCTCCTAAAGGCACGCACGGGTAGGTGCGCGTATGCGTTATTGTAGCCCTTTATATGGTTTATTTAATTTCCTTTGTCAAGGGGATACATAAAGTTTATGAAGATGTGATGATGAAGAAGATGACGATAATGGAGATGTTGATGAGGAAGGGGGAGATGACAATGATGATGAATATGTTGATGATGATGATGATGACGATGATGATGATGATGATGATGGTGATGGTGACAATGATGAATATTTTGATGATGATTACAATGGTGATGAAGATGATGATGAGGATGATGGTGAGGATGATGGTGATGATGATGATGACGATGATGATGATGATCATATTTATCATCATCATCACCATCACCATCATCATCAACATCTTCATCATCATTGTCATTTCCTCCTTCCTCATCAACATCTCCATCATCGTTATCTTCTTCAACATCACCATCTTCATCATCATCATCATCATCATCTTCATCATCATCGTCATCATCATCAACATCTTCATCTCCATAATCATCATCTTCTTCATCCTCATCATCATCATCATCATCTTCATCATCATCATCAACACCATCATCATCATCATCACCACCCTCTTCTTCCTCATCATTATCAACATCTAGGTCATCATCTTCATCGTCAACGTCATCATCATCATCATTATCATCCTCATCATCACCATTGATGGTGATGATGATGATGATGTTGATGATGAGTACAATGATCATCAATATCATCATCATCTTCATCATCGTACTCATATTCATCATCCACCACCACCACCACCACCACCATCATCATCATCATCATCATCATCATCTTCGTCATCGCCCTCTTTCTCATCATCATCATCAACAACATCTTCGTCATCATCATCATCATCATCATCATCATCATGACGATACGAATATGATGACGAAGATGTCAATGATGATGATGATGATGAAGATGGCGATGACGAGTATGATGAGGATGACGAAGACGACGATGACGAGTATGATGAGGATGACGAAGACGACGATTATGATGATGAAGACAATGATGATCGTGACCATGATCATATGATGATGATGATGATGATGATCATATTCATCATCATCATCATCATCTTCATCATCGTACTCATATTCATCATCATCATATCATCATCATCATCCTCGTCCTCACAATGATGACGATGATGATGATGATGATGATCATGTTGTTGATGATGATGAAGATGATGAGGATGATGTGATGCATATTTGTCATCATCTTCATCATCAACATCATCATCATCATCATCATCATCATCATCTCCATTAGTCATCATCATCATCATCATCATCCTCATGATCGTCCTCACAATGATAATGATGACGATGATGATCATGATCATG